>VDFB02000015.1:381322757-381391692 GCA_007258455.2 Sequoia sempervirens | reverse complement strand
AAACCCTCTTTCAACCAAAAATATCAATTTAAAAGTGGCAGACATGATTTCTTTCCAACAACTTAATTTCTCATCTCAGTTTAATTGAAAATTTTTGAAGGGTTCAACTATATTTTTTTTATAGAGAAATTCAAAGGTTTAAAAATCAAATTCCAAGTCACAGATGATCTCATTCAAAACATAGAGAAAGTAATTTTCAACATGGCAACAAGATTTTGTTCACAAATTCAAAAAGTAGAAAACAATAGATTTAATGGAACCTGGAGTCCTTTGTTCAATGTAAAATATCCTCTGTAGCCTCTTCTTGATTTCTTGCCTTCAACTCTCTTCTCAATCTATCTTTTCTTCAAAGCAATTCTTTTACCTAGAAGCAAAAAAACAACCTATTTTTCTTTTCTTTGACAGACCCAAAACAATAGAAAACCTCCTTTTTTGTGTGAAAAAACTAAAACTCCCTCACAATAAAAATAATTCAAAATAAATAAACCTCATCTTTTTCCTCAAAAAATCCTTTTCAATCATTGGTTCTTTTCTTTCTTTTTTTAAAAGCACACACTTATCTACAATTTTAATTAAAAATTAATTATTTTCTCAAGATATTCTCCACACAATATTTTCTAATTTAATATTAAGAAAATGATAATATATAATTATCACCCTCATTATTAATTTCTCACATTTTTAATTAATTAAATAGCTTTTTAATGTACAATATATTTAAAACTCAACATTTAACCAACTTACAATTATTTAAAGCAACAAGACAACATTAATTAATCTTATAAAATAAGATTACTTAAATAAACACTAACCATAAATAAAATAAATACTCAACAATCAAAGGACAAAACCTCAATCATGACACAACAAAACTCAAAATAGGATAACAGACTTGGGACGGGGACACTTCCTAATCAACTCCCTTTTTCAACATTGTACCCATTGGGTTAATTTAATGCTCACCCTATCCTACCGAAGTAGGTGGAATTGAGACTTTATTCCAGCAAATTCTGCATACAAATAAACATCAACTAACACATATATATAATAAAAAACATCATATTGTGAGAAGGAATTACAGCGTAGCAGGGCACTCGTAAACAAGTGGTGCTACACTATCCTCTCACCAAAGCTATAATAACAAATACAACATTAGATGTAAAGTAACATTGCTAACTGATCACATCATAAACTGATTACTAAACCAAATTAAACATCATTGAATCACAACATAGACATATATAATATTAAGGAAAAACTATTGCATAATCAAATAATTTAAACACCACATAAAGCATCATAAATCATCATAAGAATGCCAAATGTGGCAATCAACTAAACTATGTATCCACACACACCAATTCGGTGAACTAATCACCATCACAAACCAGTATCACACTAACACATAAGAATAGCAAATAGTAGAAAAGAGTATCAACAACATGGGGGTATTACAAGTTCAGTTGGAGACTGACCCCTCTCCTCCTAAGGTAGGTCAAAAGCTCCAGCTGAAGATGGTAGGTCAGGTTTGTGTTGAGTGGTTTCTAGGATTTGTTCTACGAATGTGGGCATTATTATGGTTTTTTTAGTAGACTTCTTAATAGGTTCATCTAGGATTTCTTCAATAGTCAGCTGCTAAAGTGTTTTTATAGACCTAAATTGTAGGATTCTATAGTGTATGGCATTAATTCTAGTGATACTATCTTGTTTGGTGGAATACATAGAGTATTTTGGAAATTATTCTTTGGGTTCAAAATTGGTTGCGTCAGAAGTGGTGGTTAGTTAACTTTTTTATTTTGTTGAGTATTCTAGGGAGGTGGTAGAAGATTCTATTGTTGAGTAGGCATCCTCCTAGGGCCAATATAAAACTGATGTTGAGGTTGATTCCATTGAGGAATGGGGCTTTGAGGGTACCAATGCTATTGAGGCCAATTAGGCCATTGAGGGTTACCCTAAGATTGATATTCCCATTTAGGTGGTCCCCATAGATAAGTTCCCCAATTAGGGGGTACTGGAGGTGGTGCCTATGGCCAGGGTGCTTCCCATTGATTATTGTTCCAATTAGGTTGGGGTCTCTATTTAGGGTTTGAATTTTGGCCATAGGAAAAATTTCCTCTAGTTTTTGATCTACAATGTTTACTTCTTCCTCAACTGGGGTTGTTCTTTTCTTGGAATTCTTGATGGCATTCAGAAGCTCACACTAATCAATGGGGTGATTTTTGTCACACACTTGAAAAATGTCAATTTTTGTCAACTTTGTCTAAAGGACATTCCCTTAGCAAATGTTTGTTTTGACACTTGGGGAAATAAATGGACAAAGTTTCAAGATTTCATGTTTTACCCTATATGTCATCTAAAGTGGTGTTTAACTGAACAAGAATGTCAGTTTTGAAGTTGGCTAGCTCTTCATGAAGTTTTCCTATTTAATTGGAACCTTTAAAGAGGGTGGAATTCCCAATTCCTCCTCGATTACGAGAGAAATTCTGACAGAGTTCTATAATATCATACAGTCCCAATTGGGACACATCTCCTTTTCTCATTAAATCCAAGCTCCTTCAAGCTTCATCATTGATACCTTTGATAAATATGGTCTTCAAAATATCAATACTGATAAATTCTCCACCACAACATATAGATAAGAAGATAAACCTATC
This sequence comes from Sequoia sempervirens, assembly GCA_007258455.2. Lineage (NCBI taxonomy): Eukaryota > Viridiplantae > Streptophyta > Pinopsida > Cupressales > Cupressaceae > Sequoia > Sequoia sempervirens. The sequence continues at coordinate 381,389,038 of VDFB02000015.1, read as the reverse complement.
TAGGTAATCCTCTAAACTTTAATCCCCATTTTTCCTTATTTTGAATAGTTCATCTTTCCTATCATTGACCATATAGTAGCTTTGGTATTTCTCCAAGAAGGTAGACTCCATTTCATCCTAGGTGGTTATTGACTGAGAATATAATACCATAAACTAGTGCATGGTTGTGTCTTTTAGGGAAGGGAAAAGCTTGAGTTTATAATTATCATTATTGTAGTTGTATGTCGAACACAATACTTTAAACTCGAATAGAAATTTATTAGGGTCTTTAGTAGACAAACCTCAAAAAGTTGGCAAGAAGGTCAGTGATATATTTTTCATTGTTGTATAATTGTTTGTATCAATAGCAATAGGATAAGTGAATGTGCATGGTGGTGGAGGGTTATTATTGTTGTTGGAAACATTTCTATGGTCACCCATGATGTTGAAGAGAATGTGACTCTCTTTTAAAGTTCACTCAATTGGGAAAGGTTCTAGAGTTTGTAAAGGAATACACTCCTTGACAACTATGTGTTCTCTTTGTAGGGTATGTGGGAAGGTCTCAAGTTGACCCTATTTGGTCAATTCCTCAATAAGTTCTTGATTTGAGTTTCCTTCCTCCCTACTTGTTGTTGGTACGTCGATTGGGGGATTTTTTTTATGAATATTCTGGGGGGGCCTTGTTTCCTGACCTTACAAAAAAGAATTAGAAGGACTATTTCTATTCCTAAAAGAGGTATTCAAGATATCTCCTACTAACACAAGAAAAAGAAGGGTTCCCAGAAACAATGCAAAAAAGTGATAGGTCATCATTAGGTCTTAACACTTTAGTTGCTAAACACATTAATATATCAACTAGGTAGTGTCCAAAGGCTATACGCAATAGAAGAAATCTTGAATATCTCTCTCAAGTTTCCTAAATACCAAATAGCTATATAAAACTCTAAACTAAAAAGCCTCTAAACTTAGAAAGCATGAAATAAGTAAACTAGAAAGCATAAAACTATGAATCTGAAAAACATCACCACTAAGCTAGAAAGAATGGAAATGATTAGACTAAGGAATGTATAGATTGCTGAAGAAGTAAAACTTGTAAAGAGACTAGGAAACATTGATCTAATGCAAAATATAACAATCTAAACAAATAGAAAAAAATGATTTAAAAATCTAAAACAAATGAAGGAAGGTGCTTCAGAACTTTAGATACTAAATTCAGAGAGTACAAACTTAGCTATAACCTATAGGATTGATCTTGATAGAATGAGACACATGAAAATAAATTCAAATTTCAATTATTATCTATTAAAAGAAAGTATAGAATCAAAAGTAAAATACTTATCTATCTAATCTATCACCCTCAAGTGTCCAACTCTTGGGTATTTCTATGCCTATCTTAGATCACATGCACTAGTAATCTCTAGTTTACTTCATTCAAAGAACTCCATTCACATTGTTGAGTAATTCCAAAAGTGGTAGGAAAAAATCATTTTATTCATATGGAAGTATAACTTAGAAAGGCATAGTGACAACATAACAATATTCTTATGTATTCATCATTTTCAACAATTACATATTTATATGGAAGTAGTTAAAAAAATCCTACTTCCTAGTTAATGAAGTCTTCAACTAATTGTCAACAACTAATAGAATTTAAAGCCCATGACATGAAATATGAAAGAGGCTTGGTACAAGCCATAAAGTTCTTAGAACTGAAAATAATAGAAACTATGAAAACTCAGTCCATAACGAATGCTCCTAAAAATTTTGTGACCATTCACTTGTCTTCAATAGTGTTAAAACCTACATTAAACCCTTTTTGACTGGAATGGTAACTGATGGTGGAAGTTGACCTGTGGAATGCCCAAGAACTAAACCATTAAGTTAGCACAAATTAACTTATTTCAACTAATTTCAAGAAATAAAGATTGCATGCTTATTCATAAAAAGAGAGAAATTATTTATCCTAAAGATAATTAATTGGCAAGGTAAGTTTGATTGAAAGGTATAAGGTTGAGTATTGATTCCATTATATTGATGAGGTTATTTTTACCCCGTCAAGGTGAACTACACAATGCATGATATAGAGTTCGCTACAATAGTTCATTCCTTGCGGATGTGGAGGCATTACATCTTAGGAAATCCATTTGATCTCAAGATAGACCATTTTGGATTGAGATGCATTTTCACTCAACCAAACCTTAATGCATGACAAAAAAGGTGTTTGGAATTCCATAGTGAGTATGAATTTGGAATAGAGTATATAAAAGAAAAAGAGAATAGAGTGGTTGATGCTCTTAGTGAACGAAGACATCTGGCAGCCATGATCTTGACAAGGTCTAATTTGAGACATCAGGTGATACAAAATTTTCCATGGGATGAGCACTATGAAAGAGTGAAGAGCACCCTAGCAGAGAATCCATTAGATCATTAGTTTGATGGGTATGATATCAAATTGGATGGAATTTTTGGGTACCAGAGAGGAATGTACATTCCAAACTCAAGAGAACTAAGGAAGTTGGTTCTAGAAGAGGTTCATAATGCACCTTATTCAAGACACCTCAGAGTATCCAATATGATCACAAAATTAAAAATGCTATACTTTTGGCCTAAACTCAAGAAGGATGCAATGGAGTATGTAGCTAGATTCTTAGAGTGCTAGTGAGTCAAGGATGAGCATGCACATCTAGCAAGGCTATTGTATACTCATTATATACCTAAGTATAAATGGAAGGTGGTTAATATGGACCTTGTACAAGGGTTATCATTGAGCAAGCATTGACATGATGTTATTTTGGTTGTGATTGATAAGTTGCCTAAGGTGGCACACTTGATTCAAGGAAACCTTAAGGATGGATCATTGACCCTGGCCAAGAAAATTTTCTTAGAGATCTACTTACATGGAGTGCTAGAGACTATCATTTCTGATAGGGACTCCCAGATTACCTCAAGATTATGGATGACCCTGAATGTTGCATTGGGAACCAAGTTGAATTTTAGCTTGATGTATCATCCTAATACTTAAAAAAAAAGAGAGAGGGTGAATCAGTTAGTCAAAGACCTCCTCCAAATGTATTCAATGGAAAAACAATATAAGTGGGAAGAATATTTACAATTGGTGTAGTTTTCTTACAATAACTCTTATCACACATCCCTAGGTATGGAACCGTTCAAATCTCTTTAGGGGTATAAGTGTTGAGCACCCATCAGTTGGGATAGATTGGAAGACAAGATCGTAGTAGGACCTAAAATGCTTAAGGAGATGGAAGAACAAATGAGAGTCATTACAAGCAAACTGAAGGAGGCAACATATAGACAGAGGAGTTATGCCAACAAGAATAGAACTCTTAGATAGTTTGCGGCAGCCTGGGATAATTTTTTCTTAAGAGTCAAGCCCCAAAAAAATTCCATTTCCTTTGGAAAGTCTTCCATGTTGGCTTTGAGATATGTGGGTCCATTTGAAGTCTTGCCAGTGATCAATCCAATTGCTTACAAAATTGCTCCACCACCTTGCTTTGGCTTGATTTCATAATGTGTTTCATGTTTCTTTGCTTAATCCATCTCATCCTGATATTGTGTGTGTGTGTGTGTGCGCGCACGCGCGTGCATGTGTATATACATATATGTATATTATATATGCACATATATATAAGAACATACAAATGTGTGTAAATGTGTGTATATATATATGCATACATATATATATATATATATATATATATATATTCCATATAAAAAATCGAATTGTGATCAAATTCATTAAATTGCATACTATTGATTTTGAATAAAATCAAATGAAGACATATTAGAAAAAGTGGCATAGATTCAAATTATGGAAAAGTAATTAAATTCAAATAGTGGGGTGGAAAACTAATGCCCATTATGAAAGAAATGGCCCCATATTCATGCGAATAGGTAACAAGCAAATCTCTTTCCATTTTGGAAAGGAGGAAATCATTGGAAAAAGAACAACAATAGTGATGAGTATCTAGGGGAAAACGTAGGCAAGTGATTTGGATGTGTTTGGGAAATAGAAGAAAATCCCAGGAAAAGCTTCAACCTTGAGGTAAAAATGATTGATGTTTGAAATATGTATAATTTCAAAAATATCTCTATTGGAAAAACTTGTAATCTTTTTCTAAGAATGTCTATTTTATTAGAATCGATGATAAAATAGTATATGTCTATAAATGTTTTTCAACTTAGACCCTAGTCATATTATGTAAGATCTACCATTTTTTCTTGATTTAGAATACTAGGGCCTATTGTCCACCCTTGCATGTTATATTCTTGTGCATTTTACACTCTATTAGCTTGCTATCCAAGCAAGGTTGAGATAAGGATGTTGTATCATTATTGGCTATAATTGTAGTTCCTTCCATATGAGTACTTTTTCCATTTTATGGCTATTTGGACTATATCTAAATAGTAGAGTTTATGTTATTTGAAAAGTATGTAGAAAAATTGTTGATTGTTCCCTTAGGGAACAATTGTATTATCACTATTACTCTTCTCTTAGTATTTTATTTTCATATCGACTTGGCCGAATAATGGATGTCGTACCCTTGGGGTGTAAGAAACTAGATTAAATGTTTAAAGTAATAGAAACTCATTGATGTAGCATATGTGATACCCCTCATGTTGTTGTTACTCTTTTGGATGGATTTCATACTTGGTTGTGTGGGTGGTCAGTTCACCATTATGGTTGTGCATGGATTTATGGTTTGGTTGATTAGTTGCATTAGATTTTACATATGTTGTTAGATGATACATTTCATGGTGATTATGTTACATGGCTATTTTGTAGTGTTCCTTAATATATATATGGATGTTGTGAGTTTTATGTTGTTATAAGGTTTGGTGTGTTTGTTAGTGCGTCTTGGTGAAAGGACAGAGTGGCATCACTTGCTTGCAAGTGCCCTGTTACCCTGCGATTACCTTTCACGATGTGTTTGCTATGGTGATTTACATGCTTCACGACATTTGTTAGGAAAGAGTTCCCGTCCCAAGTTCGTCTTTTGTGAGTCCATTATTGTCTTTGTTTCAATTTGTCCTTGTGGGTAATTTTATAGTATTGATTGATGTTTAGTTGTGATTTAATTAAATTTTGTTAAGTGTGATTTAATTAATTTTGGGTATGTGTGATCAATTAATATATTTAATTCATAGAGTTATTAAAGTTAATTCTATTTAAGTTGATTAAGTAATATTATGGTTTAAAAGGATAATTTAAATAAAATATAGGTTGCTTTGTTATTATTTAGAATGTTAGAATTTCTATTTTAATTTAGAGTTAATTAAACTATTTATAAAGACTATATTATTATTATTTGAAAGTTAAATAAAATAAAATATAAATAAATAAATAAAAATTGATTTTTAAATTATTAAATTTCTTGCATTGGAGTTTTAGGGAAGTAGTGGGAATTAATGAATTGTTGTTGGGGAAAAATGATTCCCAGAAGGAATATGGACATGGGTAACAAAAATTGGTTTTTAGGAATTTTTGGCTGAGAAGAGAGGGGGTTCTTTCTGTGTGTGGATTTTGCTGGTGAAATTTGGTGAAAGAATTTGGAAAAGGCTGTAGGGGTTTTTGGAATTTAATTTTGGCTAGAGGTGAATTTTCTGGAAAGAGCTTCATAGCTGGAGGCTCGGTGGAAAAGCTTGGCTCAAATTTGGTTCTACAACCTATAGGAAACAGGTTCTTTTCTATTTTTATTTTGTTTTAAATTCTTTCCTATTTTGAAAAGATTGTTTTGTTAAACGTTGTCTGTACCCTTGTAGAATTTAGAAGTTCTTCTGTAGAGAATATTGTTTCCGGCAGCACATTTTTGCCATTAAAATTACCTCTATAGGAAATTACACAGCCAAACTTAGAGAATCTAGTTAAATAAAATTCTTGAAATGGGAGTTCAAAAAATACAGTAAAAAAATAACACCTCTTTTTTTAATTTAAACCTCACTATTGAAACTCAAGAAAAATTATAACAGCTTTTGTGAAATTTTTCCTAAATATGTCTTATGGTTAATTCTGGTATTTGTTTTCCTAATTCGTTTCATCTGTTGAAAAGAAAATGATATGTCCAATAAAACTTATGCTGGTAAAGCTGTTGTTCTGAACATTCGATTTGTCTATGAAAATTGCAATATTTTTAGATACATAAACTTCATATTGTCTATGATTTTCGTTCTGTTTCATCCATACGGAACTTCAGATTTTAATTAAAAAAATAAACAAAAAATAAAATAAAACGAAATTTATATATATATATATATATATATATATCAATACATTTGGGAGGGCCGAAGCCCGCCCCACACCCATGGTGTTGGGCACAACCACCATGGCTGTGCACAACAGCCATAGGCTACTGGGCGCAGCCCTGGTGGGGCTGCGGCCTCCCCACAGGGAGAACACAACCTCTCAGGCTGTGTACAACCCTCTCTAATTTAAACAAAAATAAAACAATTATAATTGTTTTAATATAAATTTATAATTTATTTTTATAATTTGAATTTTATTAAATATTCAATGTTGATTTTAAATAAGCTTTATATATATTGTGTTATATATTACTTTGGTATATACATTATATATATACACATATGTATATATATATATAATTCTATATGATATTTTATAATGTTAAATTTAAATTGGAGGAACAACATATATATATATATATTATTTGGTTAAGAATTATGGAAAAATACTACACAAGTAATTTACGATGGTTTTGAGTGTATTCAATCAATGAATTAAATTGAGAAATAGGTACTTTGATCTCTGAATGGTTTTCTTATAGTGCGATATTTTAAATCTAATTTGTGAATTGACATTATTAAATAATTTCTTGATATTGAACAATTAGTTAAATTATTTTCTTGAGTGTTTTATTGGGTTCTTGAGTTGAGTTAACAACATGCAGGTTTCCTAAGTTAGTCAACTCATTTTAGGAGATAGGGTTAATGTTATAACTTCTTGAGGTTTTAGAATTTGGTGTTTTAAGTTATGTGGCTTCTATAATTAAAACTTGATTCCATTTTCTTTATGGTTGTAACCTTGCGTATAGCTTGAGTTGCATCGTTTTGTTTATGTAATTGAGTCATATGAATTATAATGAGATGGTTTTCCTTGCGATTGTTTATTTCATGTTTAGAGAACTTGAGAGTACACTCCCTTTGATTTTGTTGTATGTTAGGGGTTCTAGGGAGAGTGGCTCTATGTGGGCACCAGCGCACAAAGGGGTTGTTAGGATAACCCACACTAGAGTTAGAGTAAAAAGTGAAAACCTAACTAATTAATTAGGGGATGGGTAGTTAAATACTTAAAGATAATAATAGATTCCTCACTCCCCTGTTAGGGCTTCCAAAGACTAAAGGTGGCTGAGAAGTCCATGGTTGGCATAATTGTGAACTCATCTCTACAAGAAATGCACAATTCCGCATGAGTCACCCTATGGGGCAGTACCTTGAGATAGGTAGTCAGGATAACCATAGATGGAGGCGGCACCTTGTGATAGGATGTCAGGATAATCCATGAAGGCCATGCAATGACACTCTGCTCTAGCAATTCCCTTAGTTGATTTCATTGGAGTCCTCTGGAAGTGGTTTATTATTATGACTTGGTGTCATTTGTTGTCATGTTTTGTTAGTAGACTTTTGTTGTTATGTTCTTATGTGTGTGATTTCTCTTTCTATATTTAGAGTTGAGTCTTAAGTGTTATCGTAGATGTCCTTGGTCGAGAATCCTTTCTTAACTACTCCTAGCATGGGAGTGGTCGGGTGGAACATGCTTTGTACCCTATTGGGTTTCCCATTTGGTAGTTGTTCCTTCAGAGCCGAGATTGTGGTGATAGTTTGTTCTAGATTTATGTTCCTTCGAATATATATATTGTACTTTTGTTATATCTTGTAAATTGTCATGTAATTCTCCCATGTGTTGGAATAATGTATTTTGTAACTTAGATAATTGTTTATTGAGATTTAATTTGTACAATGATGTACTGTATTATCACACTTTGTAATTTAAACATTATTCTTGGATGTAATTATACTTGATGTTGTTTTATATTTGAGCAAATGTGTTCTATTTATTTCCAAGATGAATAGCTTAGGAAATTTGGTACAACATCCTTATGGTTCATTCTTGTTTTAATGCTTAGCGTTTATAAATGATTATATGAGAACTCATATTAGAAGAACATAATGTTAGATTAGTTAATTTCGTTGATGGGTAGATACGTAATGTCTCTTCATGTACCCCAAGGGACTTAGGAGATTAGTTTGTACTTGTAATCATGTTAGTTGCAATAGTTAACCTAGTACTTTACTTTATGTTTAAAAAAAAAATTATTGTGTACTTAGTTGTCCTTTGGGGTTTGCGTGATAGGGTGTTACAGCATAAATAATTCAACATTGTTCATTACGAATGATGGAGGAATGAAGATATCGTTCCATTATTGTATTATGTGAATCGATCTATAAGATTGAGAAAATGAATATTATTGATCATAGGTTTAATCTTGCATGTCAAGCTAGATGTGTCATTAAAATGCATTCTTAAAAATCGACCATTGATATTGTTTATAGTAAAACTAAATAGCCAACCAATAACTTGAACATTATTATTTTTCTTGCAATCACCAATAGGAAACAAAGGTTTTTCTATAACCCTAGAAATAATGAAATTGTTTCAAGACTCTTATGAATATTTTGGTCTTAAAATGATGAGCATCCCATTCTATACATTTATTGCACAAAAGATACTAGTAGCATTTATATGTTGAATACTAGAATGATGGAGATACTATTCTATTGCATGTAGTATTGGATAGCCTAAATATGTTAATAAAACTTAATGGAACTGAAACTTGTAAACTTCTCCAAACAATATTTTTTTAGCTGCAAACAATATAGTTTTTTTATAAATAGTGTTTGTTTGGCTGTAAACATCATTTTGTTATAAACAATAGTTGTTTAGCTACAAAAATTATCTTTTTTTATAAATAGAATTTTTTGTTGTTGCAAACAATGTCATTTTGTTATAAACAACATTGTCTAGCTGCAAATAGCTTTGTTTTGTTATAGACAACATATCAGTATGTGGAAATTGTTCAAATAGATTGTTCTTAGTTCTTCTAGTTCTTGTATTTCTAAAAAATGATATGTCAATTTGTAACACTATTTGAATGGAAAAAAAATGATATAATGGTTTTTATCTCAGAATGTATGCACAAATTAATAACTTAAGTTGGAACATATATGTGTATGCACATAGACCTTCGTCTATGTACATACACATACTTGTGAAATCCCTTCTTTTGTTACTTATTAAATTCATTTTAAAATGAATACTGATTTATGTTAAATGTAATCATGTCTCATGTATATGAAATGAATGGATAATGTATTGATCAGTTCCATTTGAATCTCTTTTTAGATTTTTATTAAATTAAGGAAATAAGTAAACTAAATTACTTTTCCATAGATATGTGTGTAAAGAATATTCTCTTTATTGAGTAGAGAAATAACACCTAAGTAGACTAGAGCACCTCAAGGTAGATGTTGCTATAGGGAAAATAGTTACTAAGGAATAACTATATTGTTGAAAGTTTCTTTTCGAGATGGGTGTCAAAATGGAGTTTAGAGAATATAGGTTTTTGCTTTATCCAAAACCTACCATTTGTTTTTGCAACTTAATTTTTATGCTTGTCCAAGAAATTATCCCATTATGTATGTATGGACTTTGTGATAACACTCTCTGCCATTCCTAGCATAGATCTTACATTTTTCTAATCATAGATAGAGATGCATGTTGATGTATGGGAATGCACTGGATTTGACCTTGCAGATTGTTCTCTTGCTAAAATTTCCATGTAGGGTTAGGTATTCTTCAAGTTGGAAGAATTTCAGGGAAGTGTAAGCTTCATGGTTTGACAGTAAAGTGTTTCAACCATGTTATCATACACTAGTGGAGGTGAGCATCAAGAAGAAACCTTGGATGTTTTCAAGACTATCATGATTGTTGATGGTGTTTTCTACACAGCAACAACTCAGACAGAATACAATATTCTATCTCTCTTGAAAGGTTATTTTCAATAATAAATCACTGAAAATCACCCCAAGGTCTCTCGGGTGTCAGGTCATGACAATGCATAAACAACTCAGATAATATGTGAAATGCTGGTAATCACAATCGGACCTTACTACAAGCAAACTGTATCTTTCAATTTATCATATTTTGCAATATGATGATCTTTGGTCCTAAATCTAACCAGATAATAAAGAAATAGAAAAAGACAAGGGTGCAAGGATATGATAAAATCTAAACTATTCCTGGAATGAACAATGCAAATAATAGATATCTGGAATGGACCAATCTCAAATAACCAGTTCTTGATCAACCCACAATGCAATATCACAAGAACGGTGCAATCTTCTAAGGTATATAGATTTTCAAATCATAGACATTCATCCACAATCGAACTTAAGCACATTTGAATGTATGGTCTAGGTTGACTTCACCAGCCTACTACAATCAGATAGTTATTGGGAGTATAGACCAGAAATTGCTACAAACATTCCAAATATGAAATAATGAACATCATTCACCAAACTAAAACTAATTTAATTCTGAACACTAAACCCTAAGTCTTCAAGCAATTTAAAAGATAGAATAGCAAAACCATGTGAGATAAACCAATACAAGAGATTGCACCATAAAAAACCACAATGTCTTCAATTGTATTAGATCATCCAAATATTGCAACAATTCCACTATTCTGATACAGTATTTGCTTCAAGAAATGGAATACTACCCCTACTACAAAATATTCTAGCTCTTTCTTCTCTCTATTTCTTTCTAGCTAACCCTTTACAATGAGGCAAGAATGCCCTTTTATAGCAAATCCCAAGGTATGTCAGCCCAGACAAACATTTTTACAAGATAAATATAATTGCCAAAACAAGTCAGCTTAGAAAAAACAAAATAAGGCACACATTAAATGCCATCCATCATCAAGGTAGGCCTTGACATAGTCCCCAATGTAGTTCGGTCCAATGCATGCCCTATGATAATAGGAAAGCACAAATCTCAAAATAGGCATTAACTGCCACTTCCCTTATCCTTTCTCTGAACCAACGATCCTTGAACCCTCAAAAATGTTCCATCCAATTCGATGACAAGTGGAAAAGGCAATATCTTAAGCCAACATTTAATGGAATCAATCTCCTCTTTTGACTGTTCAATAGTCTTATTCCAATCCTCTTTATTGGCCTGGTATTTATCCATTACTAACAGATATGTGGCTACATCATCTAACTGGTGGCCGGTTATAACACTTTCAGAATATGGGGCATAAACTTCATGCCACCACTCCCTTAGCTGTTCTTGACTCAGATATTTTGGAGCAATCTTTCTCCTTCTAGTCATCACCTCAAAGAAGGCAATGCATCCATCATACACTGTAGTAAGATCACCATCTATTTGTTTCTTTCGTTTCTGGATCTTCTTCATAGCCTTCTGCCTAATCTGCAGAGCCTAAAACCATTCCCAGGGTTCATCTAATCTGGAAGAAGGAAGAATCCCATCCACAGCCAATTGTTCTTTACCATGCCCCATTATGACCCTAGATTTCTGCAACAAGAGGTCCATATCTTCCTTTTCCTGAGACAGCACATGCTCCAACAGCTCCTTGGCTCAGACTGCATCCTTCCCAACTGAGAGGATTTCCTTAATTGTATCATCTCCCTTTATTTGCACATTCTTCAGCCAACCTATTGTAGCTTGGACAGTAGCCTTCATTTTCTCAATTCCGGAGATAGTTTCCTTGGGCAGAAAGCCGAGAGTGGAAAAAGAAGAAGGATGGAGAGACTGCAAGGGTTTCATCACTTCCTCTAAGCATTTCTTAAGTCTTTCATTTTCTTTGCTTAGCTCGTGTTTGGTCTGGGTCTCCTTCCTCAATCTACCTATGATCACAGCACTGGACCCTTCATACTCCTCTATGTCCTGCTCCATGGATGCCGGTCCAAGGTTGATCATTTGTACACTATAATCCTGACCAGTGACCTCTTCCCTAGTCTTGTCTGCAGCAGGGGTGGCAATATGGATAACTCAATTATTGGCCTCATCTCTTTCCACCTTTGAAACCACTTTGGTTGCCTTCCTTTTCTTCCCTTTGCCAATTTTGGATAGCATTTCATCCCAATCCAAGGGAGTATCTTTGACAACTATCTACTTTTTCCTTGCAATCTCCTTTTCGAGCCAATCCGGGGCTACAGGTTCTACCTAAATTTCTTCTGTTCTTGTTTCTTCCTGTTGTTCTGTCGTTTTCTATTCTTCCTTTTCAGCTGTTTTATCCTCCTCTTTCTCAGGGAACTTCTCACCTCGATCACTTTCTTCAAGATCCACCTCTTGCTGCACCGGTGATGGGGTTTTAGCAGGGATATCCTCCTCTTGCCGCTTAGGCGATCCGTTTCCTCTGTCACTTTCCAGAGAATCTTCATACTGCACTAAAGGAGAAGTATGCCTTTCCTCCTCTTCAGCTTCAAGCTCGGCTGCCTCACCAAAGAGTGTCCCTTCCTTGAATGGCTCCACCTCCCCGCTAGTTTCAGGCTCCTCAAGAATCTCATGCTCAAGCAAACTTGGTGGAGGAGAACCAGCCTTAGGTGGCTTCGTGACTGGTGATTTTAGGGGAGGATCTATCTTTGGCACAGTGTCCTTTGGAGAGGGAGTCCTGGATCTCCTCATGTAAACTTTTGTCTTTTCTCCCCCTGAACTTTCCACATCCACAATCGGAGGCTCATCCTTTGAGGCAACCTGACCCCTCTTCTTTAAAGTCCTGGTTGTTCTTGTCTTCTTCGGTGGTGGAGGAACATCTTCGTCCTCTACTTTTTCCAAATCTTCCTCATCAGAGGACTTACCAATCTTCAAAGTCTGACTTCTCTTATTTCCTTTTGGCTTCCTCTTTGGTTCGGGCTCACTTTCCTTGGGGCCTCTGATCTTTATCTTGAAAGGTGAGCTCTTTTTAGTTTTCCCTTTGGGGTCATCTTCCCCGGATTCCTCTGAAGTAGACATGGGATTAAGGTCTCCCATCAGATTGAAGGTACAGGTTACCTTCTAATTTTCTAGCTCCCAAACTTTATGCTTCAACCAAGAAGTGGTGAATTTCATGACCGGGGCAATTAGGTCCTCCAACTCTGTGACCTCATCCTCATTCCAGTTGATATCCCCGAATGGCCTGTCCTTTACAGCTTCATAGGCGTGGTCCTGTACTAGGTTTCCATCATCCTCCAGTTGGTCCAGGATCAACTTGACATTATACTGTCTGATCACATCCACAGGGAGCCTAGAGTACCTCTTCTTTCTTGCTCTAAAATCATCCTTGATGTTGGCCCAATAATCTTCTAGGTCATCTTTATGCCGGTACTCCTTGGTAGCTTTCTTCTGTGCTTCTCCTGTGATATCAAAGTTCATTCATTTGGAGTGGAAGGAGAAACCATATGCTGCCAATTCTTCTCCTGTAGTATGCTCTGATTGGATGGAAGGACACACTTCTGCCACACCAATTCCAAGGGGAAAATCCCCACCAAAGCCCGTTTTATGCTTCTCCCTTTTGACTATGGCATCAAATTTGCATATTTGCCTCACAATCTCCAACAACACAATGTGATCAATAGGATTCCGAGGTAGCCTATACGGAGCAACCAGACATCCATCAATTCTGATGTAGAAGGTGGGAAACTAAATAAACCAGGCCCCATAATTCTTTATCAACCCTTTGGCTCCATCTGGCAGTCTCATATGCTCGGCATTCTAGAGCATCCTGGTGATATGCATCGTGAAGGCATCATTGGCTCTCCGGTAGTCTTTGTGTCCTAGATGCAACTATGGGTAAACCTCATAGACAATGTCCTACATGAATGTCCCTCATGGATTCAAACCCATGTATGGGTAGAATCTGGCAAGCACATACATGACATAGGAGGGCATGGTGAATTTCTTGGTCTCCAGGACATTCCTTAGCTGTTTGTCAATTTCAGAACTAATGAGCCCAGCCCAATGATAGTTGGTCCCCTGCTCAATCTTGCTAATCACATGGACCATCCAGTTTTCTAACACTCCAGCAGTCTTCAAACCTGCCACTCTACTTAAGAATGTAATTGCATCATACTTATCCGACCTGAATTTAACCCTATGCAATTGCTTAGGCAATTTATAATGGTGGGACTTTGGTTTCTCTAACCATGAATTGATCATCTGTTGAGCTTTGACTAGCTCATTCTCATAGTATGTTTTAGTCATGTCTATGTTCAGAGCACACACAGAAGGAAAGTCCGGCATGTCGAAGGCTTGGGCAATAGAGACAGGACTGAAAATTTCCAAGACCCTTCCCTCAGTACTGACAACCCTTTGTGTATCAAAGTCGTACTGCCGAGCACACTCAAGAATTAGCTCATAACATTGAATTGCCGGAGGGAACCCTGCCACATGCACTAGTCCAGATTTCATCATTCCTTGCCTCAAGAGTGACAGATCCTTCTCAGCTGTCCTCTGCTTGAACTCTTCATATCTCCAGGCCCCCACATTGGTGTCAGAGACCTCGGACCACATGGAAGATATCTTGTTTTCAGGAAGTTGACTCTTAGTGTCCAATCTTATTCTCTCTACCTCTGAGATGGATGACCCCTCCGTGTCACCCTTAGATTTTTTGGCAGCAGCCTTGCTTGATTCGGCCTGCATTCACAAAGGACATCATTAGCATTCAATTATCATGCATATTCCAATCCAAAGGTTAGCATAAAATCATATAAAGCAATTGAAATCCATCACAAATCGCCAATCCATGGACATCTGGAAAAATAAAGCAGTCCGGGAAAATCAGGAAAACGGGGAAAATCCAGTCGGGGTGGAATTTCGGAGAAATCTGACCCAAATGGATTCTGGCTGCCAAAACATCATTAGTCAAATAAATCATTAATTCAGCCAAAAGATCATTAGATTATCATGAAATTCATTCATTAGCAACAAGAAATAAGCATTTAGCATTTGTTCCATCAATCCTATCTTCGGAAAATCGAAAAAGATAAAGCCAGACAGGGAAACCGGAAAAGTCCGGACGAGACAGATTTTTGTGGACAGTCTGAAGTATTTCAGAAATTGCAACACCCCACGAAATTAGCCTAAACTGGGAAAATCCAGGTGCACAGAAATTCCGCGGACACCAGGGGAACCCGATGATTAGCAACACGCGAGCCGATGACTAAATGATCATGCAATCTTCTCTACTTGGATTCTAACGACCCTCAAATCGACGCCAATCAACAAAACTCAGAATGCAAAGGATTTCAACCTCCCAAAGCTCTCAAATGACGAGTCCTTATGCCAAAACAACGATGCCCTAATTTCGGTAACCAAACCTCTGCCATTAAAACTAGGATAAGCTTAGGATTTCAAAGAAAATTATCATTTGAGTGATCAATCAATATGGACGAGGATTTCTCAAGGTGTGAGCAGGTTGGGTTGAATCATAAACCATGAAATCGCAATAACCCTATTCAGCCTTGGCATGGAAAATTCGGGTGAACGAACCAAAACCCTAATCATCCCAAAATATGGGGAATGACACACTTAGGGGCTAGTCCTATTCGGGAAAGGCTATGAAATGCATCTAACTCTCAATTCATAAACAAAACGCGCACAAAGAGGATGATGAAAACCCGTAAAGGGCAAAGTCAAACCCTAGCTCTATAAATACGAAATCATCATCAAGCAAAGGCCGACCCGAAATGATCATTATTTAGCACAGCAACACTCAATCATCACACAAGCAAATGAAAAGGCCAATGATAACCTACCATGGATCAATCCAATCGAAACTCGAGGTCGAAGAAGCTACCATGAAGCAAACATGTCCTAGCAATGGAAACCTCAACCAACACCCAAACAATCCACGTGCAAGCAACTCAAGATCAATGCTCCAAAACTCGAATGGAAGCTCTTAATCACCAAAGAAGCAAGCAAATGAATGATAAAGTTGAAAAATGATGCCCAAAAGGTTTTATGTCCATCCATTTGTGCGTCTGAGTAAAGGTACCTTGGTCATTAATGAGCGACAAGACACTTCTGACAATTTCAAAAACCCGAGCCCAAGACAGAACTTAAAAAAATCTCGAGATACACATAAATCTAGATGAACACAGATTTTGCGGAAAATCAAAAACCAGGAATATAACGGAGTTCGGGATTTTAGCACAGTCCGGGGAAATCAGCCAGGACTGGAAAATCCTGAATTCAAGCAGAAACCTGGAGTCTGAGAATTCAGCTATGACCAGACAATGAACCAGAACTTGGAAAAATCCGCCAGAGCTGGAAAATCTCGGAGTTAGGTAAAAACCCAGATTTTGCTTAAAACTCAATTTTAATCAATTCAAGCCCCAAGACAAGGTCAAAGCTAGGAAGACCAACATGTCAAGACCTCAAAAAGATAAGTCCAATAAAACCAAAGGTCAAAAGACATCCAAAAAGAGGGTCCCTACTCCAAGTGGGGCGTGTGTGCAAAAACTGCACAACAAATGGCGACTCTGCTGGGAAAATGCTCCTAAGCATTTTGATGACAAACTGGAATCAAGAACCCAGAACTCGTGGTTTCAACTCAAATATCCAGCCACCATCCCATGTTTAAACAAAGAAACCCCTAGTCATTCAAAGTTTCCTATACCAGGGTCAAAGTGTGTGCATATGCATTCATTACCTACCCTTAGTTGCATCAGGAACCAAACTTGGTGTGAACAAGCTATGTAAAGATTCATACTCTAAAAGTAACCTGGATAGAGCCTCGCTGCCAGTCAGGCGTCCATAGCCCGGGCGAGGTTATCGCTGTGATCCTCCAGAACATAGCTCTACTGCCAGCCGAGCATCCATAGCCCCGGTAGAGATATTAAGATCCCCCTGATGAGTTGAATTCAGGCCTTTTGATTTTCAACATTTTTTATTTTTTATTTTTATTTTTTATTTTTTTGATATTTCTTTTCTTTTCACTCATTTCATTCAACCTGTGAATAGTGAAGTCCACACTCAGGGCTGAGAACCACAGTGGCACTAGAACAGATAAGGATTTTTCACTTGTTCAAGCCTTATAAGGACCTTTTGCAACTTCAGGTATATTTAAGAATTAAAAGTATGAGACCCTAATATAGTCCCGTTCAAACTGACTAGAAAAAACCTTTGCCCCAACATAATGATAAATGACATTGGGTAGAGAGTTCATACCATGGTGTCCTAGAAGGATGATTAAAGTTTGTAAGGGAAATACCAAGAACATCAGACCTACTTTGTCACCATTGCCATGCAGATGCACCCAAAAGTCCCAAAAAAAGAAGGAACCAAGAGCAAGAGCAATGCAGACCAAAACAAACAACCCATAGAAAACCTACCCTAACCAAAGCAAACAAGCAAACCAAAAGGGAAACCTACTCTAACCAAAGAAAAAATAAACAAAGCAACCTAAACTAACTATTTACAAAGCAAGGAGCTAAAAACAGCTCAGGACTGGAAATAATGTTTAAAATACTGCCCATTGATAGGCAGTGGGATATCTTCTCCCGTGAGAGTCCTCAGACGGAAGGCATTATCTCCAAGTATTTCAGCAATCTGATATGGGCCAAGCCATAATTTATCAAACTTCCCATGGTTCCCTTTCTGATCATGAGGTTTATCCCAGTAAAGGACAAGGTCAAAAATCCTGAAGGCTTTAACCTTTGCCCTTCTGTCAAACCACCTCTTAACTATCCCTTGATGTTTGGAAAAATTCTCCAGAGCATTATCTCGTTTCTCTTCAAGGTGCAATAGTTTTGTCAACCTAGCCTCCCTTCTGTCCCCTTCATCATAAAACTCATTTATAAATTATAAAGTTGGGATCTTGAGTTGGATAGGGAATACTGGCTCCAGACCATACACTAAGTGATAAGGAGATGTTCCAATGGAAGACTTAAGTCTGGTACGATCTGCCCAAAGGGAAAACCGAAGTTGGGTGTGCCAGTCTTTTGGGTTCCTCTCTAGCAGCTTACGGATGACAGTCAATAGGTTTTTATTAGAGGATTCTGCTAAGCCATTACCCTGGGGATAATAGTTAGACGCAAACTTCACAATAATGCCATGATCAAAAGCCTAATTTGAGAATTTTAACGATGCGAAAGCAGGACCATTATCACAAACAACAGCAATAGGGCATCCAAACTCATTAAGAATGGCTGATTCTAAAAAATCAATCACTACATCTGATGTACATTGCTACAAGCAAAAGCTTCAGTCCATCTTGTGAAGTAGTCAGTTATAGTGAGAATGTACCTATGTCCTGCAGAAGATGGTGGGTTGATGGGACCTATGAAATCCATACCCCATTGAGCAAAAGGTCTTACCTCAGTGACCGATTGGAGAGGAAGTGCTACACACCTTTCTCATGTTGCTACAGTCTGGTAAGTGTGATAGGTCCATACATGATGGTGAACATCCTTGAACAGTGTGGGCCAATAATAACCTACCCTCAAAATTTGATTTTCTATGGCAATTGTAGAGCCATGACCAGTACCATATTTTTCGTGAAATTCATTTATCACCCTTTCAGCTTCCTGTTTCCCAAGACACCTCAGATAAATTCCTTCATGATTTCTCTTGTACAGAACCGCTCCTTTCAGCATGAAACCATCACTCTTTAACCATAGAGCTCATCTCTGAACTCCATTAAGATGACCTGGGGATTGTTGATTCAGCAAATAATAAACTATGTCATTGTACCAACCATCTGGGGAAACCTCTTCGATATTATAGTTCTGTACAGATAACTCAGGGCCTATTTCAGCCATAGTCTGGGTGAGTCCTTGCCCTCTTACCAGCTTCATGGGCTGGATCTCAATGTCATATTCTTGAAGCATGGTCACCCATTTAGCTCTGCGCTCACCTAATTCATTCTGCATCAGGAGTAACTTAACTGCAGAGTCTGAAACAATTGCATACACCTTATTTCTGAGGATATAATGTCTAAATTTCTTTACTGCTCTAACTAGAGCATATGCTTGCTTTTCAACACTTGGATATTTCAACTCAGCATCTTTTAACGGTGCACTCATAAAGGCAATAAGATTCTCATTTCCCTTATCAGACTTTTGAGTTAACATTCCAGCACATGAAAGGTCTGAAGCAAATGAATAGATATAAAAGGGTTTGATGTAATCAGGACTTACCAATACTGGAGCATCAACAATGGCTCTTTTGATCTCTGCAAATGCTTCCTTCGCTTCTGTAGTCCATTCAATCTTGGCATATTGTTTCAACATTGCATTAAGTGGTTTAACAATTTTAGCAAATCCAGTGATGAATTTTCTGACGAAGTTGATCTTACCAAAGAAGGACTTCATCTCCTTTTTACTAGCAGGCGGCTAAATTTTCAATATGGCCTCCACTCTCTCCAGATCAATAGCAATTCCATTTTTTGATATGACATGTCCTAGTAACTTTCCCTCTGTTACTCCGAAAATACACTTTTTAGGATTCAGGGATATACCAAATTCTCTGCACTTTTGAAATACTTTACGCAGATCTGAGATGTGATCCCCTCTATTTTTTGAAAAAATAGTCAAGTCATCCATATAAATGATAATGCATTTACCTATGATATCCTTAAAGGAAATATCCATAGCCCTTTGAAATGTAGCCCCTGCATTGATGAGTTCAAATGGCATCCTCTTGTAGGAAAAGGTACCCCACTTAGTTGTGAAAGCAGTCTTGTGTCTGTCCTCATACTGGACCATTACTTGATTGTATCCGGAATAACCATCCAGAAAGGACATCATCTGAGATCCATTGACCACCTGAAGCACTTCATCCAAAGAGGGAACTGGATAGTTGTCCTTTTCTAATGATCTGTTTAAATTCCTGAAATCGACACAAAGCCTAATTTCTCCATTCTTTTTTCTTACTGGGACCAAGTTTGCTACCCATGTTGAATGCCTGACAGGAAATATGATTCTGGCAGATAGTAATTTCTAAACTTCTTTCTGTATGAGTGGTTCTAATAATGCGTTGATAGGTCTCTATCTCTGTCCGAAAGGTTTAGCACCTAGCTTTAGGGGTATAGTATGAGTTATGATTGATGTATCATAAGTCTTCAAATCCTCATAATCCCAGGCTACTATATCTGGAAAGTTGTGTAAGGCTTCAATTACCCCTTGTCTTTCTTCTAAAGTACATACTTTACCAATGAAAATGTTCTTAACATTGTCCTTAGTTCCTAGATTGTGAGTGTCACACTGTCCACTGATGGACTCTTTCTTTGACTATTGTTCCTGATCTCTGATCTTATCCACATCAAAAATTCACTCTAACTGTACCGTTCCCCTTGGTATAGTATTAGACTTTAAATTCAGCACACCCTCTAAATCCAACTCTGCTTCCTGAGGTTCTATTTCATCGATGATTTGGGAAGCAAAGACATCTGTATTTGTGATAAAATCAAGAATGTGCTTATCATCCTCAAACACCTGAAAGTTAGTGACATTGTCTGGGACTGCTGGCACAGGGGTCAATTCGACAGTAAACTTCTTCAGTCCTAACAAAGATAAAGGTTGCAGAGTACTCGCTGCCTGAGCCAGAGAATCAGCAGTTTGATTCTTCTTCCGTGGTATCAATTGGATATTGAAAGTGTTAAATCCCTGGATGAGGTCCCACACTCTATGCCTATAGTTAGTCATTCTCCTATCATGGCATGAATATTGTTTCCTCACTTGTTTGACTACTAATTCTGAATCTCCAAAAACTTGCAGAATTTAAACCTTTTTCTTAAGTGCCATGAGAAGTCCATGAATTAATGCTTCATACTCTGCCACATTATTTGTGCAATGAAATTGAAGCCTATGGGCTACAAATTTTTTTTTACCTTTTGGACTGATCAGTTCAAACCCTGCTCCAACTCCATGCTTGGATTTGGATCCATCAAATTTGAGAGTCCAGCATTCTGCAGTGGTAATCTTCTTTATCGTATCTTTCGGCTTGTCAGTACTAGAAGATCCCTTCGTTAGTACAGGTTTCTCCCCTCTACATTTTTTTTGAGGATTGTGCACCTTTTTCTCCACAAATTGGGTTGGATTTAGGCATTTATGTACTTGTTCTACTGTTGTCTGGCACAAACAACACTCCAACTCTGAATGGGAAGCATTATGAACTCTACACCAATTTAGTAATAGTAATTCTTTAAAACTTGCTTTCCTTCCCAGGTGAGTCTGGTTCTCAACACACTGCCTGATGAATTCCTGGAAACTGCTTAATAGGATGATCTGATTATCTTCAGGGTCTTCCTCTTCCTCAAGTGATTCTATCAAAACCTCAACATGGCTGAGCCCTGTCTCAGCGTCAATAGGTATCGTATGTAACATCAACACCTCCTCTGAATCTGATTCTTCATACTGAGTTGATAGCATGTAATTTCCCATAGCAACTTCTGATATCAGAACTTCGGTTGAAGTCTTTTGGTATTCTGTGATCATGTACTTCATTCTCGGCTCTCTCTCAATCCTGATCTGATTAGGCACTCCCTTCCAGGAAAGCCACATGTGAGAATGATCAGTAGACACATCCATTCAAAGCCTTCATAAAATCTCTTCCTAGAATCAAACCATATGCATTAGGAATATCAGCTACCTGAATATTGATAACCTGTTGAATCCTTGGATCTGAAGCTATCTGCATGTGAATCATGTTTAGTTCTCCTACCACACTCACTTCGGTTCTATCTAACTGATTAACCTTCTTTTGAGAGTCAACAGGTGTAATTCTAAGAGCTCTACAAACTCCAAATGGCATCACATTGGTGGAAACACCAGAATCTAATAAATAATTATGTAGATTCTTACCGAATATACGGACAAAGATAAAAAATGGTGGGGTTTCTGTCTTCCCCTGAAACAAAGTGGATTGAGTATCTACCTGGGCCACTTGAGTCTTGTCCTTTTCTTTTCCTTTATCTCCAGGGGGCAAGTTAGTCTGACTATGGGCTTGGTTTTGTGTCCTCATAGGCTGAGAACTAGAAGTCTGGCTTGCATGCTCACCAGAAGGCTTATCCAAAGACATTGAATGTGCATCATAGGTACCTAAGACAGCCTTTCTAATTGTAGGGAACCTTAATAACTCAAATGCTGAAAGATTTACCTTAAATTTCTTGAATTCCTCAGCAACATATGAAGCCATCTGCTCCTCACTCATATTAGTGGAGACGTCTTTAGAAGGCCCTTCCACCTTGTCCTTTCCTACTTGAATAGCCTTTTCTTTCTGTGGGTCAGTTTGAACTTGTCTCTCTTTTGAGAGGTACTGCTTGGAAACATGTGGATAAGATGGATTATTGCTAGCATTAGGATCTGGAGGGGTACTGAAGTTATTAGGGGGAATAGAAGTGGTGAAAGGTCCCCCAGCCTGTGGGCGCCTATGAGGCATATCTCTCAAGCTTTGCCTCTGGAACATTTGCACTTCTTCAACATAATTTTCTTCTTGATCCAGTGGGCCATTATCATTCATTGCTTCCTCATTGAATAATCAAGCAACTTCATCTCCATTGCATACTTGGTCTGCCTTTTCTTCTTGAGACTCAGGTTCCTCTTATGGCACATTTTCCTTACTTGTTGGGAAATGAGCATGATTTAATACCAACACAGAAGAGTCATATGATGCAGAGGGAACAATCTCCTGTCCATTTGCATTGTTTTCTACCTCAAACTGAAAAATAGAGGCAGCAGTTTAGAATTCTGGATACTCTAACTCTGAATGTTGACTTGTCTTATGGAGCTTGCACCATCCCGATAGGGCTGCTTCAGCCAGATATACACCACTAGGAGGTTTGTCTTGACTAACAGGCTGGTTTGCAGATTGGTTGACAATTTGATTAGCAGGTTGATCTAATGGGGTGGGGACCCCTCCATTATTGGGGCCTGTATTCCAAGTTCTATTCTGCCCTTGTGATGGTCTCTTATCAAATCTTGATCCACTTCCTTGGCCTCTATCAAAATTCTGTCTCCTCTCATTATTGAACCCTTTGTCGTTATTGTAACCCCTGTCTTGATTATATCCCCTATCATTGTGGAATCCTCTTTCATTACGCTGACCTCAGTCAAAACTCT
This sequence comes from Sequoia sempervirens, assembly GCA_007258455.2. Lineage (NCBI taxonomy): Eukaryota > Viridiplantae > Streptophyta > Pinopsida > Cupressales > Cupressaceae > Sequoia > Sequoia sempervirens. Next base: position 381,365,899 of record VDFB02000015.1, on the reverse strand, counting down.
GCCCTTGTGGAAACTCTCTATTCTGATTGGATTGCATACTCTTCTAGGCAGCTTGTAGTTGACTATTCTGATTTCTTAGGTAAGTCACTTCTAGATTTAGCTTCTTTATCTGCTCAGCCATTTCATCAATCCTCTCCCTATTTGGATCTCGATAAGGAAGCTGAGTTGGATTACTCAGAGGAGGAGCGGGCATTGTAGCAGATCCCATAGACTGGTGCAACACCTCAGAATTTTGTAGATAGGCAGGGAAACTATTTGACTGTGATTGGTACATAGGTTGGTTAACATGCTGTTGAGGGAAGTTCGTCATAGGGGAGACCTAGCTCATGGGATGACCAGGGTGTGGTACCATAGGTAATTGAGGAACTGGATTCATGATTGGAGTATGATTAGCAAGCACATGGTTTACTACCTGAACCTGATTGGGATGTGCAACTGGTCCTAAGGAAGGCAATGGTCCAGTCAAGTGTTGTCTCAAATCTGTACTAAGCTTGACAACTTCTGTATAAGAATTTGTTAGGGTACCTAGAGGATTGGGTCTCCACTTCAAAAAGGTTGCTGTTAGGCTATCCAGGGCTTCATAATAGAATCCCAGGGCTGTATTATCATCTAAAACATATGGATCCTGAAGTTTGGTGTATGCACGGTGGAACCTGTTATTGAAACTGGATATTGGCTCATTAACCTCTCTCTTAACTTTGATGAATTGCAGGTATAACTCATTGGCACTGATGGGTATCTGGAACTTCTGTAAAAAGGTAGTTTCAAGATCATTCCAATTAAGAATTGAACCAGTAGGGAGATTATTGTACCAGTAAAAGGCCTCTTCTCCTAGTGAATAAGGAAACAATCTACAGGCAACATCCTCGTGAACTATCCCCCTGTCTTTAAGATAGGTTTGGAGAATCCTTATGTGTTCTTCTGCAGTCCTATTTGGGTCATTAACATGGAATTTCAAATAGAAATGCTCAGGGTTTTTGGGCATAGCATTGTAGGCCTAGAAGAACAAGGGTGATGGATTATTAGCAAGGAAAGTCATTGGTAAGAGTGGGGGTTGGTTATTGACAGGCTGGGGCTGTTGAATGGGAACCGCTTCAGGGATGGGTATAGCCTCAACCTCAGGATGTGAAGATATGGATGATGCTGGTGAAAGGATGGGTGATGATGATTCTCCCCTTTCTCGAGTTCTTCTTGACCTAGTAGGGAACTGTAACTCCTATAGATCCTCCTCTCCTGTGGTAGATCTGGTATTTCTCCTATATCTTTCAGGAGAGATGGCATTCAAAAAATGATCTAGTGTGCTCATTCAGGCCCTCCTTCTAGTGCCAATCTGTTGATGGTGTTTTCTGCACAGCAACAACTCAGACAAAATACAATATTCTATCTCTCTTGAAAGGTTATTTTCAATAATAAATTACTGAAAATCACCCCAAGGTCTCTCGGGAGTCAGGTCATGACAATGCATAAACAACTCAGATAATATGTGAAATGCCGGTAATCACAATCAGACCTTACTACAAGCAAACTGTATCTTTCAATTTATCATACTTTGCAATATGATGATCTTTGGTCCTAAATCTAACTAGATAATAAAGAAATAGCAAAAGACAAGGGTACAAGGATATGATAAAATCTAAAATATTCCTGGAATGAACAATGCAAATAACAGATATCTAGAATGGATCAATCTCAAATAACCAGTTCTTGATCAACTCACAATGCAATATCACAAGAACAGTGCAATCTTCTAAGGTATATAGATTTTCAAATCATAGACATTCATCCACAATCGAACTTAAGCACATTTGAATGTATGGTCCAGGTTGACTTCACCAGCCTACTACAATCAGATAGTTACTGGGAGTATAGACCAGAGATTGCTACAAACATTCCAAATATGAAATCATAAACATCATTCACCAAACTAAAACTAATTTAATTCTGAACAATAACCCCTAAGTCTTCAAGCAATTTAAAAGATAGAACAGCAAAACCATGCGAGATAAACCAATACAAGAGATTGCAAAAGAAAAAACCACAATGTCTTCAATTGTATTAAATCATCCAAATATTGCAACAATTCCACTGTTCTGATACAGTATTTGCTTCAAGAAATGGAATACTACCCCTACTACAAAATATTCTAGCTCTTTCTTCTCTCTATTTCTTTCTAGCTAACCCTTTACAATGAGGCAAGAATGCCCTTTTATAGCAAATCCCAAGGTATGTCGGCCGAGCCATACATTTTTACAAGATAAATATAATTGCCAAAACAAGTCAGCTTAGAAAAAACAAAATAAGGCACACATTAAATGCCATCCATCATCAAGGTCGGCCTTGACACAGTCCCCAATGTAGTTCGGTCCAATGCATGCCCTATGATAATAGGGAAGCACAAATCTCAAAATAGGCATTAACTGCCACTTCCCTTATCCTTTCTCTGAACCGACGATCCTTGAACCCTCAAAAATGTTCCATCCAATTCGGTGATAGGTGGCGAAGGCAATATCTTAAGCTGACATTTAATGGAATCAATCTCATCTTTTGACTGTTCAACAGTCTTATTCCAATCCTCTTTATTGGCCTGGTATTTATCCATTACTGACAGATATGTGGCTGCATCATCGAACTGGTGGCTGGTTATAACACTTTCAGAATCTGGGGCATAAACTTCATGCCACCACTCCCTTAGTTGTTCTTGACTTCGATATTTTGGAGCAATCTTTCTCCTTCCAGTCATCACCTCAAAGAAGGAAATGCATCCATCATACACTACAGTAAGATCACCATCTATTTGTTTCTTCTGTTTTTGGATCTTCTTCATAGCCTTCTGCCTAATCTGCAGAGCCTCAAACCATTCCTAGGGTTCATCTAATCTGGAAGAAGGAAGAATCCCATCCACAGCCAATTTTTCTTCACCATGCCCCATGATGACCCTAGATTTCTGCAACAAGAGATCCATATCTTCCTTGTCCTAAGACAACACATGCTCCAACAGCTCCTTGGCTCAGACTGCATCCTTCCCAACTGAGAGGATTTCCTTAATTGTATCATCTCCCTTTGTTTGCACATTCTTCAGCCAATCTATTGCAGCTTGGGTAGTAGCCTTCATTTTCTCAATTCTGGAGATAGTTTCCTTGGGCAGAAAGCCGGGAGTGGCAGAAGAAGAAGGATGGAGAGACTGCAAGGGTTTCATCACTTCCTCCAAGCATTTCTTAAGTCTTTCATTTTCTTTCCTTAGCTCGTGTTTGGTCTAGGTCTCCTTCCTCAATCTACCTATGATCATAGCACTGGACCCTTCATACTCCTCTATGTCCTGCTCCATGGATGTCGGTCCAAGGTTGATCGTTTGCACACTATAATCCTGACCAGTGACCTCTTCCCTAGTCTTGTCTGCAGCAGGGATGGCAATATGGATAACTCGATTATTGGCCTCATCTGTTTCCACCTTTGAAACCACTTTGGTTGCCTTCCTTTTCTTCCCTTTGCCAATTTTGGATAGCATTTCATCCCAATCCAAGGGAGTATCTTCGACAACTACCTGCTTTTTCCTTGCAATCTCCTTTTTGAGCCAATCCGGGGCTACAGGTTCTACCTGGATTTCTTCTGTTCTTGCTTCTTCCTACTGTTCTGTCATTTTCTCTTCTTCCTTTTCATCTGTTTTATCCTCCTCTTTCTCAGGGAGCTGCTCACCTCGATCAATTTCTTCACACTCCACCTCTTGTTGCACCGGTGATGGGGTTTTAGCAGAGATATCCGCCTCCTACTGCTCAGGCGATCCGTTTCCTCTGTGACTTTCTGAAGAATCTTCATACTGCACTAAAGGAGAAGTATGCCTTTCCTCCTCTTCAACTTCAAGCTCGGCTGCCTCACCAAAGAGTGTCTCTTCGTTGAATGGCTCTGCCTCCCCGCTAGTTTCATGCTCCTCAAGAATCTCATGCTCAAGCACACTTGGTGGAGGAGAAGCAGCCTTAGGTGGCTCCGTGACTTGTGATTTTGGGGGAGGATCTATCTTTGGCACAGTGTCCTTTAGAGAGGGAGTCCTGGACCTCCTCATGTAAACTTTAGTCTTTTCTCCCCTTGAACTTTCTACATCCACAATCGGAGGCTCATCCTTTGAGGCAACCTGACCCCTCTTCTTTGAAGTCCTGGTTGTTCTTGTCTTCTTCGGTGGTGGAGGAACATCTTCCTCCTCTGCTTTTTCCAAATCTTCCTCATCATAGTACTTACCAATCTTTAAAGTCTGACTTCTCTTCTTTCCTTTTGGCTTCCTCTTTGGTTCGGGCTCACTTTCCTTGGGGCCTCTGATCTTTATCTTGAAAGGTGAGCTCTTTTTAGTTTTCCCTTTGGGGTCATCTTCCCCGAATTCCTCTGAAGTAGACATGGGATTAAGGTCTCCCATCATATTGAAGGTATAGGTTACCTTCTCATTTTCTAGCTCCCAAACTTTATGCTTCAACCAAGAAGTGGTGAATTTCATGACCGGGGCCATTAGGTCCTCCAACTCTGTGACCTCATCCTCATTCCAGTTGATATTCCCGACTGACCTGTCCTTTACAGCTTCATAGGCATGTTCTTGTACCAGGTTTCCATCATCGTCCAGTTGGTTCGGGATCAACTTGACATTATACTATCTGATCACATCCACAAGGAGCCTAGAGTACCTCTTCTTTCTTGCTTCAAAATCATCCTTGATGTTGGCCCAATAGTCTTCTAGGTCATCCTTATGCCGGTACTCCTTGGTAGCTTTCTTTTGTGCTTCTCTTGTGATATCAAAGTTCATTCTTTTGGAGTGGAAGGAGAAACCATATGTTGCCAATTCTTCTCCTGTAGTATGCACCGATTGCATGGAAGGACACACTTCTGCCACACCAATTCCAAGGGGAAAATCCCCACCAAAGCCCGTTTTATGCTTCTCCCTTTTGACTATGGCATCAAATTCGCATATTAGCCTCACAATCTCCAACAACACAATGTGATCAGTAGGATACCGAGGTAGCCTATATGGAGCAACCAGACATCCATCAATTCTGATGTAGGTGAAGGTGGGAAACTGAATAAACCAGGCCCCATAATTCTTTATCAGCCCTTTGGCTCCATCTGACAGTCTCATATGCTCGGCATTCTGGAGCATCCTAGTGATATGCATCGTTAAGGCATCATTGGCTCTCCGGTAGTCTTTGTGTCCTAGATACAACTCCGGGTAAACCTCATAGACAATGTCCTGCCCGAATGTCCCTCGTGGATTCAAACCCCTCTATGGGTAGAATCTGGCAAGCACATACATGACATAGGAGGACATGGTGAATTTCTTGGTCTCCAGGACATTCCTTAGCTGTTTGTCAATTTCAGAACTAATGAGCCCGGCCCAATGATAGTTGGTCCCCTGCTCAATCTTGCTAATCACATGGACCATCCAGTTTTCTAACACTCCAGTAGTCTTCAAACCTGCCACTCTACTTAAGAATGTAATTGCATCATACTTATCCGACCTGAATTTAACCCTATGCAATTGCTTAGGAAATTTAGAATGGTGGGACTTTGGTTTCTCTAACCATGAATTGATCATCTGTTGAGCTTTGGATGGCTCATTCTCATAGTATGTTTTAGCCGTGTCTATGTTCAGAGAACACACAGAAGGAAAGTCTGACATGTCGAAGGCTTGGGCAATAGAGATAGGACTAAAATTTTCCAAGACCCTTCCCTCAGTACTGACAACCCTTTGTGTATCGAAGTCGTATTGCCGAGCACACTCAAGAATCAGCTCATAACATTGAATTGCCAAAGGGAACCCTGCCACATGCACTAGTCCAGATTTCATCATTCCTTGCCTCAGGAGTGACAGATCCTTCTCAGTTGTCCTCTGCTTGAACTCTTCATATCTCTAGGCCCCCACATTGGTGTCAGAAACCTCAGACCACACGGAAGATATCTTGCTTTCAGGAAGTTGAATCTTAGTGTCCAATCTTATTCTCTCTACCTCTGAGATGGATGACCCCTCCGTGTCACCCTTAGATTTTCTGGCAGAAGCCTTGCTTGATTCGGCCTGCATTCACAAAGGACATCATTAGCATTCAATTATCATGCATATTCCAATCCAAAGGTTAGCATAAAATCATATAAAGCAATTTAAATCCATCACAAATCTCCAATCCATGGAGATCCAGAAAAATAAAGCTGTCTAGGAAAATCAGGAAAACCGAGAAAATCCAGTCGGGGTGGAATTTCAGAGAAATCCGACCCATACGGATTCTGGTTGCCAAAAAATCATTAGTCAAATAAATCATTAATTCAACCAAAATATCATTAGATTATCATGAAATTCATTCATTAGCAACAAGAAATAAGCATTCAGTATTTGTTCCATCAATCCTATCTTTGGAAAATAAAAAAATTAAAGCCAAACAAGGAAACCGAAAAAGTCTGGATGGGATGGATTTTCATGGACAGTCTAAAGTATTTTGGAAAATGGAACACCCTGCGGAATTAGCCTAAACTGGGAAAATCCGGGTGCGCAGAAATTCCGCAAACACCACGGGAACCCGATGATTGGCAACACGCGAGCCGACGACTAAATGATCATGCAATCTTCTCTACTTGGATTCTAATGACCCTGAAATCGACGCCAATCAACAAAACTAAGAATGGAAAGTATTTCAACCTCCCAAAGCTCTCAAATGATGAGTCCTTATGCCAAAACAACGATGCCCTAATTTCGGTAACCAAACCTTCACCATTAAAACTAGGATAAGCTTAGGATTTCAAAGAAAATTATCATTTGAGTGATCAGTCAATATGGACGAGGATTTCTCAAGGTGTGAGCAGGTTGGGCTGAATCATAAACCATGAAATCGCAATAACCCTATTCAGCCTTGGCATGGAAAATTCGGGCGAATGAACCAAAACCCTAATCATCCCAGAATACGGGGAACGACACACTTAGGGGCTAGTCCTATTCGGGAAAGGCTATGAAATGCATCTAACTCTCAATTGATAAAAAAAAAACACACACAGAGGATGATGAAAACTGGTAAAGGGAAAAGTCAAACCCTAGCTCTATAAATACGAAATCATCATCAAGTAAAGGCTGACCTGAAATGATCATTATTCAGCACAACAACACTCAATCATCACGCAAGCAAATGAAAAGGCCAATGATAACCTACCATGGATCAATCCAATCGAAACTCGAGGTCAAAGAAGCTACCATGAAGCAAACACGTCCTAGCAATGAAAACCTCAACCAGCACCCAAACAATCCACGTGCAAGCAACTCAGGATCAATGCTCCAAAACTCGAATGGAAGCTCTCAATCGCCAAAGCAGCAAGCAAATGAATGATAAAGTTGAAAAATGATTCCCAAAAGGTTTTATGTCCATCCATTTGTGCGCCTAAGCAAAGGTACCTTGGTCATTAATGAGCGACAAGACACTTCTGACAATTCTGGAAACCCGAGCCCAAGACGAAACTTCGAAAAATCTTGAGATACACAGAAATCCGGATGAACACAGATTTCGCGAAAAATCAGAAACCGGGAATATAACAGAGTTCGAGATTTTAGCACAGTCTGGGGAAATCAGCCAGGACCGGAAAATCCTAGATTCAAGCAGAAACCCGGAGTCTGAGAATTCAGCTGTGACCAGACCATGAACTAGAACCTGGAAAAATCTGCCGGAGCTGGAAAATCCTGGAGTTAGGTAAAAACCCGGATTTTGCTTAAAACTCAATTTTAATCAGTTCAAGCCGCAAGACAAGGTCAAAGCTAGGAAGACCAACATGTCAAGGCCTCAAAAAGATAAGTCCAATAAAACCAAAGGTCAAAAGACATCCAAAAAGAGGGTCCCTACTCCAAGTGGGGCGTGTGTGCAAAAACTACACAACAATGATCTATGATATAACTTTGATATCAAATTCTATACATTGTATTGAATTTGTGGCCCTATGATCCAAGTCAACTTGGATACTATAATTGACATTGAAATTGAATATATATTTGACTCATTTCAGTTAGAAATGTGTTGATATGATTGAAAATAGTTCCTTAGTTATGTCTTTTTAAAATTAAATATTCATAATTTCATTTGCAATAATATAATTAAGTAATAATTAGAATGGGTTATTACATATATTAAAAAGTAGCACACAAAATCTAACACCACTAAGATGTGTGAACAACACATTGCTTAGTATATTATTCATATAACATAATTATTTAAGTTGTATGAAATAAGGAAATCATATCTTGGTTAAAAAAAATAGTTTCACAACTATTAGTACATGGCAACAAATCTAACATTACCTCATTCATTTTTCCTTTTATATTAAAAATGTTGAATATACATATCACTTTAATTGCATAAATATTCATAGAGAATATTAGGACTAGATTAAGTGCTTTGCATGTCTCAACTCAATAATATGAATAACTATTTGACTTATTTATACACTCAGTTTCTTTATCAAAAGACAAATGATTGATTTTAAAGTTGATATTTGAATTTAAATCTTCTTCTCATTTTGAATTAATAAGTAATTTTATAATTATATATTATATTTGAAGTTTCATGTAATAAAAAGTCATACTTTAATAATTTTGTGAAACCAAGACATAAATCTAGGACATTTGGATATTGTCACTTATGGTATACCCTAAAATTGACCACAACAAGTTATTGATTTAAATGCTTTAAGACTTTGATAACATTCTAATTCCAATAAAATTTATTACAACATTATAATTGAACCTCCGATATAGTTTGGTATATGATTCTAAGAGTTTTGTAACATGCTACTTGTACAAAATTTTATTGCACCATTTTTATGATTAAACTTCTAATATTATAAATATAATTTCATTCATATTTGAATCTAAATAAAAATAAGGTTACACCCCCTCAAAACAATGAAGTGTATCAGGTAAAACAATTCTCTTGTAAAGTACTTGAATAAGCTAAACCTGGCACCAAAATTGACTCATCACTTAACACAGACCCAAAAAAAATTAAAAACATTTACCTTTTCTAGAATACCAGAATAACATAATAAAAGAGAATACTTCCAATTACTCTACAATAAACATATCTTTATTTCAATTTATTTTTTATATTTTTGCAACTTGGTGAAAACTGATTAGTTATTTTATTAGAGCTTCTCCCATATAATTCTCTCAATAGTATATGCATAAACCTGCATATTATATGGAGATCAAGGACTATCAAGAGCTAAAGTACCAAAAACCTTTACTTCATTTGATATGAATTTTCCAATATGATTCTTACAATGGATAATGATGTAAAGCTCGCAGGAACAATCTTCTCAACAAGAGTGTCAAATTTTGTCTGCTTTGTGAAGGTGGCTAAATATTAAGATTAATAAACAAGTTGTGTTTGCTTGTTGATCATCCAAATCATTGCTAGGATTTACAGAAGTCCAGAGTATCTTAACTCCAAAGTAGCATACAATGTAAAGTTTCATGGAATTTCATTATACATTTGTAATTATAAATTAATACAAGAAATCTAATAACAAGACAATAAAAAAAAGATTTGATACTTCTTCATAAAGCTTAATGATCATAGAAAAAAATTTCTATATAAATAGATAAAATTTGATCAGTACTACAGAACAATTTTTCCTAAAGAATGCTAAGAGTTGTCAAAATCATTAGTTGATAGGCTATTTGTGTAAACTTTGCTCAAAATTTTCGTCAGCCTTCTCATTTTTCAAACTTCTGGTGGTTGGGAAAAAGGTCGCAGATAGCTAATGACTTTGGTCAAAATTTTCATCCACCTCCCAATTTTGTAGCCTTCTGATGGTCATGAAAAAGGTGGCAGAGCCAATTGTTGGCTGCCTTAGGAATAGGGTAGCATTTTTGCCACCACATGGATAGAGAAGGCCATGGAAATTAAATGTTGGATCACATTAACATTAATTGTTTTATGATTTGTGTGTACTAGCGATGGTCATCATAACAGCTACCATTTAATGCCATGGGGAATAAAATGATTTTTTGGGGAATTTTCAATAAGGAATTGTTTGGTGTCATTTTGTTGCTATACCTGCTATGATCTAGCTGTGAGTGACAAGGGTAAGCTTCTGTGAAGGTCAAGATCGATTAAGCCTTGTGTAGCTTCTACGAAGGTGGGTGGAGGTCATGTTGTGTATTTTACATGGGAAGATGGTTGCAAAAGGAAAAGAAAAGTGTCACCTGTGATAATATTTTTCCCATTTTTGTGCAGGAAAGCTAGTAGGAAGAGGTGTGTTTGAAGAAAGTGGGAAGAGGTGCATGTCGAAGAAACCATTGGTGATATTGTTTGATTTGTGGTTCACAGTTTTTACCCAGCTATATTTTTTGATTTGTGATAAGGTACTATTGATTGTTTGAAAATTTGATAAGATGTTAAAAAAAAAACAATATAGTTTCAAAAAATGAAATCTTGTCTCATTTATGGTTCACATTTTGTGTCTATGGTTTTGCGTGGATTTGATGTTGTGATTTTTTGTCAGTTTCTATTTATGGTTTCTATTTTTTGGCTATGTTTGGAGGCTTGGAGAAACAAGGCAACCTGGAGAAAGCTAGTGAAAAGAGGTTTGTTTGAAGCAAGCAAGAAGAGGTGCATATCAAAAAAAATATTTGTCATATTGTTTCATTTTTGGGAGGAAATATTGTTTTATCTGCTATAAGGTACTATTCATTACTTCTAATTTTGATAAGGTGTTGTTGAGAAAAGACTATTGTTTGTGGAAAGGACTATTGCTTTTTTTAGGGTTCACGTTCTGTAGGTTTTTGTGTCCGGCTTGCTATTGAAACCATTGTTGGTTGATTTGTGGCTTGCATTTTTTGGTTATGGGTGGAATAGAATGAAATAACTAATCTTGTACACTACATGTTTGGTTACATTAGGTATTGTTGATTATTGTTCTATGTGTTAGGATATATTGTATCATATTCAATAAGGTGTTGTTGAAAAAGTTGTATTGTTTCAATTTTCGAGAGGGTTTTGTATAGAAAGGAGCATGTTTTTTGATGGGTTTGTCATTATTAATTTTTGAGAGGGTGCTCTTGAGAAGGCTATATTGTTTCTATTTATGGTAAGTTTTTTTTGAGAAATAAGTATGTTTTTATTTGGGTTGGTTACTATGAATCCACCATTTTTGGTAGGGAATATTGTTTTATCTGCGATAAGGTACTGTTGATTGCTTCTAATTTTGATAAGATGTTGAGAAAAGAGTAAATTGTTTGTGAAAATGACTATTGCTTGGTTTAAGGTTTATGTTTTGTGTCTATGGTTTTGCATGGGTTCCTTGATGCAGACAAGGGAAGAAATCAAAACTATGACACACTTATTCAACTATATTTCTCCTTGTAACACTATCCAACTCAAACATTTGAAATTAGAGTTCCAAACTCATCAAGATGAGCTTCCTTTATAACTTCCTCCAATAGCATATGATGGTTACAAATAAAAAATTTATATGTTTAAGCACAACCAATCAGTCAAAATATATGTCACCATTATTTGAGTTAAACAAAGACCTCGCAATCTCTGCCTTTTCAATTCTTATCATTCTATCATGACTATCCTCACTGTGAAAGCAAGACCTTTACATCCATAAACCTCAACCAAGCACCAAATTTTGATTCCAAGAGACATAAGATTCCTTCAACATGTGGAATAGTTTCAAAAGATCTAATTCAATATGTAAAAAAACTCTTTCCAAACCCAAGAACTCAGTTAGGGTGTGGTTCCTTCATTACTCTGCCCTATTCCTAGTAGGTCTACCATAGGGCTGTTAGAGATTTTCTTCAAACACAGACCCATTTCACCAATTGTAAACAAATTTTAAGATGCTCCTTGATGTTCCTTAAAACATATCCAAAGTTTAGCATATGTTTTCTTTGAGAATATGGATCAAACAAGACTCTAATTCTCCAAAAATAGGCCTAAATAGAGTACAATATAGAAAAGGTTTATTGTATTTACTACCCCCAAGATTTTTTTCCCTTGATCACCAATTGGAACACATAATTTCTTTTCTACTCAAGCTTGTTATTCCATAAGATTACCATTTCCATGCATATCTTTATAAACCATAGGTTAAGTTTCCCTTGAAAGCTTTGTTTCAGACTATATACTTAGAAATTACAATCAAAATTTTAATCCACAACACTTAAAATATTTTTAGCCTTGACTCAAACCATTTGAATATGAAAATATACACTTAGAAGGACAATTTCACAAAAACCCAGATGTTTTTACCGACAAATGAATGAGAAACACAATTTCCTCAACTCACTGTTACCCTAGTGAGGGTTTTAGCCTATCTTCACAAAAATTCAAATAACTTGCACAATACTTGATCAATCTACATGAAACAAGAAGAATATGGAAGATTACTAAAGGTTCCTTTATCTACAACCAATTAAACAAGATTTCTAACCCGTATTGGGCCGTACATAGTTTGCAAACACATATTTTTTGTAGAAAAAGCTTGAAAATAGAGTTTTTTCATTAATCTACTCCCTTAGCTCCATCACCCTCAAAGTTTCAAGAGATAAAAAATCCTTTTTAAAGGAATTCCAACTGTCTTTGAAACTTCTAACTATTTCCTAACTCTTAGAACTACCTATGACCCTTCAACAACCTTTACATAATTATGCAATTTTGTTAACAATTGTTGACAACTTTATATTTTTGTTTTCATTTTTGCACTTTTGGACTTAATAAACATAAAATAACTTCAAATATAGGAAACATGACTCTAATAACATGATTTACAAAATAACATTGAATCAAATTTCAAAAAATTGCTTCATAGAGGCCTAATTATGCCAAGGTGCTCCTGCACCATTCCTACCGTCATTTTTAGTGTTTTGTGGGTTTCTCGATCTAGGCCAATCTTCAAACCAATATTGTTTGATTTATGGCTTTTTTTTTTTTGGTTATGGTTGCAACAAAATAAAATAGTTAGTCCTACACACTTTGTGTTAGCTTCCATTAGACATTTTTTTAATTATAGTTCTCTTCCTTAAGCTATATTGTTTCGTTTTCAAGGTGTTGTTGAAAAGGCTGTATTGTTTCAATTTTTGATGAGGTTCTATTGAGAAAGGAATTTTCTTTGTAGGGGTTTGTAAGTGTCAATTTTCATTAGGTTTATGTTTAATGTTTTTGTTTTTTGGGTATGTTTGCAATGGAATAAAATTGTTGATGCTATGCAGTTTTTATCGATTGTTATTGTACAACTCGGGCTATATTGTCCCATTTTTGAAAAGGTTTTGTTGAAAACGCTATATTGTTTCATTTCTCGATAGGGTGTTGTTGAGGAAAGACTATATTTCTTGTTAAAAGAAATATTGTTTCCTTTGTGGTTGCATTATGTGGCTATCATTTTGCATGGATTTTGTGGCTAGGTTTTTGTGGGCTTTTGTGTCTAGGTCATTGTTGAAACCAATGTTGGTTGATTTGTGGCTTTTGTTTTGTGGTTATGGGTGGAACAGAATGAAATAGTTAATGTTGTACAATCCATGTTTGGTTACATTAGGTATTGTTGATTTTTTTTTTGTCTTAGGCTATATTGTATCATTTTGGATGAGGTGTTGTTGAATAAGTTGTATTGTTTCAATTTTTGATAAGGTTTTGTTCAGAAAGGAGTATATTTTTTCATCTGTTTGTCACTGTTAATTTTTGAGAGGGTGTTTTTGAGAAGGCTATATTGTTTCTATTTGTGATAAGCTTCTCTTGAGAAATAAGTGTATTTTTACTTGGGTTGGTTACTGTGAATCTTTGTTGGTTTCTCTTTATGGGTTCCATTTTGTGGCTATGTTTGGAACAAAATATAATTGTTAACCTTATGTAGTTTTTGTTGGTTGTTGCTATGTATCCTAGATGTTATATAGTTTATGTTTGTTTCTGTTATTGATTGTTAATTTTTTTCCTCTAGTTTAGGCTATGTTGTTTAATTTTTGATAGGGTCCTACTGAAGAGGCTATATTATTGAAATTTTTGATAGTGTGTTGTTGAAAAGGCTAGATTCTCCAAATTTTTCAATAAGGTTTCATTCAGGAAAGAGTATGTATATATGTGTGTGTGTGTGTGTCTATGTGTATATGTATAAAGAAACATGAATATATATGTATATGTATATATATGTATATGTAAATTTCCTGCTGGTTTCTGTTTATGGCTTGAGTTTTGTTGCTATGTTGGAAACATAATAAAATTGTTGTCGATATGTAGTTTTTGACGATTTCTGTTGTCTAGCTCCAGCTATATTATGCCATTTTCAATAAGGTTCTATTCAAAAGGTTGTATTGTTTCAATTTTTGATGAGGTGTTGTTGAGAAAAGACTATAGTGTTTGTTGAAAGAAATATTTTTTTGTTTAGGGTTGTGTTATGTGGGTATTTTTTTGGTTGGGTTTCATGGCTACCGTTTTGTGGGTTTGTCCAACTATGTTGCCATTGAAACCAATGTTGCTTGATTTTTGTCTTTCATTTTGTGGTTATGGTTGGTACAAAATAGAATAGTTAATGTTGTACACTTTATGCTTCATTGCAATGGGTATTGTTGATTATTGTTACCTCTCTTAGGCTATATTGTATCATTTATGAGGAGTTGTTGCAAAGGCTATATTGTTCGCATTTTTTATAAGGTTGTGCTTAGAAAGAAGCATATTTTTTGGATGGTTTTGTCACTGTTAATTTTTTAGAAGGTTATGTTGAGAAGGCTATATTGTTTCAATTTTTTAATAGGATTTTTTTGAGGAATGATTGTATTTTAATTTTGGTTTGTTTCTGTGAATCTTTGTGGGTTTTTGTTTATGGATTTTGTTTTGTGGCTCTGTTTGGAATCAAATAAAATTGTTGATATAATGGAGTTTTTGTTGGTTGTTGTTGTGTTTCTTGGGCTATATTTTTTCCTCCTCAAGAAAGGGCATTGTTGAGCAGTCTTCCATTTCTTTTTAAGATGCTATATTTTTTGTCAATTATTGATGGCTACCTTGGGTTGGTTTTTTTGGCTTGGTTTGTTACTGTGCAATTTTGTGTGCTTTGCAACAATCAACAATATCCTTTGGAAAATAACATGGAATATTTTAAAGATACTCAAGGAATGGTTTTCTAAATATGCACCTCTTTCACAACAAACGATTGCACTTGCACCTTCATAGAAGCTTGTCCTCCTTGCTCACAACTATTATATATATGTACATATATATGTATATATATGTGTGTGTGTGTATGTATATATATATATATATATATGTATTTGTATATATTTATGCCTTTCATTTTGTGGTGGTGGTTGGTATGGAATAAAATTGTTAATGTTGTACCCCTTATATATGTGTTTATATATATATATATATATATGTTGTACCCTTTGGAAAATAACATGGACTATTTTAGAGATACTTGAGGAATGGTTTTCTCAATATGCATCTCTTCCCATAGCCAGTGATTGCACTTGCACCTTCACAGAAGTTTGTCCTCCTTGCTCACAACTATTATATATATGTATATATATGTATATCTATGTATATATGTGTTTATGTATATATATGTGTGTGTGTGTGTGTGTGTGTGTGTGTGTGTGTGTGTGTGTGTGTGTGTGTGTGTATGTATATATATAAGTATATATATATATATATATGTATATGTATATGTATATGTATATGTATATGTATATATATGTATTTGTATATATTTATGCTTTTTGTTTTGTGGTGATGGTTGGAATGGAATACAATTGTTAATGTTGTACCCTTTGTTTGGTTGTACATTGGGTGTTGTTGATTACTGTTCTTTGTCTTATGCTATATTGTTTCACTTTATGATAGGCTTGTGTTTAGGAGGGACTCTATTTTGGATGGGTTTGTTACTATTAATTTCTAAGGAGGTGTTGTTGGGAATACTATATTGTTTCATTTTCCCATAAGGTTTTATTGAGAAATGGGTATATTTTTGGCTTTGCTTTGCTACTTTGAATCTTTGTGCGTTTCTCCTTATGGCTTGCATTTTGTGGCTATGTTTGGAATGCAATCAAATTGTTAACATTATGCAACTTTTTTTAGTATTGTGATTTTTTGTGGACTACTTTTAATAGATCATGTTTTCTGCTTATGCCTACAACATAATAAAATTTAAAAGATGATGCAGATTTTGTTGATTGTTGTTGGGTGGCTTGGGTTATGTTCTTCCATTGGTTTGTTACTCTGCATTTTTCCCAGCTTTGTGCAATGAACAATCCATGTATATGTGCATCTAACTTTAGATATATATATATATATGTCTATATATATATTTATATATGTATATATATGTGTATGTGTACTGTTATATATATGCAAATTTAAATCTATATATGTGTGTATATATATGTATATATATCTACATGCATATGTATATATAATGTCCATAACATTGACTATTTTGTTGCATTGCAAGCATTGATGGTAAATGGAAGCCACAAATGAAACAATATATCCTAAGGTGGACGTCAATAACATGAACTGCATAACATTAACTATTTTATTCGATTGTAGCCATTCACATAGATTGCTCAAAATCATGGTTGGGTATGTACAGGATCATGATGGGCCAAAAAGTGGCAATATGATGGGTATGTGGCTAGCGACATTTTTTTAACCCAAAATTGATCAAATGAAAAGGGTTTTTAAAGGAGATTATCAACTTTCCACCAATATAAATTATGATTTAATTTGAATTTAATAAATAATTAGTATTCATTTTCTATTCGAATTGCGACTAAAGTCCTGATTGATAGCCTGATTGAAAAACATCTATAGCTTTAAAACAGTATCACTTTTTTTGAATTTGAAACATGTGTCACATTCTATGCTTCACATACTATAGGATTAAAAAAAGAAAAAATGAATTTCATGAAGTTTTGACCAAGTTAAGGTGGTCAGACAAACGAGTTTTTATATTTTTTAAAAGTTATAATAAAAAATTCATAATTATTTATTTACTTGAAAAAAAATTACAAAAAAATATGCATCACATCGGGACATTAGTCATCTACTTATATCTAAAATATAATAAATAAATACTATCATTTTATGGTTGTTAAGGTGGTCAGAAAGACACCTACTTATTTTTTTCCCTAAAATTTAAGTACTACTACATTGAAATTTCAAATTTTCGCCAAATTGATTTTTTTTCTTTTAAATAAACCTAGTAGTTTAGAAACTACATTCAATTTCCTACATATTCTATTCTTACATATTTTCAAAATAATATAGATAACTTATTCAAAGTTTTATGTCAAGTTGCCTAACTCTTATTTTTCTAAATTTTTTGCCACTTAAGGGCCTATTTTTTCCATGATGATCCTGCACATACCCGATTACAGATCTCTGCCACAAAAGGTTGTCCATATATAGCTCAAGTGTATACATATGTGTATATATATATTTGTATGTATATATGTACATATGCATTATATGTATATATAAATTATATGTATATATATATATGTATATGCATATACATATATATATGTGTGTATATGTATTTATATGTAATGTCCATATCATTTATATGTATATATTTAGCCGATAGGCTATTTGTGTGAACTTTGCTTCAAATTTTTGTTTGCCTGCCCATTTTTCAGACTTCTGGCAGTCAGGAAAAAGGTGGTAGATAGGTTATAACTTTGGTCACAATTTTCATCAACCTCCCAGTTTTGTAGCCTTCTGATGGTTGTGAAGAATGTGGTAAAGGCAATTGTTGGCTGCCTTGGGAATAAGGTGATGTTTTTCCCATTGCGTGGATAGAGAAGGATGTCAAAATTAAATGATTGTTCACATCAACATTAATTGTTGTATGCTTTGCATGTACTGGTGATGGTTGTCATAATAGTTGTCATTTAATGCCTCAGGGAATAAGATGAATGTTTGGGAAATTTTAAATAAGGAATTGTTTGGTGTCGTTCTATTGTTGTACCTGCCATGAGATCTGTGAGCAATGAGGATAGGCTCCTGTGAGGGTGCAAGCTCGATTAAGCTTTTTGCAGCTTCTAGAAAGGTGGGTGGATGGTTGCAAAAGGAAAAGTAAAGTGTCACCTACAATAATTTTTTTCCCATTTTTTGTGTAGGAAAGCTAGCGGGAAAAGGTGTGTTTGACGCATGTGGGAAGAGCTGCTTTTGGGAAAGATGCTTAGCGATATTGTTTTCTTTGAGTCTTGTAGCCATTTCCAATTGTTCTTGCCTTCCCTGATTTGCATTGTTCCATTTTCAATAGTGTGCTACTGAGAAGGCTATATTGTTTCAAGTTGTAATAAGGTGGTGTTGAGAAAAGATTTTTTTTTTCAATGGATTTTTAACTTTGAAACCAATATTATTTCATTGATGGTTTATGTTTATTCATTATGTTTGCAATGCAATGAAACAATCATTGTCATACAATTTATGTTAAATGTTGTACCCTAAATCGTTAGCCAATAGTTTGTTTGTGAATACTTAATTGTGTGTAGTTTATGTTGTGTTCTATAAGGAATTATCATTGTCCCTTGCCTAGTGTTGGCTAGGTTGTTTTGTTTTCCTTCACCTAACCCTAAACAGAGTATTTGAATAGGCACATGTATGTGACAACCAGTGTTCTTTAGCATGTTCAATAGAGAGCCTATTGTTATAAGAATTCATTTTCAAGAATGAAAGAAATAACAATTTTTTTTTGAAATAAATAATTATCTTCTCTAAAAACCAATAAATTTGAATGCTTTGTTGCCCTTTTTAAATAATGTCTTGTTTAATATATATTTCTAATTAAAATGAGTTCTAGACATGCTTCATGTCGTGCTTAATTATCAAAAGCACACACATATAGCCATATATATATGTGTATGTATGTACACATGTAAATATCTATTTATGTAGAGACTGCTATATCTAAATAGATGTGTATACCATATTTTTTTCCTCACTATACAACTATCTCGTTCAAAATTATAAAGAGAGCAAACATCCAGACTGAATTTTCCCTCACTTGCCTCAATGAAAAGGCTGCGAATTCAAATATTTTGTTGCCTACAATATATTACCTAGCCCGAAGCAAGGAATTATTATAGGCAATAGAAGGTTTGAATTTGTAGCCTTCTCAACCAGTCAATTGCTGGAAAATGTTGTGTGGATGTTTGCTCTCTTCAACACTGGATAGTATCAACATTAGTTCTTGGATGGTTTGCATGTGTTGGTGATGCTTGTGATAACAACTATTGTTTATTCAATTATACTTGTCATTTTGTAGTTATCGTTATAGTATAAGTGTATGAATGCTTTGTTTTCCTTTGCAGATAATGTTTTCTTTAATAGATAAGTCTTATTGAAATGAACTGAATCCATACTTCATATGATCATTAGTTGGCATAACAAGCTCATAATACCCAAAATATGTTCAAAATTCAATTATTGGAAAATAGAATGATTTAGAGGTGCATATGTCTTTCTCTTGCTTGTAGATATCTTGAATTCCACTTTTGTAGGCTTTGCATATAATACTTGTTGAAGCACTAAAATAATTTGTGTTATTTTCCATGGGGCATTGTTGTTTGTTCTTCTATTGGATTGAATAAATTGTTTCATTTATCATTTCAATTATTCTTATTGAAAGAATAAATACATTAAGATTCAATGAAGATGATCTTGGCATTTTTGCTTATAATAACATGTCCAGTAGTCGATTATTGGAAGTAGGATGACTCAAGGGTGCAACATTTAATACTTGTTGAAGTAATAAAAAATTACATGCTATTTTGCATGGGGCATTGTTGATTGTTCTTCTGTGGGCTTGAAGAAATTATTTGACTTATGGTTTTTGTGTGTTGCCAATGGTTGCAAAGTAGTTAATCAGTTCATGTTTTCATTGGTAAGGAATTCTTAGTTGTTTTCTCGTGTGTTTAGAGGTGCTTCTTATTTTTTTGGGCCTTAATAAGGATTTTTTAGATTGGCAGTTTTTATATAAAGTGTGAGATGAAACATGGGTCTTTATTTTTATTATACTTGATGTATGTGTTAATATGCATATCAATTTTGTTTGCATATATTTTTGTACACCCACATAAAAATACAGTCCACCAATGCATTGCATTCATATCTAGGAATTTACTGTTTGGGAATAAAGGAACGTCAAATATATATATGTATGTGTGTGTGTATGTATGTATATAGGTATATATGTATATATATATATATGTATATATATGTATGTATATATGTATGTTTGTATCTTGGCCAATGTTTAAACCAATATTGTTTGATTTATGGCTTCTGTATGGTGGTTATTGTTGCATTGGAATGAAATCTTTGATGTTATACAGTTTATATTTGATTGCATTATGGACTATTGATTATGGATCTCTAGGTTAGGCTATATTGAACATTCTATTTTTGATAGGGTGCTGGTGAATACATTTTTGTAAGTATATCTATATATATACGCACATATATAGATATATATACGTATATATATACATACATATATATACATATATATACACATATATACATATACATATATATATATATATATATATATATATATATATATATACACACACACACACACACACACACACATATACACCCATATATCTACATATAATACATTATTGAAAATTGCATAGACATTCACTTTGTTTTCCAAGGGATTTAAAGACAAATGTTACTTGCACCATCACCACTACATGAAAACCATACAAGAATTAATGCTGATGCCATTTGATGGCCTTGTCTATCGTTGTGCAAAATATTTTTTATTTAAATAATAAAAGAAACAATATTGTTTGATTTATGGCTCCTGTTTGGTTGTTATGGTTGCATTGGAATGAAATAGTTGATGTTATATAGTTTATATTTGATTGCATTACAGATTATTGATTATTGATCTCTAGGTTAGCCCATATTGTTCTATTTTCAATAAGGTGGTGCTCAAGAGGCTGTATTGTTTCAATTTTTGATAGGGTAATGGTCAATACATTCCTATAAGTATATCTATATATATATGTACATATATATATATATATACATATATATACATATATATGCATATAAATATATGCATACATATATGTACATATATATATGTATACATACATATATATACATGTATATGTATACCCATATATCTACATATATATCTCAACTTAGGTGCACATAAAATATACACATATAGCTAGGTATGTGTAGGATCATGATGGGCCAAAAAGTGGCAATATGATGGGTATGTGGCTGATGACTTTTTTTTACCCAAAATTGATGAAATGAAAAGGGTTTTTAAAGGAGATTCTCAGCTTTCCAATGATATAAATTATTCTTTACTTTGAATTTAATAAGTAATTATTATTCATTTTCTATTCAAATTATGACTAAAGTCATGATTAATAGGCTAATTGAAAAACATCTATAGCTTTCAAATGGTATCACATTTTTTGAATCCAAAACATGTGTCACATTCTATGGTTTGCATACTATAGGATTAAAAAAAGAAAATTTGAATTTCATAAAATTTTGACCAAGTTAAGGTGGTTAGACATATGAGTTTTTATATTTTTTAAAAATTTGTAATAAAAATTCATAATTAATTATTTACATGGAAAAATTACAAAAAACATCCATCACGAATGAGTCCTATATATATCTAGAATCTTATAAAAAATATTATCATTTTATTGTGGTTGGTGGTGGGACAAACACCTACTTATTTTTTTCTTGAAATTTAAGTACCTTGCATTGAAATTTCAAATTTCACCAAATAGATTTTTTTGTTTTAAAAAAAACCTAGTAGTTTAGAAACTACATTGAATTTGATACAGATTCTATTCTTACATATTTTTGAAATAATATACATAACTTATTCAAATTTTAACATCAAGTTTCCTAACTCTGATTTTTCTAAATTTTTTGCCACTTAAGGGCCTATTTTTTCCATGATGATCCTGCACATACCCATCTACAAAAGAAAACTGGATTATGTTAAGAATTATATTTTATTGTAAACATAGCCAGACAATGGAGGTCATAGAAATAAGATCACAAAAAAAATCACATTGAAAAACCCATGCAACTTGCTAGCTTCTTCTACAAAAGAAGGATTGGCAAAACATTATCACAAGTGACACTTTTGTTTTGGTTTTACAAACATTTTCGCCTGTAGAAAACACAAAATAGCCTCCAACCACCTATACAAAAGTGTCTATTATATAGATATATCGATAGGTGCTCTTCAAACATATATATATATATATATATATATATATATATATATATATATATATATATATATATATATATATATATATATATATATATATATGTCTATATATATTTATATATGTATATATATATGTGTATGTATGTTGTTATATATATGCATATATAAATCTATATCTGTGTATATATATGTACATCTATCTACATGTATAAGTAATATAATGTCCATAACATTGACTATTTTTGCATTGCAAGCATTGATGGTAAATGGAAGCCACAAACAATGTATCCTAAGGTGGATGTCAACAACATGAACTGCATAACATTAACTATTTTATTCCATTGTATACATTCACATAGATTGCTAAAAATCACGGTTGGGTATGTGAAGGATCATGATGGTCCAAAAGTGGCGATATGATGGGTATGTGGCTGGCGACATTTTTTTAACCCAAAATTGATGAAATGAAAAGGGTTTTTAAAGGAGATTCTCAACTTTCCACCAATATAAATTATGCTTTAAATTGAATTTAATAAATAACTATTATTCATTTTCTATTTGAATTGTGACTAAAGTCCTAATTGATAGGCTGATTGAAAAACATCTATAGCTTTCAAAGTATCACTTTTTTTGAATTTGAAACATGTGTCACATTCTATGCTTCACATACTATATGATTAAAAAAAGAAAAATTGAATTTCATGAAGTTTTGACCAAGTTAAGGTGGTCAGACATATGAGTTTTTATATTTTTTTAAAGTTGTAATAAAAAATTCATAATTATTTATTTACTTGAAAAACAATTACAAAAAAATATGCATCACATCGGGACATTAGTCCTCTACTTATATCTAAAATATAATAAATAAATACTATCATTTTATGGTTGTTAAGGTGGTCAAAAAGACACCTACTTATTTTTTTCCCTGAAATTTAAGTACTACTGCATTGAAATTTCAAATTTTCACCAAATAGATTTTTTTTCTTTTAAATAAACCTAGTAGTTTAGAAACTACATTCAATTTCCTACAGATTCTATTCTTACATATTATAAAAATAATATAGATAACTTATTCAAATTTTTATGTCAAGTTGCCTAACTCTTATTTTTCTAAATATGTTGCCACTTAAGGGCCTATTTTTTCCATGATGATCTTGCACATACCCAATTACAAACCTCTGCCACAAAAGGTTGGTCCATATATAGCTAAAGTGTATACATATATGTGTATATATACATTTTTATGTATATATGTATATATATTTGTATGTATATATGTACATATGCATTAGATGCATATATAAATTATATGTATATATACATTATATGTATATATATATATAAATATATAAATTATATATATATATATATGTATATATTTGCATATATATCTCTCTATATATATGTATATGCATATACATGTATATATATGTGTGTATATGTATGTATATGTAATGTCGATAACATTTATATGTATATATATAGCCGATAGGCTATTTGTGTGAACTTTGCTTGGAATTTTTGTTAACCTCCCCATTTTTCAGACTTCTAGCAGTCAGGAAAAAGGTGGCAGATAAGTTATAACTTTGATCATAATTTTCATCAACCTCCCAGTTTTTGTAGCCTTCCGATGGTTGTGAAGAAGGTGGCAAAGGAAATTGTTGGCTTCCTTGGGAATAAGGTGTTGTTTTCCCCACTGCGTGGATAGAGAAGGATGTCAAAATTAAATGATGGTTCACATCAACATTAATTGTGGTATGTTTTGTGTGTATTGGTGATGGTCGTCATAATAGCTATCATTTAATTCCTCGGGGAACAAGACGGATGTTTGGGAAATTTTCAATAAGGAATTGTTTGGTGTCATATTGTTGTACCTGCCATGAGATCCATGAATGACAAGGATAGGCTCCTATGATGGTGCAAGCTTGATTAAGCTTTGTGCAGCTTCTACAAAGGTGGGTGGAGGTTATGTTGTGTGTTTTGCATGGATGAATGGTTGCAAAAGAAAAAGTAAAGTGTCGCCTGCAATAATTTTTTTCCCATTTTTTGTGTAGGAGAGCTAGCAGGAAGAGGTGTGTTTGAAGCATGTGGGAAGAGCTTCTTTTGGGAAAGATGCTTAGCGATATTGTTTTCTTTATGTCTTGTAGCCTAGTTTCTGGTTTTAGTAGCCATTTCCAATTGTTGTTGCCTTCCCAAATTTGCATTGTTCCATTTTCAATAGTGTGCTCCTGAGAAGGCTATATTGTTTCAAGTGGCAATAAGGTCGTGTTGAGAAAAGATATTTTTTTTCAATGGCTTTTTAACTTTGAAACCAATATTATTTCATTTATGGTTTTCATTTAGTCATTATGTTTGCAATGCAATAAAACGATCATTGTCATACAATTTATGTTAAATGTTGCACCCTATATTGTTAGCCAATAGTTTGTTTGTGAATACTTAATCGTGTGTAGTTTATGTTGTGTTCTATAAGGCATTGTCATTGTCCCTTGCCTAGTGTTGGCTAGGTTGTTTTGTTTTCCTTCACTTGGCCCTAAAAAGAGTATTTGAATAGTCCCTTTAACAACTCCAAAAAGTTGTTGAGCACATGTATGTGATAGCTAGCGTTCTTTAGCATGTTCAATAGAGAGCATATTGTTATAAGAATTCCTTTTCAAGAATGAAAGAAATAACAATTTTTTTTTTAAATAAATAATTATCTTCTCTAATAAAAAAAAAAGAATTGAATTCTTTGTTGCCATTTTTAAATAATGTCTTGTTTAATATATATTTCTAATTAAAATGAGTTGCAAACATCCTTCATGTTGTGCTTAATTATCAAAAGCACACACATATAGCCATATATATATATACATACATGTATGTGCACATGTAAATATCTATTTATGTAGAGACTGCTATATCTAAATAGATGTGTATACCATATTTTTTTACTCACTATACAACTGTCTCGTTGAAAATTATAAAGAGAGCAAACATCCAAACTGAATTTTCCCTCACTTACCTCAATGAAAAGGCTATGAATTCAAATCTTTTGTTGCCTACAATATAATACCTAGCCCGAAGCAAGGCATTATTATAGGCAACAAAAGGTTTGAATTCATAGCCTTCTCAACCAATCAATTGATGGAAAATGTTGTGTGGATGTTTTCTCTCTTCAACACTAGATAGTATCAACATTAGTTCTTGTATGGTTTGCATGTGTTGGCGATGGTTGTGATAACAACTATTGTTTATTCAATTATACTTGTCATTTTGTAGTTATCATTGCAGCATAACCATATGAATGCTTTGTTTTCCTTTGCAGATAATTTTTTCTTTAGTAAATAATTCTTATTGAAATGAATTGAATCCATACTTCATATGATTGTTAGTTGGCATAACAAGCTCCTAATAGCCAAAATATGTTTAGAATTCAATTATTGGAAAATATAATTATTTGGAGGTGCATATATCTTTCTCTTGCTTGTTGATATCTTGCATTCTGCCTTTGTAGGCTTTGCATCTAATCCTTGTTGAAGTACTAAAGGAATTTGTGCTATTTTCCATGGGGCATTGTTGTTTGCTCTTCTATTGGATTGAATAAATTGCTTCATTTATCATTTCAATTATTCTTATTGAAAGAATAAAGACATTAAGGTTCAATGAAGACGATCTTGCCATTTTTGCTTATAATAACATGTCCAGTAGTCAATTATTGGAAGTAGGATGACTCAAAGGTGCAACATTTAATACTTGTTGAAGTAATAAAAAATTACATGCTATTTTGCATGGGGCATTGTTGATTTCTCTTCTATGGGCTTGACAAAATTATTTGACTTATGGTTTCTATGTGTTGCCAATGGTTGCAAAGTAATTAATCAGTTCATGTTTTCATTGGTAAGGAATTCTTAGTTGTTTTCTTGTGTCTTTAGAGGTGCTTCTTATTTGTTTGGGCCTTAATAAGGATTTTTTAGATTAGTAGTTTTTATATAAAGTGTGAGATGAAACATGGGTCTTTATTTTTATTATACTTGATGTATGTGCTAATATGATAGCAATTTTGTTTGCATATATTTTTGCACACCCACATAAAAATATAGTGCACCAATGCATTGCATGCATATCTAGGAATTTACTATTTGGGAATAAAGGAACGTCAAATATGTGTGTGTGTGTGTGTGTGTGTGTGTGTGTGTGTGTGTGTGTGTAGGTATATATGTATGTATGTATCTTGGTCGTTGTTTAAACCAATATTGTTTGATTTATGGCTTCTATTTGGTGGTTATTGTTGCATTGGAATGAAATATTTTATGTTATACAGTTTATATTTGATTGAATTATGGACTATTGATCATGGATCTCTAAGTTAGGCTATATTGAACATTCTATTTTTGATAAGGTGTTGCTCAAGAGGTTGTATTGTTTCATTTTTTGATAGGGTGTTGGTGAATACATTTCTGTAAGTATATATATATGTACATATATAGATATATATGCGTATATATATACATATATATATAAATACATACACACACACACACACACACACATATATACACCCATATATCTACATATAATACATTATTGAAAATTGCATAGACATTCACTTTGTTTTCCAAGGGATTTAAAGATAAATGTTACTTGCACCATACAATAATTAATGCTGATGCCATTTGATGGCCTTCTCTATCGTTGCACCAAATGTTTTTTATTTAAAAGAAAAAAAACAATATTGTTTGATGTATGGCTCCTGTTTGGTTGTTATGGTTGCATTGGAATGAAATAGTTGATGTTATACAATTTATATTTGATTGCATTATGGATTGTTGATTATTGATCTCTAGGTTAGCCCATATTGTTCTATTTTCAATAAGGTGGTGCTCAAGAGGCTATATTGTTTCAATTTTTGATAGGGTAATGGTGAATACATTCCCATAAGTATATCTATTTATATATGTAGATATATGTATATATATACATATACGTACATATATATATACATACATATATGTACATATATGTATGTATAAATACATATATATATATATATACACATGTATATATATACCCATATATCTACATATATATCTCAACTTAGGTGCACATAAAATATACACATATATCTACAAAAGAAAACTAGATTATGTTAAGAATTATATTTTGTTGCAAACATAGCCAGACAATGGAGGTCATAGAAAGAAGATCACAAAAAAAATCACATTGAAAAACCCATGCAACTTGCTAGCTTCTTCTGTAAAAGAAGGATTGGAAAAACATTATCACAAGTGACACTTTCATTTTGGTTTTGCAAACATTGTCGCCTACAGAAAACACAAAATAGCCTCCAACCACCTATACAAAAGTGTCTATTATATAGATATATCCATAGGCGCTCTTCAAACAATAAAATACTATGTGTGTCTAATGCCAGTGGCATGTAGAGATGCAGATAGGAAATGTAAAGTCAGAAAGAACAAAATTTGGCCTATTTTCGACACTATATGATGAATGGTCAAATGAATCTTTCTTATGACACTTACTATACAATACATCACTGTAACAACTCTTTTTTTGAGGCTCAAGAAATAATAACTAGGAAGGTGTATTTAATGCATGCTTGTCCTCCTTGCTAGTAGCCATTCTTAAACAAGAAGCTAAACCCAAAGAATGACACCTAATAATGTGTTATCAAAAATTGAAACAATATAGCCTTTTTCCTAGTAGGACCCTTTGAGAAAAAAACTAATATAGCCATAGGGAAATTCCCTTTCAAAAATTATGTAGGTATTTTCTATCTTCCTGACTGCTTGAAAAGGCAGCTACTACTTATAGCCATTGCCACTACACAGAAACCATACAACGATTAATGTTGATGTCATTTCACTAGCCTTGTCTATTTTTTTATTCAAGTGGTAAACGATTTTTACTATGAACCGATACAACCATTCAACAATGTTTGAACCTTGGTGGAAAGAACAACAATGCCACCTATAAACCATCACACCATGCCAATACCGGCTTCACCAGCCTTGTCTATTGATGAAACAAATACTTTTTATTTTAAAATTTTAAAAAAAATATGTCACCTTCCTTTCTAGGCCACACTAAATGGAGGCCAAAAATGAAACAATATAGCCTAGTGTACACAAGAACACTGAACAATGTGTTGTGCATAACAATATCAATTGCATCACATTCACTATTTTATTTCATTGTAACCATTGCCACAAAATGAAAGCCATATATTAAAAAATATTGGTATCAATTGTTATCCATATGGTGGATCTCAGAAAATGGTAGAAAAAATAGTAACAAATCCATGCAAAACCAGTGTTGTAAAAGCCGAACCATGAATCAAACAATATTAGTTTGAATAAACTATATAGTCTTTTCCCAATAAAACTTTACCAAAAAGGAAACAATATATCCTAAGCCATAGAATGACAATCAACACTACCTTGCAAAAAACAACACAACTTGTATAACATTAACTATTTCATTGTGTTGCAACCATGGCAACAAAAATATTACTTGCAACAGTGAAACATATGGAACACCCATAGAACACAAAAAAGCTTGTAGTCACAAACTGATTCAAAGCCTCCACCACAAAACGCAAACCATAAATGAATCAATATTGGGTTCAACAACAATCTAGATAGAAAAACTCACAAAAACCATATGGGATTAACTTTTTCCCAACCATTGGTGCACAAAAGAAGCTATAAATGAAATAATGTAGTTTGTAAATATATATGTGTTTGTGGCAAGCTATATTGTATGATTCCCCACCAATGCCTTAGCAAAAATTACGCAGACATTCATTGTGTTTTCTGAGGGCTTTAAGCACAAGTGTCCCTTGCAACCATCAATGCTAGATGTAGATCAAAGAACAACCTACCCCTAGTTTTGGATGGGTTTGATATGAATTTTTGTGCTGATTAGGTGTTGTTGTGTGATGTAGTGCTTCATTATACTTTTGTTGTGTGCAAATATGTATGTATATAAAATTAGATGTATACAACATTCATATATACTTTGGTTTATAGTAATCATAAGAAGAATTTATTTCCTTGCATATAATGTGTTGAAAAGTTCTTAGAAGTTACTCAAGGAAGAAGTTCTATAGAGATGCTGGTATCAATGTTTGATATAGCAATAGAAATATGGTTTACAATTCCAACAATGCTTCAATTAGTGTCACTGTTGTTTGTAGCTGCTATGACATACATCCAAATCTGCACATGCCATTGTCCATCAGTGTTACCTTTGTAACCATTTTCACCACATGTCAAGAAACAATGCTCTATGGAAATTCATAGAGACTGCATATCATTACATTGCCATATCTACTTTTTGTGTTTACATATATATGCACAATATATTACTACAAATATAGAAAGGGAGTGCAATTATTGCGTTACACTAAAAAACACATAATAGGCTGCAACCATCTTCTCAAAAATTCAACAAATAGCTAATTGAAGCTCTATGTTCACAACTATTTTTCCTCCTCACTTGCACCTCTGATAGAAGGTGAGTCCACACAACCAGACCCAACAATGCATTGTTGAGAATTGAAAATAAATTTTCTATGTTTTCTGATGATTTTAATGGCAGATGTTACTTATAATTTCCATAACATTGACTATTTTCTTGTGTTGCAATCATTGATGGTAAATGGAAGGAACAAATGAAACAATATAGCCTGAGGTGGACATCAACAGGCAACAACAAGCCTTATACAAAATATACAAAATAGCATGAACTCCATAACATTAACTATATATACGTATATATATATATATATATATATATATATATATATATATATATATATATATATATATATATATATATATATATACACACACACACACACTAAACTTCACATTATCCTTTCATGTTTGCAACCATAATCAACCCAAGCAATCCTCATTCATGGACGTTTTGATTCCTTCATAGCTTATATTAAGTCAACAAAAGCCTAAACATTGCTTTCACCATTGATCCAAATGGTTGACAATTTATTTTCTTACTCAGGGGTTTGGTGAGAGCACACAACACTCCATAAGCCAATATGGTAAGGTGGACATCATGCCTTCTTTTCTTATGTTGAAACTGCATTCTGCAACATGCACCGAGTATGGCTAAATTATATGTATGTATATATATATATATATATATATATATATATGTCATTGCAATGCAACCATTTCCAAAAAGAACATTCCTTTCAAGAGTGACCCACATGAAAAAATTACACAACATATAAACCTTGAAGTAATAGACCGATTCAAAACCTTCACCAAAAAATGTGAACCATAGATGAATCAATATTGGTTTCAACAACAATGTAGATGGAAACATTCACCAAAAACATACAAGATTAACTATTTTGCAACTATTCACACAAAATGGAATCCATAAATGAAACAATATAGCTACATGGATACTATAGGTGAAACAATATGGCCTAAGCTAGGCAACAATAATCAACAATGGGCTATTAGAATGATGCTTAATTTATGTCTTCTATTTTCTGGTTATGGTTGAAACAAAATAAAATAGTTAATGTTGTACACTCTATGTTTGGTTACATTAGGTATTGTTGATTACTCTTCTCTGCCTGAGGCTATATTATTTCATTTATCGATAAGATGTTGAAAAGGCTATATTGTTTCAATTTTTGATAAGGTTATGTTTTGAAAGGAGTTTATTTCTAGATGGCTTTGCCACTGTTAATATTCGAGAAGAAAATCCTAAGAAGGATATATTCTTTCAATTATTTA
Organism: Sequoia sempervirens; assembly: GCA_007258455.2. Lineage (NCBI taxonomy): Eukaryota > Viridiplantae > Streptophyta > Pinopsida > Cupressales > Cupressaceae > Sequoia > Sequoia sempervirens. The sequence continues at coordinate 381,334,898 of VDFB02000015.1, read as the reverse complement.
TAAGGTTTTGTTGAGAAATAAGTATATTTTAACTTTTGTTTCTAACTGTTATATAAATGGGTATGTTTAGGGTCATCATGGAAAAAACAGGCTCTTAAGTGGCAAAAAATTTAGAAAAATCAGAGTTAGGCAGCTTGACATAAATTTTTGAAGAAGTTATCTATATTATTTCAAAAATGTGTAAGAATAGAATCTATAGCAAGTTTAATGTAGTTTCTAAACTACTAGGTATGTTTTAAAAAAAAATCTATTTGGTGAAAATTTGAAATTTCAATGCAGTAGTACTTAAATTTCGGGAAAAAATAAGTAGGTGTTTGTCTGACCACCCTAACCACAATAAAATGATAATATTTTTTTATAATATTTTAGATATAAGTAGAGGACTCATGCCCTAATGTGATGCATATATATTTTTTTAAAATTCCAAGTAAATAATTAATTATGATTTTTTTATTACAACATTTTAAAAAATATAAAAACTCATATGTCTGACCACCTTAACTTGGTCATAACTTCATGAAATTCAATTTTTCTTTTCTTAATCCTATATTATGCAAAGCATAGAATTTGACACATGTTTTGGATTCAAAAAATGTGATACCATTTGAAGCTATAAAAAAAATTCAATCAACCTATCAATCAGGACTTTAGTTGCAATTTGAATAGAAAATGAATAATAATTACTTATTAAATTCAAAGTAAAGCATATTTTATATCGATGGAAATCTGAGAATCTCCTTTAAAACCCCTTTTCTTTTCATTAATTTTGGGTAAAAAAATAGTCGTCCACCACATACCCATCATATTGCCACTTTTTGGCCCATCATGATCTTGCACATACCCATATATATGTATATGTATATGATACCATTTCACTAGCCTTGTCTATCCGTGTGGAAAATGCTTTTCATATAAAAATCAAAAAACAATCCACCACCTTTTCCCCAACCACCCTAAATGAAAGCAATAAATGAAAGAATATATGCTAAGGTAGACAACAACAATGAACAATTCCCTATGCAAACAACATGAACCACATAACATTAAATATTTTATTGCATTGCAATGATCACCACAAAATGAATGCCATATATATATATACATGTATATATGCATGTATATGTGCATCAAACTTCAAATATATATATGCATATATATATGTGTGTGTGTGTATATACATATATATTTATATATGTATATATGTATATATGTATATATATTGTATGTATGTATATATATGCATATATATATCTATATATGTATGTATTTATATGTACATGTATATGTATATATAATTTTGATAACATTGACCATTTTGTCACACTGCAAGTATTGATGGTAAATGGAAGCCACAAATGAAACAATATAGGCTAAGTTGGACATCAACAACATGAACTATATAACATGAACTATTTTATTCCATTGCAATATATATATATACATATATATACATATATATAAATACACACACACACATGTAAATATACATATATATATCTAAAGTTAGATGCACATATACACGCATTGTTCGTTGCACAAAGCTGTGAAAAATGAAGAGTAACAAATTGATGGAACAATATAACCCAAGCCACCCAACAAAAATCTACAAAATTTGCATCATCTTTAAAATTTTATTATGTTGCAGACATAACTAGAAAATGAGATCCATTAAAAGAAGCCCACAAAAATTCATAATACAAACAAAAGTTATACTCGGTCCAAACACTTTTTCCAATATGCACCTCTTCTCAGTTCCTTTAGATACACCTCTTATCGCTTGCTTTCTCTTCCCTCTATTCTTTCTCCACTACCTACAAAAAATGGGCACAAAATTATCACAACCCACACTTTTCTAGTGCTTTTGCAACACCAGTACACGTGAAACATATGACAATTAATGTTGGCACAAACCAATATTTAATTTTGGGAGCCTTCTCTATCCACATATTGGGGAAAATGCCACCCTATTCTGAAGGAAACCAACAACCATCGCCACCACCTTTTCACGGCCATCGAAAAGCTAAAAAATCCGGAGGCTGACAAAAATTCCTACCAATGTTATAACCTATCTACCACCTTCCCCTAACTTCTGAAAGTCTCAGAAATGAGGAGGCTCAAAATCTGAACCATAAATCAAATAATATTGGTGTGAACAAACTATATAGTCTTTTCTCAATAGACCCTTTTCAAAAAGGTAACAATATATCCTAAAACAACACAACCTATATAACATTATCTATCTCATTCTGTTGCAACCATTGCCACAAAAACATGCCTTTCAACAATGACCCGCATGAAAAATGCACAAAATACAAAAAACTCGTAGTAACAAACTGATTCAAAACCTTAAGAAGAAAATGTGAACCATACGTGAATCAATATTGGTTTCAATAGCAACCTAGATGGAAAAATTCACCAAGAACACACCAGATTAACTATTTCATAGCCATTCACACAAAAAGGAATCCATAAATGAAAATCCAACATAGAAAAAAAACAATGTTCCCTTCCAACCATCATGGCTACACAAAGAACACAAATGAAACAATATAATGTCAACTAAACAATAGCAATGAACAAAGGCCTATGGAAAACATGAATTTTCCTCACAAAAATCTAGAAACAGTTTTCCCAATATGCACCTCCACCCATAGTTGTACTTAGTTCAAATGCAGTTGTCCCTACATTCTAGAACCAATAGAGCAACCTAGGTAATGGCACAATCAATAGGAGTGATGGAAAACATTTAATCGCTATGGAGAGATATGTATGTATTTCATAGAAAATGAAAACAAAATTAATTCCATAGGACATTGATGATTGTTGTCATTAAAATTACCCTCTACCCTTTCTCAATAGCATTGTATTGGAAACAAAACAATATAGTCGTATCTATAGACTAGCAACCGACAATGCCTTATGGACAACATCATATATTCTGTACCATATACTATTGGATTGTGAATTGAATTTGGAAGGATATTGTGAGAGTTGAAGACATAAAATAGTTTATAGTGTTCTCCTAACTTCCAAGAGCTTTTCGGTACATTGAATGTGGGAAGCAATGCTTCTTATTATGCTTAATATGAAGCCTATTATTGCAAAAATTCCCCTTAAATACAAAAGAAATAATTGCTATCCTAGCAAAGTGATAAACAAGGGGACAATTTTATATGAATATTTTTTACATCTTGCTTTGGTCACATGGGTATGTGCGGGATCATGATGGGACAAAAAGTGGCGATATGATGGGTATGTGTAGGGTATGTGGCTAACGACTTTTTTTTAACCCAAAATTGATGAAACAAAAAGGGTTTTTGAAGGAGATTCTCAACTTTCCACCAATATAAATTATATTTTACTTTGAATTTAATAAATAAATATTATTCATTTTCTATTTGAATTATGACTAAAGTCCTGATTGATAAGCCGATTGAAAACATCTATAGCTTTCAAATGGTATCACATTTTTGAATCCAAACATGTCTATTCTATCTTTCATATACTATAGGATTTAAAAAAATGAATTTCATGAAGTTTTGACCAAGTTAAGGTGGTCAACATACAAGTTTTTATATTTTTTAAAAAGTTGTAAAAAATTCTTTTATTAATTATTTACTTGGAAAAAAATTACAAAAAAATTCATCACATCCCGGACATGAGTCCTCTAGTTATATCTAAAATATTAGAAAAAAATATTATCATTTTATTGTGGTTAGGTGGTCGTATTGACCTTACTTTATTTTTTCCTTGAAATTTAAGTACTATTACATTGAAATTTCAAATTTTTACCAAATAGATTTTTTTTTTTTAAAATGAACCTAGTAGTTAAGAAACTACATTCAATTTGCTACAGATTCTATTCTTACATGTTTTTGAAATAATATAGATAGCTTATTAAAAAATTTATGTCAAGTTGCCTAACTCTGATTTTTGTGAATTTTTCGCCACTTAAGGGACTATTTTTTCCATGATGATCCTACACATACCCACATACATATGTGAACAAAGGAAAAGAACCATATTGGAGACATCAACAGAAAATGAAATCCATTAAAAGAAATAGAAAAAATCACAATACTAAGAAAATTTTCATAACATTAACAATTTTATTTTGTTCCAAACATAGCCACAAAATGCAAGCCATAAAGAGAAACTGACAAAGATTCATAGTAATAAACTGAGGCAAAAATATACCCATTTCTCAACTAATCCTTATGGAAAAAGGGTCAATGTGTTCCACCTACTTGTGTGAACGTATGTAACTGATGGTGGATGCAAAGAAAATTGATATATACTAATCCATAGCTTTATTTTGTTCAAACATTTTTGCAATCATAAGATTTGTTTTCCACTATTCTATAGTTATGTTTTCTGCATCTAATATCGTATATCTAGATTTTATGTGGATAGTCAAAATGAAATCAGTTATTATGATAGTCAATAATGGCTTCTGGATAACAAGATAAACTATATAATATTAACTATTTTATTATGCATTGCAAATGAGGGAATATAACTAGAGCTACCGAACAACGATTAGATTACATTATGGAAAAAACATAGCTTACTTTAATATATTGCAACCATTTCCATAGAATGGAAGCCATAAATGAGATAATATTAAATTTCCCTATGTGTAGATTTGTATGCATGTCAAAGTGGATGTTAGCAATGTACATACGTGTTCTTCCCAATGTTTATTATTTTCTGAAAAATAGTTATTTGTCTGAAATTTGAAAGGGCATAGTTCAAAATGATATACTTTATATTAACTATTCTATACAACATTGAAGCCTTTTTCCTAATTATTTCTTTTCCTTTGTATTCATAGTGTTTCTAGGGGAAAAAAGAAGGGATTTTAAAATTGAAATAGTAAACTTGGAATAACAAATTGTATGCTAAGTATTATTTGAATCATTCAATCCCTTATTTTTATTAATCCTTTGTTGTCATATTTTTAATGCTTGTGCAAAAAAATTGAGTATCCATGTTTTGTTTTGAAGTCATAGACCTTGTAGTCAGTCATCGGTGTTGTAGCTGTTAGCTTTTAAAAGAGTAGACCCAACAATGTCGGTGGCCTTTAGCTCTATCGAGGCTGGTGAACAATCCTCAAGCACCAGTCCTGTAAGTCTATTTATCTTTTAGTTTTTTGTTGTTGCCAATGATATTGACACTTTCTCAAGTGAACCAAACAAACCGAGTATATGCTTCAGTTGAATTATCAATTGCTATAATATATGTTCTAACTCATTTATAGCAGAACTCTTTGTATTTGCTTTCCCTTTCAATTTGTTGGCCATTTGGGACTGAATTATGTGTTAGAGAGGGAAATGTCACAGCTTGAAAATGTGTCAATATTGATGTTTTCTTTTAGAGTTGAGTCATATTCATGAATATTGCCACTATGTTGAGTTTAATTTCCTCGTAGGCTACAAATGTGAATACATTGTTAACATCACATGCCATACAATCTATAGATGTTGGAGATGCTATCCCATCTCCAGTCCTCTAGCTAATGTCTTTCCAAAAAATAGGAGTTGATCAAAGCCTAGTTAAGCAGTACAAAGTCATCCTCTCTGATGGAGCCCACATGCAGATAGAAAATTTTCCTGCAAAATACAATGACCATTTGCTTACAAGGGCATTGAAAATAGGTTCAATTTTGTGCTTGAAAAACTATTTGTGTAGAAAGTTGTGGGAATCAAGGTTGGATATAGTTCTGCCTTACTTCTACTTATAGTTTTCTACTTCCTTGTTTGTGGGGACTACCTTTTAAAGTATTTAATGTTCATTTCGATCCAGGGAAATTGTCATACTATCCCTAGATGTCAAAATGATAGATTGTTAGCTAATTGGAAAACCTAAATATTTTTTTAGAGATCAAGAAGAAGAAATAGTTATCTATGAGTCACCCTCCCTATCCAAACGAGCCTTAACATTTCAAATTAAGACATCACCAAGGTAGCAAGATGCTCCTGCAAATATCAACCCTATTAAAGAGCCGAATGTTTACCAAACCAAATGGACAATAAAAGGCCAGGTAACAACAAAGAGGGATATGCACCATTACAGTAGACAGGTGCATGAGGGCTAGGTATTCAGCTTTGATATATTATTGACAATGAGGGAACATAAATATGAATTTTGTGCTTTAATGACATAGAAAAATTGCATTATGATAGGGTTGAGGTGGGTCAAACTTATTATGTGTCAAAGGGATCGGTGAGACAGATAGACAATAAATTTAATAAGTTAAACAACTAGATGAAAATCATTTTGGATCAAAAATCAATGTTAAAATATTGTGATGATGAGGCCTTTGTGCTAGAGAAAGTATTTAAATTTATCCCATTAAATGAAATTGCAAATTGCACAAATAACAATTTGATTGATGTTATTGGCACTATGGTGCATGTAGGAATGGTATTGACTATACAAAGAAAGGATCAGTCCCAAAAAAATTGGAGGACTATTAAACCTAATGATTTATCATCCTTTTCAATTGATTTTAATTTGTGGGGCTCAAATTGGGAAACAAAGGGTGATGAGTTGGAGAGGTTGTACACCCTTGGTTCAACTCCCATCCTTATTGTTAAAAATGCACTTGGGTACTTCAATGGAGTAGTTCTGAACACAACCATAGGGACTCTTCAATATATAAATCCTGACATACCAAAAGCATAGCCCTTGATCCAATGAGGGCATGTTGATCCACCTAGAATTGAGCCCCCTCGGACAGTGCCCTGAAAGGTTGCTTTGGGAAATGGGAGAGTCATTGTTGCATATATATTAGATCACTACCTTGGTTTTGTGAAAACATTGCAAGCTACTCTGAAGGCAATAGTAAAATATATAAAAACTAATGCATTATGTTACACTATGTGTCCGTTGAAGGTGAATAGCAAGAAATGAAAGAAAAAGTGTGAACAATCTGAGAAAAATACATGGTTCTTCCCTAAATGCCAAACAATAATAGCTGACTATGACTTTTGTTATTTATTGTAGCTAAAGATGGAAGACCACATAGGAAAGCTTTGAGCAACTACTTTTGACGAGGTTGCAACAAGCCTATTGCAAATATCAGCAAAACAACTTTTCATGTTGCAATATGAGTCTACCACTGTAATGATTGTTGAGTCTATTATCAATGATGTCACCTACACCTCATTTTTTCACTATTCTAATTAAAACTTAGACTTATAATTCAGAAACAAGACTCAAAACAATAATAGTGAAAGTTGCAAGGGTTAACTTTGAAGCTGAGTGCAAGTTGTTATGTCAGAATTGTCTACTATTCCCCCTACCTTGCAAGAGTCTCCAGAGATAGTTATTTTACTGCCTTGAACACCTAAAAAACCATGCCTAATTGTGACTTTTCATATTTCTTATAGTTTATGTTAATTGGACATTTATTTCATTTTCTTCCTTTGCACTACTTGTCACATCAAAAAGACCTTTCCTCTCGACTGTTATTGCTTTGCTATTGGTTTAACCGCTTATAAATTAAGACAATGAAGTATAACATATAATCTTTAAGAAAAAAAGATATAGTTGTTTTCTTTTATATTATTCATGTGTTGCTTATAATTTTGTTCCATTTTAAGTGTATACTTCTAATTTAATTTAATGCTATTTATTTATATAGATTTTTCCTTTTTAAGAGATGTATCTGTATCTAAAGTTGTTCATATATTTACTTGTGGACATGGTTGTATGCATGTGTATATTTATGTATGTATATAGATAAATATACATGCATGCAATTCAAATCTCATCTTGTTTTCAATGTTCTCAGTGGATAGAGTATTTTGATAGAGTTCTATGTAGATATTTGTGTCTATGGTGTATATTTCTATATGTAAGTATCTATATCAGTTGTGGAATTTTTGTGATGGAAGTTGGAGGTTATTTTGTGTTTTTAGCATCAAGTGATGGTTGCAAAAGCATTATTTTGCAACAGGTGATGGTTGTGTTTTTTTTTCTTTGATCTCTATATTTAAAATTCTACATGAAAATTTATTCTTGCTTCCTATCACATAGCCTTTTGTCTACTAATTGAGAGTTACCATCACATGTAACAAAAGAATTGGGTAACTATGGGTATGTGCAGGATCATGATGGGTTAAAAAGTGGTGATATGATGGGTATGTGTAGGGTATGTGGCTTACAAATTTTTTTTACCCAAAATTAATGTTACGAAGAGTTTTTAGATATTCTAAGGTTTCCACCAATATAAATTATGCTTTAATTTGAATTTAATAAATAATTATTATTCATTTTCTATATAAATTAAGACTAAAGTCTTGATTGATAGGCTGATTGAAAATTTTTTATAGCTTTCAAATGGTATCACATTTTTTGAATCTAAAATATTCATCACATTCTATGCTTTGCATACTATAGGATTTAAAAATGAATTTCATGAAATTTTGACTTAAGCTAAGGTGGTTAGACATATGAGTTTTATATTTTTAAAAATTGTAATAAAAATTCATAATTAATTATTTACTTGGAAAAAAATTACAAAAAAAATATGCATCACATCAGGACATGAGTCCTCTACTTATATCTAAAATATTATAAAAAAATATTATCATTTTATTGTGGTTAGTGTGGTTAAACAGACGCCTACTTATTTTTTCCTTGAAATTTAAGTACTGCATTGAAATTTCAAATTTTTACAAGTAGATTTTATTTTAAAAAATAAACCTAGTAGTTTAGAAACTACATTTAATTTTCTATAGATTCTATTCTTACATATTTTTGAAATAATATAGATAATTTATTAAATTTTTTATGTCAAGTTGCCTAACTATGATTTTTTTGATTTTTTTGCCACTTAAGGCCCTATTTTTTGCATGAAGATTTTAAACATACCCCTATGTTTCAATTGAGAGTTGGAATTTTGTAGTTGGAGATCCACATCATACATTTATTTAAATTGATTTTCTCAACTGAAACATGTGGTACCTACTCTTCTATAAAGTAATTACTTAGAACCATGACAACTACAGGGAAAGCATACAACAATTAATCCTAGGATACAAATCTGAACAAGTGTTCCTTAGCTTTTGTAGGGTTGGCTAGATGTTACTTTGTGTTTTTTGCATGAGGCGACGGTTGCAAAAACTCTACAAAATTTTTGGTTGTGATAATTATTTTCCCATTTCTTGCACACATGAATCTTCTATATAACAGAAGTTGAAAATAAAATTTATCATTCCAAAAGTGTCTCATAAAGTAGACATAGGGATTAATATGTATCAATGGTATTTGCATATGCTATGACATGCATGCATACCTCTGCATAGTGCACATACATTTTCTGCCACTGTGAACAATCATGGCATCAATATTCCTTAATGTATTTGAAGATAACTTTTGGGTATATTTTTGCAACAGCCTATGATGCTCCATAGGTAAATTTGTTAGCATTGATAGGACCCTGAGAAAAGCAATTATTTGAATGATACACTGTATATGAAGTCTAATGAGGAACATTGATTTCAGCATTCATCATAGAAGTGGCCACCCAATATTAGAAAGCATACCTCATTTTGTTCTCGTCCATTTTATATTTGCTATGTGTGCAATTGAATTCGTCACTTGATTTGGATTTTTTGTGATTATGTGTAGATCTATGTTTGTATTTTGCTAGATATTGCAGGATACATACCAACAATTAGAGTGCACTATAAATAAAAAAGATGCTTGTCTCCAACAATATTGTTCATTGGCATCATCATCAAAAGTTTCTCTTCTTTATGGTAAGTGAATTTCTTCTCCTTTCCTCTTCATCTCTATGCAAATAAAATCTACACCATCTCTAAAGTCACTCCCTCATGATTTTTTATATGTGATATGTAATTGTGGTATTACATATATTTTGCTTATAAATTATAGAGCCATTTAAATGTCATAATTTACATATTACTTTCCATGTCAATTTATAAAAAATGTACAACGTTGATTTCCACTTAACAGATTGTATCAGGTACCAAAGAATTTCCTTCACCATTCATCAAAGTGGTTGACTATTAACATTACTGCTCGGGGGTTTCTTGAGAGCCCATGGAGCTCCATGACCCAATATGGTAGGGTGGAGAGAAAGCCTCCTTTTCTTTGTCCAGACTTGAATCCATTCTATGCACAAGGTATGCCTATATTTTATATACTTAGTATGCCCTACTACAACTATATTGCATGTTATTTGTAATTAATTGTATAAGTCTTTATACTTTTTATTTTTTTTATTGTCTACCAATGATACGTGTTTATTACACTAAACTTCATATAATCCTTTCATGCTTGCAACTAGACACAAGCTAGAAATTTGTCCTTCAGGGGCCTTCTAATGCCATTAGATCTTGTCTTGAGTTAGCAGTGGCCAAAGCATTGCTTTCACCATTGATCGCAGTGGTGGATAATTATTTTCTAGCTTGGGGGTTTGGTGAGAGCGCATGATACTTCATGAGCCAATATGGTAGGGTGGAAATCAAGCCTTGTTTTGTTGTGTACATACTGCATTTTGCCACATGCATGAGGTATGGCTAAACTATAATTACCTCATTCATCCCAATACAAGTACAAAGCAAAGTATGTTTTCTAACATACAGAAGTTTGATACCTCATGATTGCATTGCATCTTATTTGTAATTAATTGTATAACTCTATATGTTTTGATTTATTTATTTCCTACTAGTGGTACATTTTTATTACACTAAGCTTCAGATAATCCTTTCATGCTTGCATCTAGACACAACCTAGACAATTGTGCTTCACAGGCCTTTTAATGCCATTAGATCTTGTATTAAGTTAGCAGTGACCGAAACATTGCTTTCACCATTGATCAAAGTGGTGGACAATTTATTTTCTTGCTCAGGGGTTTGGTGAGAGTGCACGACGCTCCATGAGACAATATGTAGGGTGGAAATCGGGCCTTATTTTGTTGTGTACATATTGCATTCTACCACATGCACTAGGTATGGCTAAATTATAATTAGTTTATCATCCCATTACAAGTACAAAGCAAGGTTTGTTTTATAAAGTATAGAACTCTATGAATTAGACATGATCACTACACTAAAATTCACACTTTATATACACATAAGTTGTATATGGTCTTTCCTTTCTAGAAAAGGTTTTGCATAGGACTATATAGTTATGAGTTTTAGATTTTTGTGGTGATGACTATAATGGAATAAAATAGTTAATGTTATACAGTTCATTATGTTTTCCATAATCACCACACTAAACTTCACACCTTTTTGTTATTCTCGTAGACCATACTCTAGCCATAATCTAGAATTTGATGAACTAATGTGTTGCAAACAACCTTTCAAAACAATGATACTGATTGCAAAATCAGTAATAATGGTCAAATAGACAATCAAATCCTAATTTACCCTAAATTGATTGTAATAAGAAAAATTCATTTCACCATTGATCAGAGTGGTGGGTAATGTATATTCTTGCTTGGGGGTTTGGTGAGAGCCCATTAGGCTCCATGACCCAATATGGAAGGGTGGAGAGTAGGCGCCATTTTGTTGAGTTTTATTTTTTATTTTTTATGTACAAATATCTATGTTTTTGATGTAAGATTTAGAGAAAATTCATATGTTTTACGTTATGGTTACAATGGAATAAAAAAATTAATTTTATACACTTTTTGTTAGATTCCATTGGCCACTATTGATTATTGTTCTCTTGCTTAAGCTTTTTGAGAACATGTTGTTGAAGGCTATATTGTTTCATTTATGGCTTCCTTTTTGTGTGAATGGCTGCAAAATAGTTAATCTGGTGTGTTCTTGGTGAATTTTCCCATTTGGGTTGTTGTTGAAACCAATATTGATTCATATATGGTTCATGTTTTCTAGTGAAGGTTTCAAATTGGTCTAGTACTACGAGCTTTTTGTGTTTTGTGCATTTTTCATGTGGGTCACTATTGAAAGGCATGTTTTGTGGCGATGGCGATGGTTGCAACACAATGAGATAGTTAATGTTATATAGGTTGCATTGTTTTAGGGTATATTGTTACCTTTTTGGAAAGGGTCTATTGAGAAAAGACTATATAGTTTGTTCACACCAATATTGTTTGATTTATTGTTTGGCTTTTGAGCCTCCCCATTTTTGAGACTT
>VDFB02000015.1:381293765-381322657 GCA_007258455.2 Sequoia sempervirens | reverse complement strand
AATCATCTCTAGTCCTTAAGAAATGGACTTTGAATTTGGACCTTTCTAACTCCATCTTTGAGAATGTTCCTGTATGGGATAGATTCTGAGGTATTCCTTTGGAATACTAGAATGAGGATGTCTTCAATGGAATTTCTAATTCGTTTGGAGAGCTTTTTTCTATAGATCCCATGACAGTGGCTAGAAAAAGGCTTGTGTTTTCCATAATTTTTGTGGGAGTATCCCAGAATGTCGATCTTCCTACCTCTATTGAAATCCAGTTGAAGCTAGGGATCTGGGCACAAACTATTGAGTTTGAGTCAATTCCTTTTGATTGCTTCAAATGCAAAAAAATTGGACATTGGGCTAAGAAATGCCCTCTTAATTCCAGCAAGGAGAAAGAGAAATCTATACCCATTCTGAAGACTATCTGGAGAAAGAAGCTTGAAGAGGAGGGTAAAGTGAATAAAGATAACTCCCATTCTTGAAATTTTGGGGGTTCAAAGCATACGATCAAGTGAATGTCCCAAAACCTAATGAAGTGGTGGATCTCAAAGAAGATCTAGTTGAATATATCTAGAATAAAGGAGGATGGAGACCATGTTCTGAGCGGAATTGGAAGTGGTTAATTGAATCAGGACTCCTCTAGCAACCCTATTTTAGAGCTAGAAATTAAGGAGTTGGGGGGACAAACTTTAGATGGTATCCCTATTCAGGGTTTAACGTTGGATTTTGGTCTTCCTCCTCCTCCTTATGCCTTTGGAGGAGATCTCCCCTCTAGTCTGGACTCTTTTCTAAATCTGGGAAATGTTATCTCCCTAGATTTTGTCAAGGATACCTTTGAGGACTTGAGTCTGACTCAAGAGCTCTCAAGTGAAAATTCATCCTAGTGCAACAATGGATTAATGGATACCCTCCCCTTGGATCAACAGAGGATGTCTGACAAGATGTGGGACTCGGTTAGAGAGGTGGAAAGCTAGGAAGAAACGGATAGAGATGAATCCAACTCTTTGTCTAAGAAGAAAAAGAAGAAAAACAAATAGAAAAATACTCTAAGTGGAGTGTCCACCAGAACTAGAGCTAAGGCAGATTATGGAGCTACTAAGAGAAACTAGGGAAGAAGATTAGAAATGTGGTTGAGAGAGCATGGTAGTTTTCAGGATATTGTGGATGGTGTTTAGAAGACCATCCTGGAGATTGTCCAATCCCCTAGTAAGATATGAAGATCATCTCTTGGAATATAAGCGAACTAAATAGCCCCCATAAGAAGGACGTGTTGAAAATTTTTTTTAGGGACCATAGACCAAACATATTACTTGTTCAAGAATCCAAAATTCCTAAGGAGAAGGTGGAAAAGATCAAGATGTTTCAATTTTGTGGTGTCCATGGAAATAGTTTAGCTGGTGCCTCTGGAGGTATTCTAACATTTTTGGAACCATAATCTCATTAGAGGAGAACCCTTACTGGAAAGCTCTAATCATGTGGCCACAAGATTTACCCATATAAGGGACAATTTTTGCTGGATTCAGTCTAACATCTATGCCCCTAATAGGATGGGTACAAGAAGGTTGTTTTGGAAGGAGCCTGCTACCTTTTGTAGGATTTTTGACAATGATTCTTGGGTGGTTATGGGAGACTATAATACCCCTCTTCAGGATGATGAGAAGTTTGGAGGTTCTCAGGCTAACTTGGAGAGAAGAATGGATCTTCTAGATTTCATTAACAACCAGGTTTTGATTGATTTTGATTTGCAAGGAGCTGCCTTTACTTGGTTGAGTTGAAGAATTGGTATGGACTAGATCCAAGTAAGGTGAGATAGAATGTTTATTTCTGATCAGTGGTTCTTAAATTATTTTTGTTCCCTAAAATCTCTATCAAGGGTGGGTTTTCATCACTTTCATATAAGTTTTGTGGTGGATCTGGTTAAGGGGAAGAGGAACTTCCCCTTTAGATTTGAAAGATTGTGGCTCTCCCAACCTCAATTTTTTGAGGAAATAAGGAACTAGTGGAATATTGATGTTACAGGGACTCCATGTTCAAAGTGGCTAAGAAATTAAGGGAAGTTAAATGTAAAATAAGAAAATGGAAAAAAGAGACCTTTGGCGACATCTTTGGAATCAAATCCAAGCTTCAAATGGAGCCGGTGGAGATTCAAGATAAAATATAGAGGGAAGGGTATATTGATGATTACAAGGAAAAAGAAAATGAGGTGCTTGTCAAAATGCATGAAGTCATAGCTAGAGAGGATGACTTTTGGACACAGAGATCTAGAGCTCTTTAGCTGTAAACTGGGGATAAAAAAACAAGATATTTTCATTTGTCTACGTTAAAACAAAGGGCTGCCAATAGAATCTCTTACATTGAAAGTAATGGCATTTGGTTCGAGGAGGAGGATGATATTAGAAGACAAGTTGTCCTTTTCTTTAGTAACCTCCTCTCAACTAATGAAGGAATTAACATTGAAGAGAAAGATTACCTCTTAGAGGCCATCCCTAATTTAATCAAGGAGGAAGACAATACCATGTTAGTTGCTATTCCTTCAAGGGAAGAAATTAAAAAAACTATTTTTTCCTTTGAGGGGAACAAGGCCCCTGGCCTCGATGGTTTTCCCATGTTCTTCTTTCAATGGTTTTGGGAGATTGTTGAAGAAGAGGTTGTAAATGCAGTCAAAGAGTTCTTTGGATCACAAAGACTCCTAAAGGAACTAAATGCTACTTTCTTGGTCCTTATCCCTAAGAAACCTAGAGCGGAAGAATTTGAAGCCTTTAGGCCCATAAGCCTCTATAATTCTTTCTATAAAATCATCTCTAAGGTTCTGACATCGAGAATTATCTTAGTCCTACCCTCATTGATCTCTCCTCAACAAAATGGTTTTGTCCCTGGTCAAAAAATCCTTGACTCTATTGTTACCAACATGAGAATATTCACTTCCTTGTGGAATCCAAAATTGAAGGTTTTCTTTTAAAGCTAGATATTGTGAAAGCCTATGACCGTGTGGAATGGAAATTCCTGCTTAAGATCATGAGAAAGTTTGGATTTAGCTTCAGAGTTCTTCAGATGGTTGAGCAAATTTTATTTACTACGTCCATCTTTGTTATGGTGAATGGATCCCCACTCTTTTTCCTAGAATTTGAGAGGTTTAAGATAGGGTGATCCTATCTCCCCTATTCTGTTCACTATTATGGCTGAATGTCTTAGGCAGAATTTGAAAAAAATGATTGACCAGGGTTCTTTGGTGGGTCTAAGACCCTCTTCTAATAATTTGATTTGCTCTCATCAACAATTTTTTGATGATACTTTGCTGATGGGGAGGTCCACGATGATTGAAGCTAAGAATATGAAAATAATTTTGGATGAGTATGAGAGAGCTTCTGGTCAGTTAGTTAATAGATTGAAAAGTTCTCTTTTCTTTTTCAATACTCTTGATCATAGATAGGTCAAGATAGCAAGAATTTTCGGTTGTAGAGTGGACTCCTTATCTTCCATTTACCTTGGTTTTCCTTTAGGACTTAAACCTCCTGAGTCCTTTTGGTGTTCACTGGTGGATAGGTTTAGCAAAAATCTTGTTGGATGGAAAGGAGCCCTTCTTCGTCAAGCAGGAAAAATCTAGCTTCTTAAAGCCTCTCTTCAGAATCTTCTGATTTATGCCCTAAGTCTTTTCAAAATTCCCACTAAATATGTTGATGCTATTGAAAAAATCCAAAAAAAAATTCTTTGGTCAGGGGTTGAAGAAAGAAAGAGAATGCCTATTATTGGATGGGATCTTGTCTATAGGCCAAAAAAGGGGTGGTCTAGGTCTAAGAAAGATTAGAATGTTGAATAAAAAACTTCTTGCTAAGAAAATCTGGAGATCCTTCTCATCTAATGGGGAATGGAAAGACATTTTAAAAAGTAAATATATGGCTAATTGTGGATCTCTTAAGGCTCTTCTACACCCTCAATCTTTTCCCCGTGGATCAACATGCTGGAATGATATGATTACTAGGAGAAAGATTATGGATTTAGGTGTTGGATGGAATATAAGAACTAGAAATCAAGCTAAGTTATGGGAGTATAGATGGTTGATAAGGGATCCCCTTATTAACAATGAGAGATTTAATAGTTGGGCTCATATCTGCAAAAGGACTTTTGGAACTCAAGTTAAAGACTATTGGCGTGATGGGAGCTGGGTGGACTTACACTAGCTTAGCCTGGAGCTTGCTCTGATCCTCTCATCTATGTTTGTTGTTAAGATGGGTTCAAATCAGTAGGATGACATCTTTGTCTAGACAGATAACCCTTTGAGTAAGGGTATGTGCAGGATCATGGTGGGCCAAAAAGTGGCAACATGATGGGTATGTGGCTAACGACTATTTTTTTACCCAAAATTAATGAAATGAAAAGGGTTTTTAAATGAGATTCTCAACTTTTCATCGATATAAATTATTCTTTATTTTGAATTTAATAAGTAATTATTATTCATATTCTATTCAAATTATGACTAAAGTCCTGATTGATAGCCTAATTGAAAAACATCTAAAACTTTCAAATGGTATCACATTTTTTGAATCCAAAATATGCGTCACATTCTATGCTTCACCTACTATAGGATTAAAAAAATAAAAAATGAATTTCATTAAGTTTTGACCAAGTTAAGGTGGTCAGACATACTAGTTTTTATATTTTAAAAAAAGTTGTAATAAAAAAATCATAATTAATTATTTACTTGGATAAAAATTACAAAAAAATATGCATCACATCGAGGCATGAGTCCTCTGCTTATATCTAAAATATTATTATTATTTTTATCATTTTATTGTGGTTAGGGTGGTCAGAAAGACACCTACTTCTTATTTTTCCCTGAAATATAAGTACCACTGCATTGAAATTTCAAATTTTCACCAAATAGATTTTTTTTTGAAACAAACCTAGTAGTTTAGAAACTACATTCAATTCGCTATAGATTATATTATTACATATTTTTGAAATAATATAGATAAATTATTCAAATTTTTATGTTAAGTTGCTTAACTCTGATTTTTCTGAATTTTTTGCCGCTTAAGGGCCTATTTTTTTCACGATGATCTTGCACATACCTACAATTTCTCTATTTCTTCAGCTACTTCTCTACTATCCTTTTCTCATTTCCCCATTCCCTTCTAGGCCAGAGCATGGGTTAAACATTTGACTCCTAAAGTCAATATCTTCCTCTGGATCCTTCTTCAAAACAAAGTGTTCACAGTCAACAATCTTTGTAAGAGAGGATTCCAAATACCTAATAGATGCTATCTATGTAAGAATGAGGCAAATTCTAAAAATCACTTATTTCTCCACTATTCGTTTACTGCCACCATATGGAGTAAGTTTATGACTCTCTAGAATATATCATGGGTGTTTCCTTATACTATTGAAGACTTCTTCTCTCAATGGAAAGCTCCCTCTTTGAATCCTTCTATTCGAAGATTATGGGCTTTCTTTCCGCCATAACATAAGGTAATAGCCATCATAGAGCTCTCGACTTCAGTTTGGGGATGGAAAGGATCAAGTGGCCAAAACATATCATTCAACAAAGAAACAAAACAGATTTTACCTCCCGCCGCAATTTGAAAATAGCAATAGAGTAGAAATTAAAATATCGAAACTTCTAAACAAAACCATATAGGTACTAAAATTTTCGTTGGTACGGTTGGTTCAAAAAAGTGCTTATCGTGAAATTAAAGGATGAAGGTAATTTTTTAGCGGTGGTGGCTATTCCCATTGGATCTCAAACTAATCATGGTAAAGCAATGGATCACTCATGTGATTAACATGGTGATAGTAGGAATATTAAATACTTATGGCTTGAAGGAGACTCTAAGAACATTGATTGATTGCCTCCTATGGAAGTCCCTCCACCGCTGATCTATCAAAAGTTGGATAGAAAGAGGCTAAGTCCTTAGCTGATTTTGAAAAATAAAATTTCTCATGCATTTAGGGGAAGCCAGCGATTGGCTGATTTATTTACTTGAAAGGGTTAAACAATTAGAGCTAGTCACGTGGAAACCCCATAGGTGATCTTGAATTGCTATGTTAGAGACTTTTAATTAATTATGATATCATGCATGGGAAAGCAACATTTTTGATGATGAGAAAGTGAGTAGGGCAAGTACTTCAACATCATTGGAATTTGATGGGGCTGCTTTTAATTTCTTAGCGATAGTAAGAGGTGGCGTGTTTTGTGGGCCCTCTGTAGTGGTTGTGGCATTTCATTTCAGACGGATCAGCGTCGGCTGCTCAAAATACCTCGAAATCCATATCGGCATCGCTTATCGTCGCTTGCTCATTCATTGAGAAGCTTCATGGGCTTGATTTGAAGGATACCAAGTAATTTGAGAAAAATTGGAAGAATGGGGAAATATTTTTGTTTGGTAGGAAATTCAAGGTGGACGAGAACCTCATTGGAGAGGTGACTAGCACGTCTACTGAGCGAATGAAATTCTTTCATGACAAAAGGTTCTTTGATGAAGTGGTTATCAGATTCCCTAAGAAAGACAAAGAAAAGACCAAGCTGATAAAAGTCTCCAACAACTACTTTGAAGCAAATACGATTAATTTGCTATGGAGGAAGTTGCTCAAAATCATCATGGAATACATTACTTTGAATAGTAGATTCACCAAGGTTTATGGCTACCACTTCGCCTTGCTCAACCATTTCTGTCATAAGGTAAGGGTTTATTTACCTTATTATTTGTACTATTCCATGAGAAATAGCTTGGAGGATCATAAGAAGGATCCTAAGAAGTACCCTATTCTACATTCTGGCATTATTAGGCTCATTTATGAACACTTTCAAAATATGTTAGCCTTATCCAACCCTATCTTGGCTTCAGCCTTAGAAGATGAGGATATTGAGGATAGTGTTTCAGAGGATGGTAAGGAGCTTGACCTTGAGTTGAATGTTGAAAGTCCCCTGACCCAAAATTATGGTAAGAAAACTCGGTAGGGTAATCCCCTGCCCAAGAATCCTAGTGTTGTCAAAAACCCCAGCTGCTCTATTCTAAAAGCTAAAACCCTAGTCGCTTTGGTCAAAGTGTTAAGCCCACCCAAAAAGAGTCCCCTACTAATAAACTAGTCTCTTACTCTAAGGACTCCTAGAAGGACTTCTCGAAGGCCCTTAAGGCAAGCCAAAACTCTTTCTTGTCCTTCCCTACTTTGGATCGAGAAAATAGGGAAAATTTCCCTAGAGACCTAAACCCTGAGGACCACTATTTTAAACCAAACCATGAGTATCTTGGGGATATCTTGGCTATTGCTAGGAATGGTGTTGTGGATTACTTCAAAATAATGAAATGGGCCTTCTATGAAATTAAAGACCTTAATCTTAGAAATAGAGCCCTCAATGGAAAGTTGGAGGTGTTGAAAGGTAAAGTTAGCTCCCTTATTACTACGGAGTGTGGGAGGAAGGAGTGTAAAATGAGAATGGAGGTCGAGGATAATGCAGGAAAATTCAAACGTCCCGATGATGAAATAGGTAAAATGAAAAATACTATGAAAACTATTATGGAGCATAATCATAGAATGGTGAAACATAATGCCATCATTATCAGTGCAATGCTTGAGAAATTGGAAAATTCATGGCAGGGTTCTCTGGTTGTGGATCTAGTTGTCGATAAGAACAAGAATAGTACTAAGGATGTTGGTATTTCTAAGTGGACAAGAGCCAGTATGAAGAGGAAGACTCCTATGCCCCATATGGTTTAGGTCCTGAAGAAGGGCACTCAGGAAATGCACAATCTTAAAGTTGAGGCTACTGAAGCTCTTAAGTTCTTAGCTTAGCTGGGGGTTTCTTCTTGGTTTTTTTGTTTGGATTTTTTTGGTGGCCCTTGCTGGCCTTAGGTATGTGGCTGTTATGTTTCTTGGGCTTTATTTAGATGCAACCTTTTTGTCTATGGTGACTTTGATGCGTATTCCTATTTTCTATAAACTTTATGGTTTTGGGTCCCTATAAAACCTATTTTTTCCTTTTTCAAAAACATTATTTCGAACCAACCCTAATTCTATAGCTAACACTAATTCTAATTGCAACCCTAGCCCTAATCCTAATTATGTCTCTTACCATAATCATCACTTGAATCCTAATCCTAATACTAGCCTTAATCAGAACCATAATTAAAACCAAAAAATAAACTCAAACCCCAACCTTAACCCAATCCTAACCATCAACCTAACTCTAACCCTAAATTTTAACTCTAAATGTCACATAACTTTAAATCTAACCTTAATTTTATCTCTCACTATAACCCTAACCTTAATCCTAGGTTTACCCTTAACCTTAAACCTAACCCTAATCATAACCATAAACCTAGTATTAACCCTAATTCTATCTCTTTAATTGTGATCCTAACCTTACTCTTAATCCTAAACCTAAAACAAACCCTAACCCTAATCCTAACGCTAATTTTGTGTCTAACTATAACGTTAACATTAACCCTAAACCTAACCTAACCATAATCATAATTGTAACCCTAACCCTAATTATATCTTTGATAGTATCTAAGACATTAATCCTAACCTTAACCCTAATTTAATCTCTAATCATAACACTAACCCTACTTCTAACCTTAACCCTAACCCTATCCCTAACTAAAATACTTATCCTAATCCTAATCCTAGCTCTAATCCTAACCAATTATGATGATAACCCAACCCAAATTCTAATTCTCTTCTATTCATAATCATAACCCTAATGGTAACCCTAACCCTAATCTTACTATTAAGGCTAATCCAACCATAATTCCAAATTTATCTCTAACCCTAACCCTCACCCTATCTCAAATGTTAATCCCAAACATAATCTCCAATGCTAACCCTAACCCTATTGTTAACTTTAATCACAACCCTAATCATATTCATAATGTTAACCCCAATCGTAATGCAAAGCTTAATGCAAACCCTAACCCTAACCCTAACCCTAACCATGATAATTTTGTTTTCCATGTTGCGTTACGATTGGTACTAGAATATATATATATATATATATATATATATATATATATATATATATATATATATATATATATATATATATATATATATATATTAGATATATATAAAACATCGAGATATCCTTCTTGAGGCATCTATTGCACTTTTATGTGACTAATTAATTAAAAAAATGCCTCCAGAAGGATATCTCTCAACGTTTTTATATATATATGCTAGTTTTATTATATTTAGAAGTGTTTTATAGTTGTAAGGAATGGAGTGTAATGATGTGAACTATTAACATATTCTTATCTTTAATAATAAATATAAATATATGATATACACATGAAATAACTTTTAGTTTTCCCCTCCAAATTGTCTTTGTTTCTATGAATGAAAATTTAGAAATAAAAAATAAAATCTTTTATAGTACATATAAATAAATAAATAAATTTGCTATTAGTTGTTCCAATTTATTATGGTTGGCAATGAACATCACCAATGAAAAGAATATAGAGTAAACTGAAAATATAATTTGTTTTTTCATAATGATTAAATAAATTAGTTTGAAAGTAAAAAACTTAGTTTTGTGTCGTTTCTTCCATCTACCTAATTATCTATTTATTTCTATAGATATGAAATAAGGCTCACAATTTTTAAATAAGATTTTAGATATAAATTAATGGATGTTATCTATACAAATATGTGTAAGAAGATTGAATACAAATATAAAAAATCAAATTTGATATTTTATAAATTAAAATCATATTCAATGAACTGTGATTGTCATATTGTTGTATATGACACGGCAGTAGACCTGAAATTTGATATTCTTCTCATCTCTTAGTATTCCATAAAGTCAACCCATATTTAATGACACATGATTGTCATATAGCTGTACATGACACGACAAAAGACCTGAAATTTGATATTCGTCACATCTTTTAATATTCCATAAAGTCAAGCCATATTTTATAACCTGTGGTTGTCATATATTCATATGTGACACGACAATATACCTGAAATTTGATGGTCTATAATTTATTTATTTTTGTATATTTAATATGATAAAAAATTATTCTCCTAAATTCCAAAACTATTGCCGTGTCGTGCACAAATATATGACAATTTTGTCCAAACTTGCATTTGTAAGGGGCAAGTCTTTTTGTTTTTGCATGACAGTCTATAGTGACGACTGTTTCTCTCACGCGGAAGGAAAGCGGTGAAGTTAGTGACTGTTCGCACAGCAAAACAAGTATCATTTTTGGCTTTTAAGACTTTATCTTCACGAAAAGCTTCATATGTTGCATAGAAAATAATTATAATATAAGATTGAATTCTACAGAAATAGAAGTATTGACGATGAAAATATTTTCTTTTAATTATGATTTTTTTCTTTTACATTTGAATAAACTATATATTGTTATAAAACTATATAAATAAATACATACAGATTATATATTTTTTAACTACTAGGATAATATAATTATATTTAATTTTTATAAATTATAATTTATTTTTTAATTTATAAAGATATTTGTAAATATCAATATATACATATATATTTGTTCACCTTATTTTCCAAATCTAAAATATTATGATTGTTATTTTAAGAAATAAAATTAAAGAATACATGTTTACATTACCAAATACTTGTTTTAGTATTAAAATTGAAAGTAGGCATGTTCTAGAATTTAAAGAGTCACTATAAAAAATAAATTTATAATTTAAAATAGTAACTTATACTTCACAAATTGATAGCACATTTATTTTTTAATAAAAATAAAATAAACTTATTTAAAATTTGATTGACCATTTTAAATTTTAATCAAAATTTTTAATTATATTACAGCCACATAATCAAAATTATAACATAATTTTCAAAGAATTAATAATCTTAATTAATTTCTTAAGAATAAATCTAACACTAAAATTTTCAGCCTATCCTAAATAATTTTGTTATCAAATTTTACAATTTCCTTAAGAAAATTTTATTGTATTTTTAGATATCATATTTAAGAAATTTTATATATTTAAGCATGTTTTTCGATACTTTTAAAAAGTAGAAATTATATAAATAAATAGTAAAATTTATAAATAGATGTATATTTTTATTTTATTTTGAATTTAGAAATTTGTGTAAGGCCAATCTTTGTATGACTACCAATACTCTTTTATTTTCTTTGTGTGTTATATTATTACTAAAATCAATCAATGCATTATGTAATTTTTTTATGTGTTGCATCATTGATCATATGGGAAAATCATGCAAATTATCAATTCTCTCTCTTTAGATTTTTTCATAGGAAACATGGTTACTACTATCAAGAAATTTTGCATAACTCTCTTATGAATTTTATATTTTAGGAACTATTATTTCTCATACTTATTTACATTATTATATTTTAATGACGTTGTTGAGGTCAAATGATTGAATTTCTTGGAACCATTGATTATCCAAACTTGACATAAAAATTTTATATCAAATACTTTTCATTATTAGCTGGATTGGTGATTGGTGATTGTTCAACCTAGTTTAGAACTAGATGTGATTTATTGTGATTGAAATTATTTTTAAGAATAATTTCTTATTATGAGTGAAATTGGTAGAGTAAGAACTAAGAAATGGTGGGGTATCTATCAATTTTAGTTAATGAGTGACTTAATGTGTTTTATGTGTTTGGATGAGGATACTACCTATGAGAGGGCTTGGGATCTGAAGAAGTGTCCTAAAATGTTATTATTTGCATTATTTTTGTGGTTTTGAATGCCTTAGTTATGTTCCTAATAGTTAGGTACACTATGGAAACCATAACTTATCTTATAAATGAGTGTTGATTTATGTTTATTATTGTTTTATGATGTTGATGAAATTTTGTGATTGAGAGGTGGAATCTAGGTGAGAAGTTACCATCCCATTTCATCCTCCAAATTTTATTTAAGGCTAGAGATGGCTAATTACATGAATCAATTGAAGGTGAAAAGTGTCAATTTTACAGTCAAGAATTTGGAGATTTAGGGTTCTATTCTTCATTCTTTATGAAAAAGAATGGGACTTTTAGAGTTAGAAATCTCATTCTCTTATACTTTTTTTTTTCTCTTTTTTTTTTTGGAAGGGGGTAGGAAGCTTGGAAAATTTTTTGAAGAAGGGGATGGAGAAGAAAAAGAGAGGTAAGGTAAAACTAAAATGATAAATCATCCTAACTCCAAATGCTAATGGAAATATTTTTTATGAATGTTATAAATTTGTTTTATAGTTCATGGTTGTGTGTTTTAATTTTGTGAAATTTGTCTATTCCATTAGTATAGTGGCTTGTGATTTATTCAATTTGTTCTTGATATGGTGGGTTGATATAATACATTATATGGTTTTTGTGTGGGTATGTTCTTTTATTTTAATGATGGATATAAGCTAGTTTAATTTATGAATCTTGGGTTTCAATGTTTCTCCCTATTCAGAGAATAACTAGATCTATTTAATGGTTTGATGATGTCATTTTTGGATGGGTGGAGAGATTTATTTATCTCATTTGCATGACCCTTGAAAAATTATTATTCTTGTTTTGTAAAGATTTGTTAGATTTTCATCTCTTGATTTTTTTATTTTTTTTGTAAATCTTCATTGTGTAAGAGAAGTAAATACATTAATCTTGACTCCCTTTCTTGCTAAAACAAAAATATGGGGCAGTTGTAATAGTTTCAATTCTAGTGGATTTTTTTTTTTTAAATATCCTTGTAAAGTGATTAGGTAAAGAATGTAATTGATTCTTGTGCTGTTCATTTTTTATGAAAAGGATAAAAGGGAAGAATTATCTTATTACAACTGTAATGAGATTAAAAACTCAATTTAATTATAAAGAAGGTTATTGTATTACTTTGGATGGATCATTCTTTATCTCGTGTTAAACTATGTATCTTTGACTTATTGTCAAAATGATTTTTTTCACCTCCATAATAAACCTACACATTAGAATTATTGTAGAAAATACAAGTAATGAAGAGGGAAATAACAAAGAAAATAAAGAAGTACTATATCACATAAATGAAAGAGATAAAACATCTAATGTTGTTCCTCATGAAGGAAAAACTATATGTGTGTGTACATATATGTATACATATATACATATGTGTGTGTGTGTGTGTGTGTGTGTGTGTGTGTGTGTGTGTGTGTGTGTGTGTGTGTGTGTGTGTGTGTTAGATGAAATCAAATTTAAGTTTGAAAATGATAAGTTTTTGAAATAGTTATCCATTCACATAGTTAAATGGACTAATTTAGTAGATATGAGAAATAAAAAGAATGGATGTACTATTATAAAATACACATAGTCAAAGAAATATAAATATTTTGGTGAAACTAAATAATTATCAATTTGAGAATAATTTAATCCAAAGACTTTATACTTTTGGAACTAAATAATCACAACCATATACTAAACTTATTTTAAATCATCAACAAATGAAAATAGATGCTTTTAAACTTATTTAAGAATTTTTATAAGAAAATTAAAATTTAATGCAAAATAAATAAATAAATAAATAAGGGTTTTAAACCTTTGGTAAGGGGTAGCCACAGATAAACGGTTGCATGGATCCCTTGGAGGTTTCATCCTATAGGAGAAGCCTTTGAGCCTCAAGGGTGGCCAACAAACCTCCCATGGGTTGAATCCCCGCCCAAATAACTTATTACAACTTAAAAAAGAAAAATACTTCAAGCAATCCTCAACCCAACTCAAATCACATGGTTCTTAGAACTATATCTGGTATTTATTTTTACAAATGAATAAGAATACCAAAAAAAATATACTTAAATATTTACACCCCTAAACTAGTAAGGATAGGTGCAAAATGAAAGAGTATATTTGCTATGTAGTTATAGGAAAGAAAAGGAAGTTAAGTCTGATGGTACAATAGTCATGAAGCACTATAAATCTACAAATGAACCAATCTCAAATACTCATTAGTGGGGTTAGTTTACATATGCAAATCTATGGATACCTCTATGAAATAACAATTCCATGCTTCAAAGATGCAAACAAATAACTAAGAAGATGAAAGAGACATATAGAAGCAAGACAAGCACCTATTCCATATTGGATTGGTGTCAAATGTGCCAATGACCCTTTCCCAATCCTTGCTAAAACTCAAATGATGCAACACAATGATGATGAGCAAAATTAGTTCTCAAATTAAGAGAGTAACTTTGCATGAGAGTGTAGATGGATTTGATGAAGAATCAGCCCTCTATTTAAAGATTTTCAAATTGGAAGAATGCTCATAAGAGAGCAATATGCGATAAAGATTGGACAAATGAGATGAGACCACTTGTCAACTTGTCATAGGTTGAGGAATGTGCAAGTTTTGGCCAATGTGCCCAAGAGAAGGAGATTCAAATTTAAATTTGTGAAATAAATGTTGAGTGGGGGACATGAAATAGAGAAGTTAATGCAATGTTGGAAGCGACAAGTCCACTTGCCTTCATTTTCAAACTTGAGGGAATATTCTATTTTTATGCCAAGTTGAAAGAAAATGATGAATTTATAAATGAGTTAAAATGATTTATTGGTGCAAGTGGGAAAAGCTAGAGGATGTGATGGGTGGTTAGGTTAGGTAAATCAGGATTAGCTTAGTTAAGATGACGATTAGTTGATTTTAACCCTTTTGACTTAAATTTTTTTGATTTATTTAAATCAAGAAGGAGAAATATGACTTGGATTTCAATTAAATAAAGTTTTGTGTATTTAATTAAAAGGGCGATGTTTGATTTATTTAATTTAAATGAACAACCTTAGGAATGGATTTAATGAGTTTAATTTACCTGATGAATGGATGAAGGTGAACTTGATTAATGATTGAATGAATATGAATTAATTAAGTGCATGATGCTAATTTTGCATGTCTACATTTTGCCCCTGTTTGAAGCAATGTACTTGCTGCATTGGTTCAAAGACTAAACTTGTTGCAATCAAAATTCAAAAAACTTCTAATTTTTTCATTTGCCCCAGTGGAAAGAAGTACATTAGTACATTGCCCCCTCGAGAGATTGAGCAAAAAGATTCAATTTGAGGGTCGATCTCGCGAGAAAGAGGTTCAAAATGGATGGTTATGGATGATGATGCAAATGAGATGGTTTTAAGATGCTTAGAATAACAAATCAATATTATCTTAAACAACTTAAATGATGATATGATGTGAGATGGATGAGATTGATGATGTGATATGCTATGATTATGCAAATATATGATTTATGAGATGCTTAGACTAACAAATCTATATTATGATGATGAACATGCATGTTAGATGATATGCAGGATGCTGATGGTTTGTGGATGCAGGGTGGATGCACTGGTGATGATGATTAACTATTCATGACGTGATGTTAGTGTAGAATAGAAGACATTAGATGATGACAAGAGGATCCAACAAGCCAACTTTATGAGAGATGATGATGAGAAATGATGATGATAGATGGATGATTTGCTTATCAAGGATTGGGATTTTAAAAGGGTCACTTACCTTATGTTTGATAACATGCATAAGTATGATGCATCAAGGTATAAAGGACCAGGATGGAATGGTACTTAGTGTGATGGATTTTGACTCGACAAATAGATAGGAGTATTCTTGTTCACACCTGACATATGGAAACCTTGCTAGGATGCACTTTAGAAGTTTCAAACATCGCAGACCACAACACGGAAAGGTATGACCAATCAATGCAATAGTCAACAAGTTGTCCAAAACATCCTCTATACATATCTAACAAAGAAAGTATTCACCAAGGTTATTTTACAAGAACATCCAACAAGCATAGAAGACAAAAGGATAATGATCGTTGCCCCATTCCTATCTCTCTAAATCCTTCATTCGAATATCATCAAGAGGTCCTTGGACTGAGCACAATAAGATAAGTCAAAAGACAAAGATAAATCACACAAACAAGTTGATGTTCTCCAATACCGTTAACCAAAAGGGAATGTGTTTTTAAGGATAAGAACCAAAACTATTGCCAAAAGATTTAATGCCCATTGTAGGAAGGATACATCCTAGGACATGTTAGTGGATGGCGACATGTCATTTCGTTTATCCAAAGTGCTCTTTCTAATAAATAATGCCCTTTGTAGGAAGGATACATCCTAGGACATGATGTTATTAGATGATTGATATGGGACTATTTAGATGATGGACAATTGACACAAAGAAGTGACCAACTTGTTTACATATTGACTTAAACCTGAGACTTGACGATTTTGAGTTTTATTTTTAACCTGCTAGACTTGTTTCTAACTATTTCACCAAAGGTTGAGGGTGATGATCAGTTTATTATGGATGGTGTTATTGCAGGTGCAAGCGAGATGAGGTGAATGGATTTTTTCATTTATTTAGATGTTTTTTATATTTTGCAATGTTTTGAGGTTGTTTTTGGTATTTTTCAAGATTTTCAAATGTTTTGACTTTCGATTTTCCAATATTTTTGGTATTTTCTGAGATTTTGACCAAGAGACTAACCTAAAGACCTATCTTAGGGGCCTTGAGTGCTGATCAACAAATTAGCCTTGCCTACGTTATGCACGCAGAGACCACGTAGTTTGACTAACAACTTGACCAATTTACAGATGAAGATATACATGATGAACTATCAGTTTATTATGATAGACTCCTAAAGGATTGACCTAAGTGTCTTAGGGGATGATCAAAGATCAACCTTGCTTATGTTCAAGCTCAGAGATGACATAGTTCGAAAAAATGACTCTGTTTTTACTTTTTGACTGAGTTTTGAGTTGTTTTTCGATTTTTTGACATATTTTGAATGTTTTTGGATTTTTTGACATGTTTTGAATGTTTTTGGATTTTCTCATGTTTTGATGTTTTTGGATTTTCTAATTTTCTGATGTTTTTGGATTTTCTAATTTTCTAATGTTTTTGGATTTTTTGATTTTCTAATATTTATGGATTTTCTGATATTTTGATGTTTTTGGATTTTTTGATTTGAGGACTTTAAGATCATACGCAAATCCGATCTGATAAGAATATTCCCCCAACGTGATGCAATAGACTACTCCGATAAAGATAAGACAAACTGACCTTAAGGATGAGCTGAGTAGTTCTAGGAGGGACCATGATACGAAAACATGACCAAGCTATGGTGCTGATGCGAGTGGATTAGTGATGGATGAATACCTAAATGCGATGGATGATGGAAGTGAAATGGATGGATGATGCAGAACAAGCTGTAAAGATCCTGGTGGAAGGAAAATGCTTATTTATGCAAGGCGCCTATTTCCCAGGTTTTGACCAAGGTACTTTCCCAAAGTGCCACCAAAGTGGTTTTCACTAGAGGACAATTTTTCTCTTTACTATTTTTGATCTCTTTTCTGATTTTTTTTGGATTTTTTTCTTTTTTCTTTTTTTGTTGTTACCAAGATGCCTGTTTGCCAGGTTTTGCCAAAGTAACCATTTTTTTAGGACATTTTAGGCATAAAACATTTTGAGATGAGAGCTATTCATGGGCTCTTGCAGAGGTTCCCCTTCGGGTGTTGATAACTGATATGCCCTTGATTTGTAACTTGCTATGATAACGAATGGTCCCAACCAATTGGGTTCATATTTTCGTTTGTTGCTTGGGTTTGGAATATTCTTTTGATTCTCCTTCAATACCAATTCTCTAACTTGGAACATCCTACTTATGATTTTCTTATTGTAGCTCCTTTTGAGTCTATTTTATAGACTTACAAATGATTCAAAGCATCTATACGTTGCTCATCTAGTAGCTCTAGCTCATTTAGTCTTGATACCCAGTACTCTTCATCTCTTATGAGGTTTTGCAGTGATATCCTGAGGGATGGGAGCTTGATCTTAATGGGGAGTATGACTTCTGATCCGTAGACCAAGGAAAAGGGGGTGGTGCTGGTAGGTGTGTGGATACTGGTTCGATAGGCCCAGAGGGCGGGATTAAGCTGTAGGTG
This sequence comes from Sequoia sempervirens, assembly GCA_007258455.2. NCBI lineage: Eukaryota > Viridiplantae > Streptophyta > Pinopsida > Cupressales > Cupressaceae > Sequoia > Sequoia sempervirens. The sequence goes on along the minus strand of VDFB02000015.1, from coordinate 381,304,772 downwards.
TCAATCACGACCTGTGTCATTAGCTATTTCTTGAGGATTTTTAGAATGGTCTTGTTTGTAGCTTCTGCTTGGTCATTGCCTTGGGGATAGTATGGGGTGGAGAAGTGATGTTGGATTTTGAATTTCTCACACAAGTCATGGACATCTTGATTCTTGAATGGTGTCCCATTATCTAAGATAATGGCTTATGGAACACCATAGTGACATATGAGATAGTTCAGGATGAAATTTGAAATACGCTTCCCAGTTATATACATCATGGGTATGGCTTCCATCCACTTAGTAAAGTACTATGTTGCGATTATGATGAATTTGTGGCCTTTAGATGAGGTGGGTGTGATTTTTCCAATGAGATCGAGTCCCCACTACGAAAAGGGCCATGGTGTGACGATGGGATGAAGCTCTTGAGCTGGAGCATGTATGAGGTCCCCATGCTGCTGACATTGTAGACACTTTCTGGCATAATCATGTGCTTATCTTTCCATTGTGGGCCAATAATACCCCATCCTTAGCAGTTTCTTAGCTATGGTCATTCCACTAGAGTGTGAACCATAGATACCATTATGTACTTTAGTTAGAGTGGTTAATGCCTCCTCAGTGTTTAAGTAGTGTAGTAGGGTTCCTTCTATGCTCCTACAGTATAGAGTATCTCTTAGTATGATGAATCTAGATTCCCTTTTTACAAAGGTTTGCTTTAGGTTTGAAGGTAAGTCAGAGGGTATGACTCCTATGCGAAGGTATGTATAGATGTCATGGTACCAAGGATCACTGGGACCAACAATTTCACACATGAATTATGATTCTAGTACCTCAAATGTAGGCACTAGAAGCTGCTCTATCAAAAATTCATATTTTGGAACATTGTTGGGGATGTCCAGTAGGGATCCAATTGTTGCCATGGCATCTGCTACTCTATTGTTGGCTCTAGGAATCTGTTCAAATGTGATTTCAATGTAGGATTCATTTAGAGTCTCCACCAATTTCTTGTATGGAGTTAACTTGTCGTCCTTGGTCTGACATTCATTGTTTACTTGATTTATAATCAATTGAGAATCCTCATATACCCTGAGAGCTATGATATTCCACTGCATTGTTATTCTGAGACCTATGGTTAAGGCCTCATATTCTACAATATTATTAGTACAAGGAAATGCTAGTTTATAAGACCTCAGTATGCAATCCCCCTGTGGGGTGATGAAGAAGACACTAGCTCCTGATCCATGTTGCATGCATGAGCCATTGAATTATAGTTTCCAGTGGTTAGCTATGTTGAGATTGAAAATGGATTCATTTGGAAACTCTGAGACAAGAGGGTTCTCAGAATAGATTGGTGCTTCTGCTAGTTGGTCTGTGATGACTTGGCCCTTGATTGATTTCCTCTCCACATATTCGATGTAATATTCTTATAATATCATTACCCATTTTTCCATTCTTCTTGTGAGCATTGCCTTTGATAGTAGATACTTGAGAGGGTCGATTTTGGCAATGAGCTTTATCTTGTGTGCCAACATGTAATGTCTAAATTTTTGTGATGTAAACACTACTATTAGGCATGCCTTCTCAATGAATGAATAGTTTAGTTCATGCCCGACCATTATTCTACTGATATAGTAGATAGCCCTTTCCATTACATTTTCATCATGCTAAGCTAGGAGAGCTCCAAGGGTTGCTGCTGTTGCTGATATGTATAAGATCAATGGTTTCTTTGGGATGGGTGGCATTAAGACTAGTGGTGTTAGTAGATATTCTTTGATTTTGTTAAATGCCTCTTCACACTTGGCATCCCATTTGTATGCTACTCCCTTGTGAAGTAGGTGAGAGTATGGGTTCTGTTTGTTGACCAACTATGTTATGAATCTTTGAATGGATTGAATTCTGCTTTGGAGGCCTCTCAATTGTTTTAATTTCTTTGGTGCTTCCATTTCGAGGATTGCTTTCACTTTTGCTAGATCCACCTCGATACCCCTCATGGACACTATATATCCTAGCAATTTACCTAATTGTATGTAGAAGACACACTTCTTGGGATTTAGTCTAACTTTGTACTCCTCTAATTTATGAAAAATAGCACTTAAGGTTGCTATGTGATCTTTTCTTTTTCTGGATTTAGCTAGAATGTCATCGACATAGTCTTCAACCATCTTATGGATCATGTCATGGAATATCAATGTCATGGCCCTTTGGTATGTTGCTCCTGCATTCTTTAGGTCGAATGGAATCATGTTCCAGTAGTAAGTCACCCATGGACAAGTGAAAGTTGTCTTATGTTGATCCTCTTTTGCTATCATGATTTGATTGTATCCTGAAAATCCATCCATTAGTGATAGCATCTCATGTCATGTTGTCATATCTACTATCATGTTGATATTTGGAAGTGGGAAGTCATCTTTCGGACATGCTTTGTTCAAATCTCTAAAGTCTGTGTAGATTCTAATGGCTCCATCAGGTTTTAAAACAGGTACCAAGTTTGATACCCATTCTGGATAATCTATCAGTCAGATGAATCTTGCATCTAACAACTTTTTTAGCTCCATTTTGACCAATAAGGCGATCTGAGGATGCCTTTTTCGAAGCTTTTTTCTAACAAGATTGGCTTCTGGATACACTACTAAGTGGTGAACCATAGTTTTTGGATCAAGTCCTGGCATGTCAGCATAACTCCATGTGAAGTTTATTTGTCTTTCCCTTAAGAAGGCTGCTAGGAGCTCATGTTCTTCTGATAATAGTGACTCTATGTAGAATATGATATGTGGGGTCTCCTCTGTTCCTAGATTGACCAGATTGAATTTTTCTGCCAATACTACTGACTTTTCCTGATTAAGAGCTCTTAAAGGAAGATTGAATCCCCCATCCTCGAGCACCTGAAAGAGGTTTTCATCATTGGATACATCCTTTTTTAACTTTTTTCTTGTCAGAGAGTGCCACAGTGTGGTTTTCACTCAAGGACTTTGGATATTATTCTTAATTTCTCACTTTTGCAACTAAAGGATTCAATTGTTTCCCCATAATAGGTATGTGTGTCCAACTCCATTATAAACCCTACTTTGTGATCCCCATCTGGAATGTTGTCCCACAATCCCATGAATTCTGAGAATGCCTCATCATTTTCAAATGTATCAAGAATCGGTGGTCCTTGTTGGTCGTAGTCGATGAGTTGGGGATATACTAAGCGGATATCATGACTTTGATGGTCTGTTTCAAAGGAGAGGGTACTAATCATGGAAAGGGCAGTATCCTCAAATAACCTAGGTAGATTAGTCATGGTATCCTCATCATTGCTACTATTATAAATGTCAGTTATAAAGCTATGTATGTCTCTACCTATGGATATTTGTAAGCGTACTTCTACTACGATTGGTTGAGGAGGAATATTAACCATTCTAACCAGAGGACTTCAGCCATGTATGGTTATACTCAGAGGTGTACATCCAGGGCCAAGGTTTGTTATCGGTCGCATCTTTGGCATGATATGTATTATGAGCCCATTGTTGTTTTGTCCTAGTCTTTGATTTCTATTGTAGCCCATTGCGAGCATCATTTGTAGGCCCTTGCTTCTTTCATCCATTGGTAAATTAGCTTCTAGTCTTTCATCTTGATATAACATATGTGATGAATCTTCCTCAATAACCTCTTGGCCAAGGTCTCCTCAGCTTGTGAATTTGGGATAGTCTTCAGGAGACATTTGTGATGTGGAAGCTTAATTTTCTTATGGACGACCCCGTGATCTAGGAGATTGTGGTAACTCTCCTACCACAAAAGAATTGTTAGGGAGCTTGTAGCTTCCACAAGTCAATATAAACCAAAGCAACTTGTCTTTGAAAATATTTGTTGCATTTCCAACCAGCAAGAGAAAAACAATATAACAATAGAGTGGAAAATAAAAGATAGAGAATAATAATAATAAAGAGTATTCTTATGGAAATCAGAGTTTCCATTCTAATGTCCTAAATTCAAGGGTTGTCTATTTTTCAAAAAAAATGTATATCTAATTTAATTTTGCCTAATGGTAATGGTGGGAAATTAGGTGGCTAGGTCCCCTTATCCTAAATGCATCACTTGAGAAATTAGGAGAATAAAAGACTAATTTTAAGCAATTATATTTTGAAAACACTACAATGAAAATTATTCAAGTTTAATCTATTAATTGAATTAAAGAGGTTCATTTTAAAATTAATCTTATTTAGCCTTCTCTTATGTATGAATTTAGTCATTTATTTTTGTGTGAATTAATGCTTATGTGGGTTATAGTATAAAGAAAGTGAAAATTAACTTCCTATTGAAATCTTTCAAATGAGTGTTTACTCATTATTGCCATTCCTAGTTGTTTTTCATTGATAGAGACATTTCAAAACCTTGTAAAGTTTTAATTACTACTATCAAGGTTATTATCCAAAAACCCCAATAAATTAACTTTGTCCCTAATTGCATGTCTTTTTATTTCAAAATGGGAAAATTTCAAGAAAATCCATAGAATACCACTTTTAATCTAAGGCACTCATGACCAAATTTTTGATTCAAATTATCAAAATCCCATCAAGACTATTAAATGTTATTTTTTCCTTTTGTGATTGACATGGATGTGAGGTATCTAGGACCTTGATATTTTTAATATTTTAATTAAAACGATGTTAACATTTCAAATGTCAGGATAGCTAGTGGCTTAATAGCTTGTTTAAAGGAAACATATTTTATCCAATGCTATAAGGGTGATATTTTGTCTAGTATTCATCTCATACCTAGTAGTAAGTGGTGAAAGCATTTTCATAGTTGTGATGTACATTAAAAAGGTGATATTATAAATTGTTGTGTCACTAAAGAAAATTATGTTTGTAGGATCATCATGACCTAAAGAATATGTCAAAAATAAAATAATTGTGTTTGTGTCCACATTAAAAATGTGGGCATGACAATTAGATTTTATAAATTAGGTTTTATTACAATGTAAATCTATAGTAAAATTGTAATTGTATAATATATTTTGATATAGGTATATTTTATATCGTTGAACCATTCATAAATTATATAAATTTATATTAAATAGATAATAAAATATTATACTATTATAATTAGTTTAGTTTGTATTGAATTACACATTGATTCATGTAACTATATAAGTTTGAGAAGTTTGTATTTGATTAATTATTTTGATTGTATTAAACATAGAGAAATATTTATATATACAAATATTTTTCAAAAAAATAATGTACTCTAATAAATTTATATTTGATTAAGCATTATTTTTATTAAGATAAATCAGGAAGCTCTTGAACCCATTACATAACAACCATTAAGGCAGAGAAAAAGAGTCCCAAGTGGTGAGACAATAGGAAAGCTAAAGAAAAGAGATTAAATCTTAAAAAACAAATATCCAACATAAAAAGAAATAAGACTAGTCATGGACCAACAACTATATAGGACCAATTATTGTTCTCCAAGAAGGTGGAGGCCTTTAATTTCCTACCACTCCTTGGTGATATACTAAATTTTTTCTTCAAAAGACTAGGATTTTAGTTTATTCTTTCATTTGTTGTCCTTATACGCATGCAACACAATTTCCCTTATCTTACCATTTTTTGTAGAGCTAGTAGAGGGCTTCCAAATGACCCTCCTTGTCCCACTTAGCATGGTTTATTTTAAGCTCTTATTGAAAAAATTGAATGGTGACCATCATGTTTTAAACCATTTCCTTATTGTACTAAAAAAATTCCTACAAACTAAGGAGGATCTTGTCTGGATTGTAAGGAAGTATGGAAACCTCATTTCTCATGCTTGCACACTCAAGAGACCTAATAGAATTTTTAATTTCCCCTTCTTATTTTTCTAGATTGGCCCAATTGTTAAAGGTTAATGCCAATCGTCTCAAAAAATCCTAGTGATCCACATCCTCCTCTTCACCCATCCATTATTTAGTCCCTTTGAGCATAATAGTTTCCATACTTTAACTTGTATCCTTCACTAGGATTAACTATGTCAACAACCATATAAGTATATCAAATTGAATTTCAATGGCTTTGCAAAGATCATCCACTTTCTCATTGGGGGAGGCACAAATCAAATAGGGATTGGAGCTTTCCATAGGAGTAGTCACTAGCTTTTGAGCCTAGCCAAAATCCAACTTAGGGGAAGAAAGGGGACCGGTAGAAATATTGTGCAATAGAGAAGAATTAGGGGGAGTCTTTAGGGGTAACATTAGGTGAAGGACACCAAGAGCAATGAAAATTATCATTTGAAACAAATATTTGGGGAGGTTCTTCCAATGACACCATTTTCTTACTAGAGAGAAGGGGAATCCAACACATTGACCTTACCTTCATAAGCTAGAGGGGGTTAGACCTAGTGACTTTAGGGTGATTGAGGGGGGTTGTATAGGTAGCCAAATATGGGGTAATGGGGTTACCATCTGAAATACCAACAACACACTTATGAACAAGTGCAAGTTTAACAACATGTGGGAGGGAGGATAAGGCCAAAGAGAGACAAATTATTCCTATAAACTATAAACAAAACTATGATGAAGGGGTAGGGGTTTTCCATTTTCTTGCAGAGCTTTAATGGATTGCTCTAGTAAGGAGTGCATCCAATAAGAAAAAAAAATTCAATAATCCTATGGAAATGATTTGATATAGGAAAAAAATGAGCATAGGAAATTTTGAAGCAACCATGAGGGTAACATACCTCACTAGCATAGCTCAGCTACCTTCTTCTGCACACTAGGAAAATCCTCTCTATTATAGCCATTATGTAACCTGTTGACCTTCTCACCTTTATTTGATAATTTTTCTATATCTCTTTGATATTTTCCATTGGTATTTTTAGGAATATTATCTCCCTCTAGAGGGATGCATGTAGCCATATAAATAAGCTCCATATAAATAGAAAAGGAAAGGCTTCGCACCTCAACAAGGCCATTCTTCTATGAATTCACAAATTTCACGTAAAGGTTTGTGTCATGACCCTTCATGGCTTCAATGTATGAGGAGGGCTTTCCTTTCTAAATGATAGGAAAAATATGAGGCTCATTTCTCAAAGAGTCACAACTATTCAACTCCTCTTAAACCAAATTCCCACCCATTATGTTTGATAGGGGACCAATGGAGTAGTAGTTCAAAGCGTCGAGCTAGTGAAAACTCCAAAAGCTTTTAGAAATTTCATATGAGGAAAGCTTGATGAATGGAACTAGAAGTGGATGCAATAAATATTATTCATGCACCCAAGAGGATACATGTTGCTATTTCAATTTTGAGAGACATAGATGTCAACCGCTAGAACGGTGTGCATTTTGATTGCTTGCTTCATTATGGTGGATTTTATCACATGTTATGGGATTAAATGAAGATCATCCCATAATTTAATTTTTTTGAAAAAGTCCCCTAAATTAACCATCACATCCGTATTAGAGTTCCCTACTCATAAAACATGCATTAACTTGCATTTTCCTATTACCATCATGTTTACATAAGAAAAACCAATGAGGTCATAGAGTGACTAGCTTGGAGAGGTGTCACCATTCAACATCATGATTGTATTCCTAGAGTCCCCTTTCATCTAGCCAAGTTTACTCTACCTCTTTGGTTAGCCATTTGAATACCATGATAAGCCACAACCATCTCTACAAAACTATAAGATTGGGTGCCAAGATTAGTTGCATAAGCTAAAATCATTCTACCCCTATGACCCCATCAGATGTCACTCCCTCCTTGACTTGAGTTTTGTTTAGCAGAGCCAACATTGTTAGTTAGCCACTTTAAATTTTATTTGTGTCTCCTTAATATTCTTGTGCATTTAGTATTTCAATTTCTTTTTAAATTTAAAATCATTTTCCTCTTGCTTGTCTTTGATAGTTTGGCATTGATTTTGAATTTCAAATCTAATATCTACACATTGTAATACTTTATTTTTCCCCACCAAAACCAAAAATTCAAAAAATAAATCACACTTCAAAATTGAAATAATTGATTTTTTTTTGTTTGATGTCGATAGCTAGTTCACTTGAGATGCTCCTACATTAGACACACTGGGTAGAAATATTGTGAGCATAGGATTTCACAATGGTGAAGTTAAGTAGTTGCACTTCTCTTCTAGGTTCAATAAACCTGTAGTGAACTCCTTCTCTGTCCAAGTGCTAAAAATAAAACTTCCTTATTCATTTTCTAGCATCATGTTGGAACACACACCACCTTCCTCCAACAACTCCACATCTTCCCCCTTTTCCTCCTTGTGGACTCATGTCCTTTAAAGCCCAACCTCCTCCACAAAATTCTTTCCACACTTCTCTTCTACTTCATGGGTTCAAATCCACATCTAATCATCCACCTCCACCAAAAACACCCTTCAACATCTTCCACCATTTCTACACACAACCATGTATCTACTACATGCTTTCGTCTTCTACCAAACTCAGCTTTTACTACTGCATCTAAAAATAAAATAATATCACTAAAGTGATTTACCTCATCTTCACTCACAACTACAACATTGAATTTCACTGTGACATCTTCCACCTCCTTGTCAGTTGCAACTTCTCGCTCTTCTACTTTCACTACACCAACAAGATTCATCATCCACTCTTCCTCAATAACCAACATTTGTGCTAACAACACATCATCTTTTCCATGCTCTACTGCTGCAACCTCTTTGCATTCCATCGTTTCATCTTCATCTTTAACTATTGTTGCACTAGAATCCTTTTTCTTATCCTCATCATGATTGACCGATTTATCATGTTGTTGTGCTTCCAATCTTTTCACTCTCACATTAATGTCAACCATCATTACCAAAATCTTCCCCTTCTCATATTGTATCTAGCCCTCCCATATCACGGGCCTCTTCCTGAATAGTATCGCCATATCATCTCACTGTTGCAATCTTTTACTTACACATCCTACACTCTACAATCTACAAAACACTTTCTTTTGTAGATTCAAGCTCTCTCTCATGCTGCTTAGGATTCCTTACACACCTATAACAACTCTCACAAGCTTCTTCTCAACTGCTTCACACACTTTTTTCTCTGTGTGAGCTACCTCACAATTGGTGATCTATTCACACAAGACCCACAGGTTCTGGTGGATCCTCTCAATTCTTAGGACCACAACTCTAATACCAAATGATGTAGTGAAAATACAACACTCACCCCTTAACCCAAAGAAACTTCATTTGATTCATCAATCACAGACTTCAATTGATTACCACTTAATTTGATAATTCCATTTGACTAATTAAACCATTTTCATTCTCACAAAATAACAAAGACAACATTGATCTTTAACCATTACTGAAGACATTCTTAGCTCTCAAATTTTATCAACTTACAAATTTAAATGCTAGCTACATTTGAAAACACATCAAATTAATTATTTGATCATACGAAAATGTACATTATGAGATGGAAATTTACATTCGTTGTACAACATCACTTTGTTCTTGTCTCACTTCTTCCCATGTCTCACACCCATTTTCAACCTTTCCCTTGAAATTGCATTGCAGTCCCCTCTCAGAGATAGTGTGACTTGCACTATGTCCTTTCTCACTTCCTGCGTGTTCTCTTTCTAACGAGGGAGCAAACTCGAGACACCAAAATAACACTCAAAAAATAGAGAATAATATTTTATTCAAAAATATGGAACTCTTACATGTAGAGGATCTCAAATCCTCGAGCTCTGTGATACATGCAAATTACAGACTTACAGAAAAATTACACAAATTCCCCTTTCGCAGCATGCGAACTCTTTTTCCCAAAAAGTTATCTAAAAACCAGAAACTAGCCCATAAATAGCCCCTTTTTGGTTTGGAGCAAAAAAAAAATATTTGAGATAAGAGTTTTGGCGGTTGGGCACCAAAAATTACAATTTGAAATTCAAACATTGAGTCCTAATTCAAAAATTGGCAATTTTCCAAAAATCAACCAACTTCCGGAAGCTAGAATTTTTGATCCGAGACTCCACTTTTTCAACCGTTTGCACCGTCGGAAAGGTCTCAGAGTGAAGAATGTGCTAAGGACTGGCTCCATCAGTTCTGATAATTTCTAGGCCCATACAAGACTATTTAGTGCCTCAAATTGGACTTAGAAGGTTTTTCAGGGCAAAAAGCAGAAACTAGAACTTGAATAACTTTCAAATCGTGAATGATCTTGACCTGATTCTTTCACCAAAGTTCTTATTTTTCCATCATGAACCTTCCCATAAATTTTTCTCTTCCCATGCCTTAAAACCCATACCTGCTAAAAATAGAAATTGAGTAGAAAAAACTAGAAAATCAATTCTGAAAGTTGGAAACTCTTATTTGATGAAAAGGGTATCCAGAAATGCAAAAACATCTACAAAAAGCAAACAATAGGAACATACATGGAAAACATCTTTTTGGGTGATGCAAGATTGCCCTCACACCACTAGATGCTCCTGCATCAGACACCCAGGGTAATTTGAGATGTGACCCCATCATGTCTCAGATGGTCGAGGAAAACCCAAATGGTCAACCTCTTCTTTAGATAGGGGTATGTGCAGGTTAATTGTGGGCCAAAAAGTGGCAATGAGGAAAAAAACACGTCTTTCATCGATCCAAAAATGCAAAAATACCGTGTTGACTTTTTTTAGGCTTGGGTGTCAGTACACACCACTAAAGAAAACACCAATCCTAGCTTTCCATATCGGATATCTGATGCAAATCGGGTATCCGATTTGGATCAGATATCCTAGTTTTCCATATCAGATATCCGATGCAAATTGGATATCTGATTTGGAAAAAGCATAAATATACAAAAATTTTCGTTGTTTTAAAGTAACGTTCTACAAATTAGATATCCATTTCAAATCAGATATCTGATTCAAATCGAATATCCGATTTGTAGACCATTAATTTAAAACAATGAATTTTTTTTTATATATATGCTTTTGACAAATCAAATATCTGATTTGAAATGGATATCTGATTTGAATCGGATATCCAATTTGTAGAACGTTACTTTAAAAAAAATGACAAATTTTGTATATATATGCTTTTTCCAAATTG
>VDFB02000015.1:381088396-381291895 GCA_007258455.2 Sequoia sempervirens | reverse complement strand
AATTTCATGAAGTTTTCACCAAGTTAAGGTGGTCAGACATACGAGTTTTTATATTTTTTAAAATTTGTAATAAAAAATCATAATTAATTATTTACTTTGAAAAAAATACAAAAAAATATGTGTCACATCCAGACATGAGTCCTCTACTTATATATAAAATCTTATAAATAATATTATCATTTTATTGTGGTTAGGGTGGTCAGACAGACACCTTATTTTTTCCCTGAAATTTAAGTACAATTGCATTAAAATTTCAAATTTTCACCAAATAGACTTAAAAAAAAATAAAATAGACTTAGTAGTTTAGAAACTACATTCAATTTTCCATAGATTCTATTCTTACATATTTTTGAAATAATATAGATAACTTATTCAAATTTTTATGTCAAGTTGCCTAACTCTGATTTTTCTGAATTTTCATTGCCACTTAAGGGCCTGTTTTTTCCATGATAATCTTGCACATACCCACAGCTAGGATGAATCTTTCACAGGCCTTCCTCTCCACTTCACCTGATATTCTTCATACTACCTATTTCTGGTACTCCTTCCCACGCGGCTATCTAGGATTTTTTCAATCTCCTCCTCTAAAGTAGGTGCTAGAATGCCACACTATTCCATTGTTGGTACTTCCTCTGTGCCACCTTCATGATACTCTGTCAAATTTGAAATATTGAACATAGGAGAAATGTTGACTCCATCTGGAAACTCTACCTCATATGCATTCCCTGAATTATGCCTCTTCAAAATTTTATAGGGGTCAAACTTCTTCATCTTCAGTTTGTTATAGGTTCCCACTGGAAACCTTTCTTTCCTCAAGTGGACCATCACTTCATCACCAACCTGAAACTCCTTATACCTCCTCTTTTGATTTTCCTTAGCCTTATATTGCATATTCATCTTATTAATATGTTCTCTTAGCTTCTCATGTATATTCTTGATGTGCTCTACAAAATATTTAGCTTCAACACTTGTCTTCTTCTCTTGGTCCATCTTCCTCAATTTTGGAGCGGTCCTAGGACTGCCTCCATACACAATCTGGAATGGTGATCTACCAGTACTTCTATTGACATAATTGTTGTAAGAAAATTCTTCCTGGGGTAAGATCAAGTCCCATCCCTTGGGTTTATCTCCTACCAAGCATCTCAGTAGGTTACCCAGACTTCTCTTCACAACCTCAGTCTTCCCATCAGTTTGTGGATGGTGTGCAGAACTGAACTTCAACTCTGTTTTCAACTTCTTCCACAAGGTCCTCCAAAAGTACCCAACAAATTTTGTGTCACAATCTGAGACTATACTCTTTGGCAGACCATGTAGCCTCACGACCTCTCTGAAGAACAAGTCAGTAATGTGGACTGCATCATGGGTCTTCTGGCATGGGATGAAATGTGCCATCTTTGAAAACCTGTCAACTACCACAAATATTGAATCATTCCCTCTCTATGTCCTTGGAAAACCAAGAACAAAGTCCATACTTATATCCTCCCATGGCCTCTCTGGTACAGGTAAGGGCTGATACAACCCAGTATTCTGACTCAATCCTTTAGCCATTTGACATACCCTGCAACTCTGCACAAACTTCTTCACATCCTATGATAACTGAGGCCAATAATAATGCTCACTGATAATGGAAATGGTCTTATCTTGACCAAAATGTCCTACTATTCCTCCACTATGCTTCTCCTTTATCAGGTTCTCCCTCATGGAACTCCTTGGAATACATAATTGAATTCCCTTAAACAACATGCCATCCTAGATTATGAAATCCAACCACTTCATCCTATCAACTGTAACAGGCTCCTTGCAAGCTTTCTGAGCTTCTGCGAAATCAGGATCTTCAAGATACAATATCTTAAGTTCATTGAACCCAACCACTTCAATCTGCATCTCTGTCAACAATGTCTGCCTCCTACTTAAGGAATCTGCAACCCTATTCAACTTTCCACTTCTATGCTTCAAAAACAAAGGTAAAACTTTCAAAAAATTCTACCCATTTCATATGCCTCCAATTTAATTTTCCTTGACTACTCAGGTAGTGTAATGCTTGATGATTAGTAAACAAAACAAACTCCTTCGGCAATAGATAATGTTTCTATTTCTTTAATGCTTGAACTATTGCATAAAATTCCTGATCATATACAAAGTACTTTCTCTTTGCATCATTTAACCTTTCACTGAAATAGGCAATGGGCTTACCTTCTTGGCTCATCACTACTCCAATGGCATAACCACTAGCATCACAATCCACCTGAAACACCTTATTGAAATTAGGGAGGGCTAAAACTGGTTGCTCTGTCACCTTCTACTTCAACAAGTCAAAACTATTCTCTGCTCTAGTGCTCCACTTGAACTCTTTTCTATCCCCTCTCATTGTTTCAGTTAGGGGTGCACAAAAACTACTGAAGTTTCTAATGAACTTTATTTAAAAACTGACCAAACCATGGAAATATCTCACCTCAGTAGCAGTTCTTGGGGTAGGCTATTCTAGAATAGCCTTTACCTTCTCTAGGTCCATCTTGAGACCTTTTTCCAAGACAACAAACCCCAAGTACACTAACTCCTTCTTCACAAAACTACACTTTTTCAAATTTATCAATAGTTTCTCCTCTCTCAACTTCTCAAAAACCCTAAGAATATGCATTAAATGCTCATCCAAGTTCTTACTGAAAATCAAGATATCACCTAAATACACAATGACAAAACTTCCCATAAACTTTTTCAATACCTTATTCATGAGTCACATGAATGTGCTCGGTGCATTGGTTAGCCCAAAGGGCATGAATAACACTTGTACAGGCCCTCTTTGGTCTTGAAGGCGGTCTTCCATTCATCTCCCTCATGAATTTGGATCTGGTGATATTCGCTCTTTAGATCAATATTTGTGAAGTATTGTGCTCCACTCAAACAGTCCATCAGGTCATCCATCCTTGGCGAGGGAAATATGTACTTGATTGTTATATTATTTATGGCTCTAGAGTTTGTACACATCCTCCACTCCCCATCCTTCTTTGGTGCTAGTACTACAGGTACTGCACATGGGCTCAGACTCTCTTGAATCAAACCCTTCCTCAACAACTCCTGAACTTGTTTGTTCAACTCCTTATTTCCTACAGGAGTCATTCTGTGAGCTGCCTTATTTGGAAAACTGGTTCCAGGGATCAAGTTAATCTGATGATCGATCTTCCTCATTGGTGGTAAACCCTCAGGTATGTTATCAAAAATAATCTCCTAAAACTCATTCAATAACCTAGAAACTTCTACTTGTACCTCATCACTATCTTCCTTATCCATTCTAGGAATCAATGCATAACACAAACGCTCATGCTTCATGCCTTCTAAAAATTCCTTCTATCAAAAAAACAAATTCTAGCACTACTGCATACCTTTTCTTCATCCTTCTTCAGGGGTTTCAACTTATGGCAGACTTCATCCTTCATTAGGGAATAAGTGTTTGCATGGTCATCATGTACAACTCGCCTATCAAACTTCCACGGCCTCCCCAACAACATGTGACATGCATCCATGGGGATGATATCATAGACTGCCTCATCATGATAGCTTCTAATCTTGAACTTCACCAGGTATTGCTCATTGACCAAAACTTTGTGGTCTTTATGCAACCAGGCAATCTGATATGGATGTGGATGCCTTTCCCTTTTCAGCTTCAACTTCGTAACCATCTCTTCTGACACCAGATTATCAGTGCTCCCATTGTTAATAATGAAATCACAACATTTGTCCTCACACTTGCACCTTGTGCGGAACAGATTCTTCATCTGTTCTGGCTCCTTCTCTTCAATCAACAAGGCTCTTCTAACCACTAGGGCTTCTCCTCTTTTGGAATCATCTGAATGCTCGGATTGAGCCTCCTCATCTGCATGTACAACCCTTCCACGACCTTCTAGCTTTCTATTTGTCATTCCTTGGTGTTGTGGACATTCATAGGCTCGATGCCCTTCTTCACCACAATGGAAACAAGTTTGTCTAAAACCACCTCTTCCGGGTCTTGGCCCAGATCTTCCTCGTCCTCTACCTCTTTGATCGCCACTTCTTTGATCACGAGGGCAGTAGAAGTTATCATTCTTCTAGCTTCGACTAGTACCCACATCTTCATTTTTCCTGTCATCCTCATTTCGGCTCCCAGAAGATCTTCCACTACCCCTTCCGTTTTGACCTCCTCATCCTTTTTGCTTGCTGTCAAATCTTTTATTCAACTTCTCCTCAACTTTTAGAGAAAACTGGTACACATCCTCAATGGTGGTCATTCTGACCAGGCTTAGCTCCTCTTGAATGCTCGGTCGTAACCCATTAAGATAACAGGCTACCTTCTCTTTGTTGGCCTCTGTATGGCCTGTTCTGATGATCATCTTGTGAAAATATTCTGTGTATTCTTTCACAGATCTACTTCCTTGCTTCAACCCTTCCAATTTCTTTAGCAAATCTAACTCGTAGTCCACTGGTATGAACTGCTTCTTCAGTTTCTCCACCATGCGATCCCAACTACTGATCTTTCCTTTTCCTCTTTGATTTCTCTCCAACTGGACCTCTTTCCACCACATATTGGCATGGCCCTTCAGCTTTGTTTTTGCAAACTTAACCCGATCCTGGTCCTCTACTTCTTCATACTCAAAATACTCTTCTAGCTCATTGATCTAATTGATCAACTCTTCTAGGTTCAAACTTTCGGAAGAACTGGGGACATCTATTCTGGGTCTTTTTCTAATCTTCGAAATGGCCCTAATCAGCCATATTTGATCTTGATTGATCACTTCTTCTTCCTCTTCTACATCTGTATCTTCACCTCTTCTTCATCTTCGCTTTCTCCTCTCCTTCCCGAGTTTAACCCTCTTCTCATTTGTTCCTACAATGCATCAATTTGTCTCTAGAGGGCTCTGAAACCCTCGGCCACCAAATGGATCTCTTCCACCAGCATTTCTGCCACCTCTAGCACCACCACGCCTACCAGGAATCACTCTTGGAGGCATCTTGAATACCTCAAACCCACAACCACGGTCCTAGTGCGAACTGCCTCATGATCGGCGATTTGTCCACACACTCAAGAAAACCCACTCTGATACCACCTGACGAGGGAGGAAACCTGAGACACCAAAATAACACTCACAAAATAGAGAATAATATTTTATTCAAAAATATGGAACTCTTACATGCAGAGGATCTCAAATCCTCAAGCTCTATGATACATGCAAATTACAGACTTATAGAAAAATTACCCAGATTCCCCTTTCGCAACATGCAAACTCTTTTCCCCAAAAAGTTGTCCAAAATTTAGAAACTAGCCCATAAATAGCCCCTTTTCGGTTTGGAGCCAAAAACAACATTCGAGATAAGAGTTTTGGTAGCTAGGTGCCAAAAATTACAATTTGAAATTCAAACATTGAATCCTAATTCAGAAATTGGCAATTTTTCAAAAATCGACCAACTTCCGGAAGCCATAACTTTTGATCCGGGACTCCGTTTTTTGAACCGTTTGCACTATCAGAAAGGTCTCAAAGTGAAGAATGTGCTAAGAACCTAATCTACTTATTCGAATGATTTCTAGGCCTTTATGGGACCATTTAGTGCCTCAAATTGAATTTAGAAGGTTTTCAAGGCAAAAAGTAGAAACTGGAACTTGAATAACTTTCAAACTGTGAATGATCTTGACCTGATTCTTTTGCCAAAGTGCTTATTTTTCTATCATGAACCTTCCCATAAATTTTTGTCTTCCCACGCCTTAAAATTCATACCTGCTAAAAATAGCAGTTGAGTAGAAAAAAGTAGAAAAGCAATTCTGAAAGTTGGAAACTCTTATTCGACGAAAAGGGTATCCAAAAATGTAAAAACATCTACAAAAAAGAAAACAACAAGAACATAAATGGAAAGCATCTTTTTGGGTGATACAAGATTTCCCTCACACCACTGGATGCTCGTGCATCACTTTCTATCAAATCCTATTTGCTACTTGTCTCTTCTATTCATACCCTTCCCTCTTTATCTTTGTCAAGTATCAACTACTAAATAGCTACAAATTTCAATCTTCCTTCTACCCAAGTTGTTGCACTTCAACTGAGGCACTATCTCATCTTTTCTACACTACCCCCCTTCGCCTTTTTGTAGCCTCTCTAAACTATTTTATTTAGGTAGGTATATATTCATCTCCTTAAGGGTGTGGCTTTTCCATCTCCATTTTTTGTGTGGTTTCTCCTTCATTTCTCAATGCCTTTTCAAAGGTATTGCATCCCTTCACATTATCACTTTCTATTATTATTATTTTAGTTTAAAGATTTTTAATACCATTTTAAAATGGCTCAATCTCCCTTACATTTGTTTGACATTGCCCCCTTTTCATAAGTGCTGGAAATTTTAATTCAAAAATATTTTAATCTATTAAAAATCTATGCCAACATTGAATAAGTCAACCTGTCAGCCGTCTAATACATTGTAAACTTTGAAATTTTTTTAAACTCTTGGTTGTGTCTTTTTGTCTCCTTAATATTCTTGTGCATTTGGTATTTAAATTTCTTTTTAAATTTAAAATCATTTTCCTCTTTTTTGTCTTCGGTAGTTTTTCATTGATTTTGAATTTTAAATCTAATATCTACACATTATAATACTTTATCTCTCCCCACCAAAACCACAAATTCAAAAATTAAATCACACTCCAAAATTGAAATAATTGATTTTTTTCTGTGATGCCAATAGGAGGTTCACCTGAGATGCTCCTACATCAAATATTTTTTTATTTCAACTTGTTTACTCATACATTGTGATTCATAGTGTCCAAAATTATTACAATAAAAGCATTGGAGATTCCTTTTATTATTGTCTCGCCCATTTTTTCTACCTCTTCATCTTCTTGTTCTATTGAAGTTACTAATTATTCCTCTAAAAGTATTTCCTCTTCCTCTAAAATTACTAGATTGACCTTCATATTGATTTTTATAGCTATACCCACCACAATAATGGTTCTTTATGATTTTTTTTTTCTCCATTTATTGTTTCTTTAGAGGAAAATTATTGCTTTAAGATTTCTTCATAAAATTTGATTATTTCTTTAGTAGTTAAGAATGTAATGCCCCACCACGCAACCCCAAAGGAAACTAAAACATCTAACATTTATGGCACAATTTTTTTTAGTTTTTTTTTTAGTAACTAACATGCAACATATATAACATACAACATTTGAATTGAAACTATACATGTACCACATATAACAAAGTCCCTTTGGGTAACATGACTGCATTACTTTTCGAATCATCATCATTACATTGAACATAAAAGATAAGTATCCACCAAAAACCAAAAGATAACATGAACATGGACAATAGAATATAACATGAAGTTACATCGATCAAGGGTTCCATTAATACAATGGCACTTCCCAACATGAATTGAGACAAGTAGATTAACATGGAATAATACATCAGGAATGTATAAATATAAATTTTCAAGACTAGATCCACCACTAGTCTATCTTTGGAGTCATAGCAACTGGTACAACTCTGCACAACTCGATCATCAATTGGGGAGCCAATGGGGTGCATAGCATGTTCCACCCAACCACATGGACCCTAAGGCTCACCCCCCATTCTAGGAGAATACAAAAATGACATCAACTAATACCATCAAACAAAACAAGGATTACAAGACAACACAAGATAACAATCATCACAAGAAGTAACCAATCCAAGACAACATAACCAAGCATCAATGAACACATGACAAAATCCACTTCCAAAGGCTCAAGAATAACAAAAGGGGAACAATGAACATACAAGGTTGTTCAAGAATGGAGTGTCATCACATAGGTAGTCATAGGTTAACCTGGAGTAACCTTCCTAGGCTGGCAGCCCCCATCTTGGGTTATCCTAGTAACCTCTACTACCCACCGGACCCCCATGCTCACTATATGGGATCAACATACCTTGCAAGATTACAATGTAGAGGCAATAAAATTGATCTTGCCATTCCAGGCCTTCCCACTCATCCCAAGCCTAAACGAGCACTTGGGCCCATGAGTGAGGCTACACTATCTGAATTATTGTGTGAAACTACCCAAACCCTCTAATTAATTAATTAAGTTATAACTTTATTAAATTCACAATGGGTTGTGATAGGCCAACCACTTTGGGCACCAACCCCCACTAAGAGCCACTCCCCCAACTAACAATAAAATCCCAAAATCACAAACAAGAAAGTGAACTTGCACAAGATACCAATTCCAAACAAAATAACTGCACCAAGTGAGGCATGCACCATCTCAAACTAGAACTTCAAAGTAATTAAAACCACATTCAAGTGCAAGGTTCAAACCCACATAAACACAATCCAAGTGTAAAGGTCAACCATCAACAAAATCATGAAACTGACCACTTTTAGATGAAGCAACATAAAACTCAAATAAATACTTAAGGCTTGATATGGATTATCCAAGGCGATCCTCCTTGGTTTTAGGCCCCCATACCAACCCTTGCAAGTAATAATTATATCCCCTCTATCCTTTGGAAGAATATCAAATCCAAAACACAATGGTTCACCCATCAAAGAAATGTCAACAATAACAAGGTCTGAAAGAAATATTTTCTTTCCACAATAAATGAGTCAACAAGAATGAAATAATGAGTGACAACATCCCAACTCAAAATAAATTTTTATACAAAATCAACCAGGCATCCAAGGGAGACCTCTATTTTTTCCTCAGATGATACCCAACCATGATTTATCCATCAAGTATAGTTTGGCTAACAACTTAATACAATCTTCCTGACTATAATTTACAGCTTGGCTAATAAACAACTTACATGAAAACAACAGCCATAATATCAATTCAAGGGTATGTGTAGGATCATGATGGGCAAAAAAGTGGCGATATGATGGGTATGTGTAGGCTGTGGTTGATGACTTTTTTTTACCCAAAATTGATGAAATGAAAAGGGTTTTTAAAGGAGATTCTCAGCTTTCCACCAATATAAATTATGCTTTACTTTGAATTAAATAAATAATTATTATTTATTTTCTATTTAAATTATGACAAAATTCCTGATTGATAGGCTGACTGAAAAACATCTATAGCTTTCAAATGGTATCACATTTTTAGAATCCAAAATATACATCACATTCTATGCTTTGCATTCTATAGGATTAAAAAAAAAAAAATTGAATTTCATGAATTTTTGAGCAAGTTAAGGTGGTGGACATACGAGTTTTATATTTTTAAATTTGTAATAAAAAATTCATAATTAATTAATTACTTGGAAAAAATTACAAAAAAATATGCATCACATCCAGACATGAGTCCTCTACTTATGTCTAAAATCTTATAAAAAAATATTATCATTTTATTGTGGTTAGGGTGGTCAGAAAAACACCTACTTATTTTTTCCTTGAACTTTAAGTACTACTGCATTGAAATTTTAGTTTCTCACAAAATAGATTTAAAAAAATAAAAAATAATCCTAGTAGTTTAGAAACTACATTCAATTTTCTATAGATTCTATTCTTACCTATTTTTGAAATAATATAGAAAACTTATTCAAATTTTTAGGTCAAGTTTCCTAACTCTATTTTTTTTGAATTTTTTGCCACATAAGGGCCTATTTTTTCCAGGATGATCCTACACATACCCTGCAACCAGTAATACATTGTTTCCATTCATTTGAAAAAAAACATTACCTAATCAAACAATCATCACATTTAAAAATAAAAATATATAACTTCATAGAACCATTGAAATCAGCCTTTAAATTCACTGACACCTCATAATCATAGAGAACATTTTAAATATTCAACTACATTTGATTTATAAATATGGAATTGCTTAAATCATTAAAGAAACTATATAAACTTACTTTAATTCTACTTAGATGATACATGTTTACAACAAAAATCACTAAAGCTTACTATATCTCACCACACTTAATTATTATCTATGGCATCAATCATTCTAATTTTACAATTTCCTACATTGAAATAAACATTTTAAATATTATCCTATACAATCATTTACTACAATCCAATAATAATGAAAGCTTTCGTAAAATACAAATATCAGAAATGTTTGTATATTTCTAAACCATGCTCCTAAAATTGTACCAATACTTATATCCACTTAACTATTATTCAAACAAGTTGGATGGAACATCAACATGCTGTAAATAAATAGTTCACCTAAATTTTTCATTTGTTCTTTATATATACATGAAGAAATGGTATTCATTAACATAAGACTAAAAGGAGCTTTGTATACAAGTTATTTAGGCATCATGGAAAATATCCATGATTATATTCCAATATAGTTTGCCTAACTTTACCATTATTTCTTCGTATACATGGATTACATAAAATGTTCATTTATAAAAGATAAATTAAAGGTTAATGTTTCTCCAAGAGCTTGGTCTATTTCTAATATCAGTAAATGTCTTGCTTGAGGTAATGATAAGTCAGTCCTCAATTTACTTTTTCATTGTTTGTATGCTCTATAAATGTGGAATTGTTTCTTACATGTCCAAGTTGGTATGTCCATAAAAATGTGATTGAAAGGTTTGATATATTATTTTTTCTATATCATGCAAAGTTATATTTTCAAAATAGTCTAGAATTAGGTTAATTTTCTCTACTGAGATTATGCGGTTCCTTAGGAATATAAGAAATAAGGATTTGTTTCAATAAGATAAAAGGTTTATCACGATATTTTCTAAATAATTCACTCCCTCTCTTTGGTGGCCCTCGATCAACCAAATTCTTGAAGAAGATAAAAACATTACACAATGTGGCTTTATAATCTTCAAGCCATGCATGGGTTTCTAATAACAATAGTAGCAAATTGCATATGATAGTGATGGTTGGCCACTTAAATACATTGAAGATCAAGTTCCTTTTAGTAACTCTACATTGATTAAGTCTGGGGTAGTAATATCAGTTTCCCACATGCCTCTCAATAGGTTGAGTTTGTTCCTATTAATCTAGATGACACATTGAATGAAGTAGCTAGCTGTCTATTTCTAGAGGAATTCAGTAATCAGTTTGATATAGTTCAAGGTATTAAAAGCTCTTTTAGATTTAATTAAGAAGACAAAAAAAATGACTACTAGTTTCACACTTGCATGTATTTGGTTTCAAAAAAATGGCAAAGCAAGCAACACCATAATGATAGCTCTTGTTCCAAACAACCACACTCTTATGACATCTCATTCATATTATAATCTTACACGGTCTTATCATAGTAAAGTGATTATGACACCGCTAGCCGCTATGTCATGGCTTCCATCAAGGAAAAATAGAAATCATGAGATTGGCGTCGTCATACATAGGGTTGGGACAGCTTCAAATGAAGCTGGGAGATCTTAAGAAATCTCTCTTGAATTGAAAGGACTCTAAAAGTCCACCCTTTCGAACTATGGGAGATTAAAAGTTAAAGACCGTATATATGCTCAAAATGAGTGAACGTATATGTGGGTTGTAAATGTATATATATTACAAACACACTGTGAGAGGAAATCATAGCATATTAGGGTGCTCACGAGTGAGTGATACTACACCGTCCCTCCCACTAAGACCACATACAGTAACCACAACATAATCAACTCATAAAGAACTAATCAACAACACAACAAACATAGTACAAGCCTATCTTAACCATTTTAATCCAATCACATTATACTCATATAAATGCTTTTAATGTGATGTAATACATTTTGCTACGTCAGATTGTCACATTTCAGAAAACACTACATAATTATGCATTCAAGGAACTCGTCTTTCATTAAATATCCATCATTTTCATGCAAGACATTCTACTTCATTCATTATTCAACACCCAATCTCATAGCATGTGCGAAACAAAATCATAATTTTACTCCCATTCAAAACATAAAACACAATGTTAACACAAAATTTTTAGGTTAAAACACACATAAACCACATACACACTCAAATTCACTTCACATGGAATACACCACAAGGAAACACAAGGGTCCCAAAATTCATTTTTGATAGGAAGAATATCGGTGTGTTGCACACTACGCTGACTGTCGTATCCTTTCCATTGATTTTTTGCACCTTTGTACCGACACCACCTAGAGACAATATTGGGTTACTAAGTGCAGATGACACAAACAAAATGGCACAAGCTCAAGAGTATGAGAATCTAGGTCAACGTAATGGGCTCATAGTGTCCAATGTATGAACCTTGGCTATGATACCATGTGTAATGCCCTACCACAAAACCCCAAAGGAAACTAAAATATCTAACATTTATGCCACAATTTTTTTAATTTTTTTTTTAGTAACTAACATGAAACATAATATAACATACAACATTTGAAATGAAACTATACATGTACCACATATAACAAAGTCACTTGGGGTAGCATGACTACATTATTTTTTGAATCATCATCAGTACATCACGTAAAAGATAAGTATCCACCAAAAACCAAAAGATAACATGAACATGGATAGTACAATATAACATGAAGTTACATCGATGAAGGGTTACATTAATACAATGGTACTTCCCAACATGAATTGGGAAAAGTACATTAACATGGAATAACACATCAGGAATGTATGAATATAAATTTTCAAGACTGGATCCACCAATGGTATATCTCTGGAGTCACAACAACTGGTACAACTCTGCAAAAATTGATCATCAGTTGGGGACCCAATGGGGTGCATAGCATGTTCCACCCAACCATGTGGACCCTAAGGCCCACCCCCTGTGCTAGGAGAAGATGAGAAGGACCTCAATGAATGCCATCAAACAAAACAAGGATTACAAGACTACAGAATGAGAACAACAATAACACAAGATAACAATCATCACAAGAAATAACCAATCTAAGACAACATAACCAAGCATCAATGAACACATGACAACATCAGCTTCGAGGGGCTCAAGAGCAACAAGAGGGTAACAATCAACATACAAGGTTTTTAAAGGGTGGAGTGTCATTGCATAGGTAGTCATAGGTTAACTTGGTGTAACCTTCCTAGGCTACCGACCCCCATCTTGGGTTATCTTGGTAACCTTTACCAGCTGTTGGACCCTCATGTGTGCTATGTAGGATCAACATACCTTGCAAGATTACTATACAAAGGAAAGACAATTGATCTTGCCATTCCAGGCCTTCCCACTCATCCCAAGCCTAAATGAGCACTTGGGCCTATGAGTGAGGCTACATTATTTGAATTAATGTGTGAAACCACCCAAACCCCCTAATTAATTAATCAAGTTATCACTTTATTAAACTCACAATGGGTTGTCCTGGACCAACCACTTT
Organism: Sequoia sempervirens; assembly: GCA_007258455.2. Lineage (NCBI taxonomy): Eukaryota > Viridiplantae > Streptophyta > Pinopsida > Cupressales > Cupressaceae > Sequoia > Sequoia sempervirens. The sequence goes on along the minus strand of VDFB02000015.1, from coordinate 381,278,615 downwards.
GGGCACTATCCCCCATTAAGAGCCACTCTCCCAACTAACAATAAAATCACAAAATCACAAACAGGCAAGCCAACTTGCACAAGATACCAATAAAAATTAAAATAAGTTGCACCAAGTGAGGCATGCACCATCTCACACTAGAACTTCAATGTAATGGAAAGCACATTCAAGTACAAGGTTCAAACCCACATACCACAACAAAAGAGATGAGCCAAAGCACAACATCAACCAGGGTGAAACGTGGAGGGCACTACAAAGAAATTTTCAATTAATTTATCTAATTGCATACTTGTGACATCCTTAGAAATATCAATTGTAGAGACCACACTGTCAAATTTAGTAATCAAGATCCTTAATATAATTTCTCAATGAAATTGTTTTCATCTACATATTCCCCTAAAACTTTCATTTGACATACTAAACCTTCAACCTTTGTTAGAAAATCATTCACAAATTCACTAGAAGTCATCTTTAAATTTACAATAAAAACCTCATTGTCTACAATATTGTAGTTGTGCACCTTGATATGCATTATTGAGTATTTCCCATGCCTAGCTAGAATTAATAACACCACTTATCCTAGGAAAAATTGCTTGATTAATTGCACCTTGAATAAAAAAATGGTTTCATTATCTTTCATTACATTTTCTTTATACGTTTTTTTGTCGATCTTTTAATTATTGGAGATATTTATATGCTAGATCTACATACCCTTGTACAATATCCCAAAAAATCTTTAGATTTGAGTATATTTTGCATTCTAGTACTCCAATATGTAAAATTATCTCAAAAAATGGAAATTAACACGTGAGACATTACATTTCCTATCATATCTTCCATAAAAGAAATATACTCAATGATTCAAATGCTCAAAACAAAATACGAGAAAGATCTCTACAAATAAATATTGCCCTTGTCCCTTCACATGGGACACACATAGATTTTTTTAATATTTATATATATATATATATATATATATAACAAATGTCGACTACAACCAATTATTCACTTAATTACAAAAGATAAAAAATAATAGTTTGAAAAGATTATAGTTGTAACTCCTCTAAAAGAAATTTCAATCCTTTAATATATAACCACACATGACCGTATTGTAATGATTTAAAGACAAATCTAAACAAAACAATAAAATTCTATTAAAAATTAAACAATACTTTAGTACTTTTAAAATTTATCTTTATTTTGTTCTAAAAGAATGAGCTATCTTCTTCTTGTTTTAAGTCTCATGAGAAAGATAATTTCTTAAAAGAAACTTTTACATAGTATATGACTATCCACTAAATTCAAGAGAATTTTTATATAAAGAGACACTAGAAGTGGTTTTCTAGGTGGATATAAAATCTTCAAAAGCTTTTTACTGGTTTAAATTTAAAATCATGTGAATAAAGGAGGGGATTGCTTAAATTAAAGGAATGCAATTTTTAAGATTCTTTTAAAATTAATTTGATACCTCCTCCTATGGTTTACTGTAAACAAAGTAAAACCCAACTCAATCCTCAACAACAACAGACTTGCTTTCTTCTACAAAATTAACAAAAATAGTAGCCTCCATTGCTTCTTGATGACTATGCCTCTTGGATGTCTCTGCTGGATTTTGCACTCTTCTATTCATAGCCTTTAAACAGTTATATTAACTCAAGTATTTCTTATAGAAAACCTTGTTCTGATATCAGATGAGGCAAACAAGATAACAATGATGATTTGTTAATTACGAAATAAACAAATATACAAAGGTCTCAAAGTGATAGAATAAAAAACCTAACATCTATTATATGGAGTTTAAAAATACAATTGACTCTATAACACACAACCATGTTCACCGATAATCCACCTAGAATACTAATAACATACATGTACTTAAAAAATAGATTGAAAATCGAAATCTATCTAGAGGTCCACTAGGTACTTTAGAGATCTCATGACTACTTGCGTATCAACATCCATCTTTCCATGGACCATGAGAAGAACTTGAGCCATTCTTGGCCTCTCATTCTCATCCCTTGTGATCCATGCCAAGCTTGTAAGAGTGGCTCGTCTCACCTCCTCAACATTCGCATTCATCGCAATTCTTTCATCCATAATACTCGTTAAGTTTCCCTTTTGAATTTGAGTTGCGGCCCATGACGGAAAGTATTGCTTAGTCTGTTCCTTCACACTTATGTCCACATTTCTTCGACCCGATATTCTCTCGAGCAGCATCATGCCAAAGCTATACACATCTGCCTTGGAAGCAATTTCTAAGCCGGCAAGCCAGTCGGGACCAATGTATCCTCAAGTTCCTCTCATGCTTGTCAAAACCCTGCAGAAATCTCTTCCCACTAACTTTGCCAGCCCAAAATCAGCAACCTTTGCACTGAAATCGCTATCCCGGAGAATGTTTTCGGGCTTTATATCGAAGTGAATGATTTGATCTCTGCATTCTTCGTGGAGATAAACTAAAGCTCTCGCAGTGGCTGAAGCGATCTCGAATCGTGTCTTCCACTCCAACAGTTTTTGTGATCCAGCGAATAGAAAGGAATTGAGAGAACCGTTGGGCATGTACTCGTAAACTAGCAGCCTTTGTGATCGTTCTGTGTAAAATCCGCAAAGCCGGACCAGATTGACATGATCTATGGTTCCAATTGTGCTTATTTCTGCACAAAATTTCTTTTCTACCTATGGAGAGCCCTCTAATTTTTTGACTGCCACAAGCGTATTGCCTGGGAGAACTTCTTTGAAGACAGCCGAATGCTCGTTTGCCTAACTTATCCTTGAAATTGTTGGTTGCAGTTCACAGCTCCTTGTAAGTGAATGTTCTCAGCGAAGTGGGCAGCTTATCTTTCATGTCTCCTCCCTCCTCTACTATTCGACCCTTCCAGCAAGAAAACATTACAACAAGGAAAGCGAAAAAAAGAATCAAAGCAGTGCCAGCAGGAAGTGAAATCGAAAGGACATGACCTTGGGCACTTCCTCCATTGGCTATCGATTGCCCTAACTCAGCAGGAGCCATTCGAAGGAAGACAAACTGAGTGTTTGATGCAGCACGAATATTGAAGATCGCCAAACCACATTCTACAAACCGGGGAAGGAGAATTAGTGAGATCGTAGGCTGTGCAGGAGCAATTTCCCAAACATGCAAGTTGGCATGCTAGTAGAGATGGGTATTGGGAATATGGAACAAATTCTTCCTCAGTTAAGGATATGTCATTCCTTTGCAAGAAACCATCAGTAGTGCCGTTGGTGGGAGAGCAATGGAGAGGGCAACTACGAATGCATCCGCTTGACCACCAATCTTGTGAATACCATGCAAGATTGTCTTTTGGGTTGAAGCCCTCCAGACAACTACAAAATTGAAGATTGTTTCTGTTGCATACTCTGTAAGTCCCGCATACATCGTAGACAAGGAAAATGTCTCTCGGCGCAGACCAGACAAGGCTCTAGCTGCTATTACCAATTCGGATGTACGTTCGCATATCTCTAGACTTGTCCAGGACCACTCGCTAAGTTAAACTATCAAATTTTTGTATTTGAGAAAGCATGTAGTACATCTTTGTGGGAGAAATCCTTACAAAGGTGAACTTAATAATTTTAGAAGTGTCCTTATTAGACATATGTGGAACATTGATGAAATGGTCGACATCCCACTCTCCACTGTTCCAATAACTAATATTGTTATTATATAGCAGGAAAAAATGAGTCTTGCCTAGGGCTAGATCCATTTCGAAAGAGAAGGGTCCAGGTGTTGGATCCAACAAGTTCTTCCAAGAAGTTAGCTTTATGCCTTTCCACAATTTCATTCCCGACATTTGTGTGTCCCCTGGATACAAGAAACTCTCCCACACAATCTCAGAAATGTTGCGTATAGCCAACAAAACAAAATTACCCGAATCTAGTATCATAGCTCTCAAGGCTATCGCTCTCTGGTTCTTCCTTGTTGACCAAATTGATTGTTCTTCTGAATCATACAATTTGAGATAGCCTTTTGTTGAAAGCTTCAAAATGCCCGCCTTGTTTCTTATGGGAGTCTCTCTATTAGCCACCTAAACAATGGTCTTCTCAGTGATTTGGGCATACCAGATACTGACGTACCAATTATTGGTTCCATTAGGAGAGAAAAACCCCAATTCAAAGGTGCCATTCTTTGAAACTATGCGCTGATTTCCATTGATAGAGGCCCCCAACTCGATGCTGTCTCCACCTGCATCAACTACCAGGGAGTGACAGTTGTGAGGTAGAGCAAGCATATAGAGCACTAAAAGGAAGTAGTACCATGCAAACATATTACCTGTGGCCATTTCTATACTCCCTATGAAACGTTAAACGCTCTTGGAACAAAGCCCGAGAAATATGTCTCCTAAATATTACACACAGGTTTGGTGGCGTCTTATACATGACAAATGCAGAAAACGAAGACACTAGACGCTTGTTTTCCTCGAGTTAGCGACTTGGCTGCAACGTTATTTTTCGTTTGCGGGAGACGACAATGAGTTTGTCAAACTAATATTTAAATGAGTTTGTTAAAAGTGTACAGTATTTAAATATTATTTATTTTAGTGGATTAACTATTCATAATGAAAAGTGACATATTAGTTTTTATTTTTATTTTACAGTTAAACGGAGCTGAAAGTCATTTAAGTTGGATAAGGACTTGAAACTGACTATCGGGGTAACCATCATGTGAATTTTTTTTGTTTTCAATTAATTAGTAAATACATTCAAATGTGTATTATAAGGGTTGGATGGACAATATTAATTCATTTTTATATAGCTATCACATTTGAAAAGTCCATAGTAAACCAAATATACTAGCAGTTGTGTGTAGTGACATGCAACAATGAGCTAAGAGGCGGCACAAAGTAGAAATGGGTGGAGTGTAATCAGAGAGACAACAAAAGGTGCTTGGAAATATCAATGTAGCAAATGGCAGTATATATTGTAAGTTTTAATTGGAACAATGATTTTCTACTGCTATATTTTATTACCCCTATGTATAAATTTGTATGGATGTTAATGGCACACATAATAAAATTATATGAAAGGTTATTATATTATTGATTTGTTGTATGACATACAATTGATCAATAAGTATATATTTAGACAAATCATGGATAACAAAAATGAAACAAAAAGATAATAGCATTCATTCATCTTTGCTAATAATGATTGTCAGCTACATTTTTAAAATTTTGTTCATGAAATTGACTTTACGTGTGATTGAAATATCTCTCAAAACATTATATGCAAACTTTAAAATGGTAGCCACTAAACCCATGCAAAATGGTAGCCAGATAATGCAACAATAATAAAATATACTCATTTCTCAACAAAAGCTTACTAGAAATATAAATAATATAGCCTTTTGAACAACACCCTCTCAAAAATTAACAGTGACAAACCCATCAAAAAATATACTCCTTTCTGAACAAAACCTTGTCAAAAATTAAAACAATACAACTTTTTCAACAAAACCTCATAAAAATTGATATAATATAGCCTAAGACAGAGAACAATAATCAACAATACCTAATACAAGCAATATAGTCTTTTGTCAGCAACACCCTATGCAAAATTCAAACAATATAGCCTTTTGAACAAAAGCTTATTGAAAATGAGACAATGTAGGCCGAGCTAGACAATAACAATCGACAAAATCTGCATAACATTAAAAATTCTATTCCATTGGAAAGATAGCCACAAAACACAAGGCATAAAGAGAGACCTAGAGGGAATTGACAATAATTTAACAAAACCTTATCGAAAATTGAAACAATATAGCCTTTTAAACAACACATTCTCAAAAATGGAATGATATAGCTTAAGCAAGAGAACAATAATCAACAGTGGCTAATGGAATCTAACACAAAGTGTATAAGATTAAATATTTTACTCCATTGTAACCGTAACATAAAACATATGAATTTTCTCTGAATCTTACATTAGAAACATAGAAATTTGTACATAAAAAATATAAAATAAAACTCAACAAAATGATGCCTACTCTCCACCCTACCATATTGGGTCACAGAGCCTCATGGGCTCTCACCAAACCCCGAGCAAGAATATACATTGTCCACCACTATGATCAATGGTGAAATGAATTTTTCTTTTTACAATCAATTTAGAGTACATTAGGATTTAATTGCCTATTTGACCATTGTTACTAATTTTGTAGTCACTATCATTGTTCTGAAAGATTGTTTGCAATGCATTAGTTCATCAAATTCCAGATTATGGCTAGAGTATGGTCTGCAAGAAAAACAAAAAAGTGTAAGTTTAGTGTGGTGATTATGCAAAACAAAATGAATTGCATAACATTAACTATTTTATTCCATTATAGTCATTGCCACTAAAAACTAAAACTCACAACTACAGTCCTATGCAAAACTTTTTCTTGAAAGCTGAGACCATATACCACTTATGTGTATACAAAGTGTGAATTTTAGTGTAGTGATCATGTCTAATTCATAGACAATATGTAAATCAGGAGGTATCAAAGTTCTATATTTTATGAAACATACTTTGCTTTGTACTTGTAATGGGACAAATAAACTAATTATAATTTAACCATACCTGGTGCATGTGGAAAAATGCAATATTACACAACAAAAAAAGGCCCAATTTCCACCCTACCATATTGGCTCATGGAGCGTCGTGTGCTCTCACCAAACCCTCAAGCAAGAAAATAAATTTTCCACCACTCTGATCAATAGTGAAAGCAATATTTCAGTCGATGTTGACTGCATGAAAGGATTATTTGAAGCTTAGTGTAATAAACGCATACCATTGGTGGGAAATAAATAAATCAGAAAATATAAAGAGTTATACAATTAATTACAAATAAGATGCAATGCAATAAGGAGGTATCAAACTTTTGTATGTTATAAAACATACTTTCCTTTGTACTTGTAATGGGATAAATGAAGTAATTATAGTTTAGCCATACCTCATGCATGTGATAGAATGCAGTATGTACACAACAAAACAAGGCCTAATTTTCACCCTACCATATTGGCTCATGGAGCATTGTGTGCTCTCACCAAACCCCCAAGCAAGAAAATAAATTTTCCACCACTACGATTAATGGTGAAAGCAATGTTTTGGCCACTACTGACTCAAGACAAGATCTAATGGCATAAGAAGGCCTATGAAGGATGTTTGTCTAGGTTCTGTCTAGTTGCAAGCATGAAAGGATTATATGAAGTTTAGTGTAATAAACACATACCATTGGTATACAATAAATAAATCACTAAATATAAGGACTTATACAATTAATTACAAATAACATGCAATAAGGTGTAGTAGGACATACTAAGTATATAAAATCTAGGCATACCTTATGCACATAATGGATTGGAGTCTGGACACAAAAAAGGAGGCCTACTCTCGACCCTACCATATTGCGTCATGGGCTCTCAGGAAACCCCCAAGCAGTAATGTTAAAAATCCACCACTTTGATGAATGGTGAAGGCAATGCTTTGGTACTTGAGAAAATCTATTCAGTGGACATGGAAAGTAGTATGTAAATTACGATATTTAAATGGCTCTATAATTTATAAGTGAAATATATGTAATACGACAATTACATGTCACATATAAAAAATCATGAGGAAGTGAATTTAGAGATAGTGTAGATTCTATATGCATAGAGATGAAGAGGAAAGGAGAACCAATTCACTTACCATAAAGAAGAGAAACTTTTGATGATGATGCCACTGAACAATGTTGTTGGAGATGGGTAGCTTGTTTGATTTATAGTGCACTCTAATTGTTGGTATGTACCCTACAATATCTAGCAAAATACAAATGCAGATCTACACGTAATCACAAAAAACCTAGTTCAAGTGAGGAATTCGGTTGCACGCATAGAAAATATAAAATCAAAGAGAACAAAATGAGGCATGCTCTCTAATATTGGGTGGCCAAGTGTACTAAGATGAATGCTGAAATCAATGTTCCTCATTAAACTTCATATATAGTCTATCATTCAAATAATTTCTTTTTTGAGGCTCCTACCAATGCTAACAAATTTACCTATGGAGCATCATAGGTTGTTACAAAAATATGCCCATTAGTTCTCTTCAAACAAATGAAGGAATATTGATGTCGTGATTGTTCACAGTGGTGGAAAATGTATATGTGCTATGTAGACGTATGTATGCATGTCATAGCAAATGCAAATACAATTGATACATACTAATCCCTATGTCTACTTTATGGGAAACTCTTGGAATGATAAATTTTATTTTCAAGTGTTATATTATATAGAAGATTCATGTGTGTAAGAAATGGGAAAATAATTATCACAACCAAAATTTTTGTACAGTTTTTGCAACCATCACCTCATGCAAAGAACACAAAGTGACTTCTAACGAACCCTACAAAAGCTAAGGAATGCTTGTTCGGATTTGCATCCTAAGATTAATTATTGTACCATTTCCATGTAGTTGTCATGGTTCTAAGCAATTACTTTACAGAAGAATAGGTACATGTCTCAGTTGAGAAAAGTAATTTCAATAAACACATGATGTGGATCTCCAACAACAAAATTGCAACTATCAATTGAAACATAGTTACCCATTCTTTTGTTACATGTGATGGTAACTCTCAAGCAATAGACAAAAACCTACATGATAGGAAGCAAGAATAAATTTACATGTAGAAGTTTAAATATAAAGATCAAAGAAAACACAAAACAACCATCACCCGTTGCAAAATAATGCTTTTGCAACCATCACCCGATGCTAAAAACACAAAATAATCTCCAACCACCATCACAAAAATTCCATAGCTGATATAGATACTTACATAGATAAATACATCATTGACACAAATATCTACACAAAACTTTGTCAAGATACTCTATCCACTAAGAACATTGAAAACAAGATGAGAACAATATTCTCTTTAAAAAAACTCATACATACCTATAAATCTTGAATTGTGCATGCATATACACATAGATATCCATTACACACATATATCTACGCACATCTGTACCAAAAAGTTGTATGCATTGGGAAATTTGAATTGCATGCATGAATATTTATCTATATACATATGTAAATGTACACATGCATACAACCATGTCCACAAGTAGATATATGAACAATTGTAAATACTGATACTTCTCTTAAAAAGGAAAACAACTCTATATAAATAAACAACATTAAATTAAATAAGGATATGTGCAGGATCATGATGGACCAAAAAGTGGCAATATGATGGGTATGTGGCTGACAACTTTTTTTTACCCAAAATTGATGAAATGAAAATGTTTTTTAAGGGAGATTCTCATCTTTCCACCAATATAAATTATGTTTTAATTTGAGTTTAATAAATAATTATTATTCATTTTCTATTTGAATTATGACTAAAGTCCTAATTGATAGGTTGTTTAAAAAACATCTATAGCTTTCAAATGCTATCATATTTTTTGAATCTAAAATATGTGTCACATTCTATGCTTCGCATAATATAGGATTAAAAAAAGAAAAAAAATATTTCATGAAATTTTGACCAAGTTAAGGTGGTCAGACATACGAGTTTTTATATTTTTTAAAATTTGTAATAAAAAATTCATAATTAATTATTTACTTGGGAAAAAATTACAAAAAATATGCATCACATTGGGACATGAGTCCTCTACTTATATCTAAAATCTTATAAAAAAATATTATCATTTTATTATGGTTAGGGTGGTCAGACAGACACCTACTCATTTTTCCCTAAAATTTAGGTGCTACTGCATTGAAATTTCTAATTTTCACCAAATAGATTTTTTTAAAAATAAACCTAGTAGTTTAGAAACTACATTCAATTTTCTACAAATTCTATTGTTACATATTTTTGTAATAATATAGATAACTTATTCAATTTTTTACGTCAAGTTGCCTAACTTTGTCTTTTCTAAATCATTCGCCACTTAAGAGCCTATTTTTTCCATGCTGATCCTACACATACCCATAAAAAATATACACTTAAAATGGAATCAAATTATAAGCAACATGAATAATAGAAAAGAAAAAAATTGTCTCTTTTTTTCTTAAAGATTATAAGTTATACTTCATTGTCTTAATATATAACTAGTCAAAGCAACATGAAAGTAATAATAGTCGAGAGGAAAGGTCTTTTTGATGTGACAAGTAGTGCAAGGCAAGAAAATGAATTAAATGTCCAGTTAACATAAACTATAAGAAACATGCAAGGTCACAATTAGGCATGGTTGTTTAGGTGTTCAAGGAAGCACAATAACCATCTCTAGAGGCTCTTGCACGATAGGGGAAATAGTAGAAAATTCTGACAGTAACAGCTTGCAGTCAGCTTTGAAGTTAACCCTTGCAACTTTCACTATTGTTGTTTTGAGCCTTGTTTTTGAATTATAAGTCTAAGTTTTAATAAGAAAAGTGAAAAAAAATGAGGTGTAGGTGATAGCAATGATAATAGACTCAATAGTCATTACAGTGGTAGACTCATATTGCAACATGTAAAGCTATTTTGTTGACATTTGCAATAGGCTTGTCGCAGACTCGTCAAAAGTAGTTTCCCAAAGCTCACCTGTGTGGCCTTCCATCTTTAGCTACAATAACTAATGAAAGTCACAGTCAACTATTCTTGTCTAGAATTTAGGGGAGAACCATATATTTTTCTTGGATTGTTCACACTTTTTCTTGCATTTCCTTCCATTCACCTACAATGGACAGACAATGTAACAAAATGCATCAATTTTTATATATTTTAATGTTTCCTTGAGAGTAGCTTGCAAATTTTTTGGCAAGCCAAGGTAGTGATCCAGGATATATGCAATAGTGACTCTCCCATTTTCCAAAGCAACCTTTTGGGGCACTATCCAAGGGGGATCAATAGTAGGTGGGTCAACATGCCCTCATTGGATCAAGGGTTGTGCTTCTAGTATGTTAGGATTTATATATAGAAAAGTCCCTGCAGCTATGTTTAGAACTGCTCCATTGAAGTACCCAACATGTGTGTTTTTAACAACAAGGATGAGAGATGAACTAGGGGTGTACAACCTGTCCAACTCATCACCCTTTGCCTCCCAATTTTAGCACCAAAAACTAACATCAATTGAAAAGGATGACAAATCATTAAGTTTAATAGTCCTCTGAATTGTTTGGGACTGATCCTTTCTTTATATAGTCAATACCATTCCTACATGCACAACAGTACCAATAACATCAATTAAACTATTATTTATGCAATTTGCAATTTTATTTAATGGGATGAATTTAAATACTTTCTCTAGCACAAAGGCCTCATCATCACAACATTTTAACATTGAGTTTTGATCCAAAATGATTTACATCTAGCTATTTAACTTATTAAATTTTTTGTCTTCCGTCTCACTGATTCCTTTGACACATAATAAGTATGACCCACCTCAACCCTATCATAATGCAATGTTGCTATGTCATTGGAGTACACAATTCATATTTTCATTCCCTCATCGTCAATAATATCAAAGTTGAATACCTGGCCCTCGTGCCCTTGTCTGTTGTAATGTTGCATATCCCTCTTTGTTGTTACTTGGCCTTTTATGGTCCATTTGGTTTGGTAAAAAATCAACCCTTTAACAGGGTTGATATTCATAGGAGCATCTTGCTGCCTTGGGGATGTCTTAATTCAAAATGTTGAGGCTCGTTTGGATGGGGAGGGTGAGTTGTAGCCAACTATTTGTTCTTCTTGATCTTTAAATAAATATTTAGGTTTTCCAATTAGCTGGCAATCTATCATTTTGACATCTAGGGACAGTATGACAATTTCCATGGATCAAAATTACCATTAAGTAATTTGAAAGGCAGTCCCCATAAACAAGGAAGCAAAAAACTACAAGTACAAGTAAGGAAGAACTATATCTAACCTTGATTCCCATAGATTTCTACACAAATAGTTTTTCAAGCACAAAATCAAACCTATTTTCAATTCTCCTATAAACAAAAGGTCATTGTATTTTGTAGGAAAAGTTCCTATCTGCATGTGGGTTCCATTAGAGAGGACAACTTTGTACTGATCAACAAGGATTTGATCACCTCCTATTTTTTGGAAAGACATTAACTGGAGGACTGGAGATGGGACAACATCTCCAACATCTATAGATCGTATGGAATGTGTTGTTAAGGCTAGATTCACATTTGTAGCCTACAAGGCAATTAAACCTAGCATAGTGGCAACAATGAGATATTTATGACTATGACTCAACTCTAAAAGAAAACATCAATATTGACACTTTTTGAAGTTGTGACATTTCCCCTTCTAACACATAAGTCAAATGGCCAAAAAATTGAAAGGGAAAGTAAAGACAAAGTTCTGCTATAAATGAGTTAGAACATATATCATAGCAATCAATAATTCAACTAAAGAATATACTCGGTTTGTTTGGTGCACTTTAGAAAGTGTCAATATAATTGGCAGCAGCAAAAAAGTAAACAAGAAACAAACTTAGAGGACTGATGCTTGAGGAATGTTCGCTAGCCTCAGTAGAGCTAGAAGCCACCAACATTGTTGAGTCTGCTCTTTTAAAAGTTGCGAGCTACAATGCCGGCGGTTGACTACAAGGTCTATGACTTCAAAATACAACATGGGGACTCTATTTTTTTGATAGGTATTAAGAATATGATAGGAAAGGATTAATAAAAATAAGGGCTTGAGTGATTCAAATAATACTTAACATACAATTTTTTATTCCTAGTTTACTGTTTCAATTTTAAAATCCCTCTTGTTTTCCCCTAGACACACCAACAATAGAAAGGAAAATAAATAATTAGGAAAAATGGTTCAATGTTGTATATAACAGTTAATATAAAGTATATCATTTGAACTATGCCCTATCAAGTTTTAGACAAATAACTATTTTCAAAAAATAATAAACATTAGGAAGAGCACGTATGTACATTGTTGACATCCAATTTGACATACATACAAATCTACACACATGGAAATTTAGTGTTGTCTCATTTATGGTTTCCATTATGTGGAAATGGTTGCAATATATTAAAATAAGCTATGTTGTTTCCATAATGCAATGCAATTTTTGTTTGCTAGCTTTGGCTATATTCCCTCATTTGCAATGCATAATAAAATAGTTAATATTATAGAGTTTATGTTGTTATCTTGAAGCCATTAATGACTATCATAGCAACTGATTTCATTTCGACTATCCACAGGAAATCTAGATATATGATATTAGATGCATAAAACATAATTATAGAATAGTGGAAAATAGATTTTATGATTCGAAATATTTTTGAACAAAACAAAGTTATGGATTAGTATATATTGATGTTCTTTGCATCCACCATCAGTTACATACATTCCCACAAGTAGGTGGAACACATTGACCATTTTTGTATAATGTTGAGTTGATAAATGGGTATATTTTTGCCTCAGTTTGTTACTGTGAATCTTTGTAGGTTTCTCTTTATGGCTTGCATTTTGTGGCTATGTTTGGAAAAAAATAAATTTGTTAACATTATGCAACTTTTGTTGGTATTGTGATTTTTTGTGGGCTACTTTTAATGGATTTTGTTTTCTATTGATGTATCCAACATAATTATATTGTATTATATCAATGGATTCAATCTCTAGAACTTTGTTAGGTGAAAAAATATATCACCATTATCTAAATATACTTGTGGACATGGTTCTATGCATGTATATATCTAAATATACATATATAGAAACATATATGCATGCAATTCAACATTCCTAGAGTAGACAACATCTTCATACAACTGTATGTAGGAAAATGTGTTTGTAATAAATTTCTATGTGTCTATACAAAAAACTAAAGAATGGGCTTCTTTTGCTAGGTTTGGTTGTTCTTTTCCTCTATTCAACTATGTCTGTGTCCAAAGTAAGATGTAGACAACATTCATATAAACTCGTCCCCTTGTTTATTGCTTTGCTAGGATATCTCTTATTTCTTTTGTCTTTAAGGAGAATTTTTGCAATAATAGGCTTCATATAGAGCATAATAAGAAACATTGCTTCCCACATTCAATGTACTGAAAAGCTCTTAGAAGCTAGGAGAATACCATAAACTATTTTACATCTTTATCTCTCGCAATATCCTTCCATATTTGATTCACAATCCAATAGTGTATGGTATAGAATATATGATGTTGTCCATAAGGCATTGTCAGCTATTGGTCTATAGATGCGGCTATATTGTTTCATTTCCAATAAGATGCTATTGAGAAATAGTAGAGGATAATCTAAATGAAAACAATCATCAATGGCCTATGGAATTAATCTTGTTTCCATCTGTTATGACATACATACATATCTCTCCATAGCGATTAAACATTGTCCATCACTCCTATTGATAGTGCCATTACCTAGGTTGCTCTATTGGTTCTAGAAAGCAAGGACATCTACATTTGAACTAAGTGAGTAGAGCTTTGGGTGGAGGTGCATATTGGGAAAATAGTTTCTAGAATTTTTTGAGGACAATTCATCTTTTGCATAGGCCTTTGTTCATCATTGTTGTCTAGTTGACATTATATTGTTTCATTTGTGTTCTTTGTGTAGCCACAATGGTTGGAAGGAAACATTGTTTGTTTGATGTGTTGTATTTTCATTTATGGCCTCCTTTTTGTGTGAATGGTTGCAACATAGTTAATCTGGTGTGTACTTGGTGAATTTTTCCTTCTAGGTTGCTCCTAAAACCAATGTTGATTCATGTATGGTTCACATTTTCTAGTGAAGGTTTTGAATCAATCTGTTATCGTGAGCTTTTTGTGTTTTGTGCATTTTCCATGCGGTCACTGTTGAAAGGCTTGTTTTTATGGAGATGGTTGCAATGAAATGAGATAGCTAATGTTATACAGGTTGCATTGTTTTAGGGTATATTGTTACCTTTTTGAAAAGGGTCTGTTAAGAAAAGAATATATAGTTTGTTCACACCAATATTGTTTGATTTATGGTTCAACTTTTGTGAGGATGTTTTTGTATGGGTTTGTCACTGCAATTTTTAGTGTTTTGTTGGTTTGGCCATCTGGGTGACTTGATAATAATATTGTTTTATTTATGGCATTCATTTTGTGGCAATGGTTGCAATGCAATAAAATAGTTAATGTTATGTGGTTCATGTTGTTTTCCATAGGGCATTGTTAACTGTTGTTGTCTATCTTAGCCTATTTTGTTTCATTTATTGCTTTCACTTAGTGTGGTTAGGGAAAAGTTGGTAAATTATTTTTTAATTTTTATATAAAAAGCATTTGGCACACTGATAGACAAGGCCAATGAAATGGTATCATATGCATATGTGTGTGTGTGTGTGTGTGTGTGTATAATAGTGAGAAACAAAAGTAAAAATATACTTCTTTCTCAATAAAACCTTATCAAAAATTGAAACAATATAGCCTTTTCAACAACACCTTATCAAAAATGAAACAATATAGCCTCAGGTAGAGAAGAGTAATAAAAAATATCTAATGTAAGCAAACCTAGAGTGTACAACATTAACTATTTTATTCTATTGCAACCATAACCAGAAAATGGAAGCCATAAATTAAGCATCATTCTAATTGCCCATTGTTGATTCTTGTTGCCTAGCCTAGGCCATATTGTTTCACCTATAGTCTCCATGTAGCTATAGTGTTTCATTTATTCCTTTCATTTTGTGTGAATAGTTGAAAAATAGTTAATCTTGTATGTTTTTGGTGAATGTTTCCATCTATGTTGTTTTTGAAACAAATATTGATTCATTTATGGTTTGTATTTTCTGTTGAAGGTTTTGAATTAGTCTGTTACTGCAAGGTTTATGTGTTGTGTAGGTTTTTCATGTGGGTCACTATTGAAAGGTGTGTTTTTTGTGGCAATGGTTGCATCACAATGACAAATATATATATATATATATATATATATATATATATATATATATATATATATATATATATATATATATATATATATATATATGCATATATATATATATATATATATATATATATATGCATATATATATATATATATATATATATATATATATATATATATATATATAGTTAATGTTATGGAGTTCATGTTGTTTTGTAAGTAATTGTTGTTGATGTTCACCTTAGGCTATATTGTTTTATTTGTGCCTTCTATTTATCGTCAATGGTTGCAACATAAGAAAATATTCAATGTTATGGACATTATAAGTAACATCTGCTATTAAAATATTTAGAAAGCTTAGCAAATTTCTTTGCAATTTTCAACAAGGAATTATTGGGTCTAGTTATGTGGACTCACCTTCTATCAGAGGTGCAAGTGAGGAGGACAAATGGTTGTGAACATAGAGCTCCAATTATCTATTGTGGAATTTCTGTGAAGATGGCTGCAACCTATTATGTGTTTTTTAGCATAACACAATAATTGCACTCCCTCACTAGATTTGTAGCAATATATTGTGCATATATATGTAAACACAAAATATATGTAAACACAAAAATTAGATATGGAAATTTAACGATATATATTTTTTGTCAATTTCCATATAGCATTGTTGCTTGACATGTGGTGCAAATGGTTACAAAGGTAACACTAATGGACAATGGCATGTGTAGATTTGGATGTATGTCATAGCGGCTACAAACAACAGCGACACTAATTGAAGCATTGTTGGAATTGTAAACCATATTTCTGCTGCTATATCAAACATTGATACCACCATCTCTGTAGAACTTCTTCCTTGAGTAACTTCTAAGAAATTTTCAACACATTATATGTAGGGAAATAGATTCTTCTTATGCTTACTATAAACCGAAGTATATATGAATGTTGTCTACATCTAATTTTATATAAAAACATATGAGCACAGAAGAAAAGTATAATGAAGCACTACATCACATGGAAGCACTTGATCAACACAAAAATTCATAGCAACAAACCCATCGAAAACTAGGGGTGTGTTGTTCTTTGATTTGCATCTAGTGTCGATGGTTGCAAGGGACACTTGTGCTTAAAGCCCTCGGAAAATAGAATGGATGTCTGCACAATTTTTGATAAGTCATTGGTGGGGAATCACACAATATAGCTTTCCACAAGCACATATATATTTACAAACTACATTGTTTCATTTATGGATTTTGTTTTGCACCAATGGTTGGGAAAAAGTTAATCCCCTATGATTTTTGTGAGTTTTTCCTTCTAGGTTGCTATTGAAACCAATATTGATTCATTTATGGTTTGCATTTTGTGGTGGAGGCTTTGAATCAGTTTGTAACTGCAAGCTCTTTTGTGTTCTATTGGTGTTCCATATGTGTCATTGTTGGGAGTAATATTTTTGTGGCCATGGTTGCAACGTAATGAAATAGTTAATGTTATACAGGTTGCATTGTTTTCTATAAGGTAGTTTTGATTGTCATTATCTACCTTAGGGTATATTGTTTCCTTTTTGGTAAGGTTTTATTGAGAAAAGACTATTTAGTTTATTCAAACCAATATTGTTTGATTCATGGTTCAAATTTTGTAGCGTTGGTTTTGCATGGGTTTGTTACTATGCTTTTTAGGGTTGTCTGGGATCCACCATATGGCTAACATTTGATACCAATATTGTTTAATATATGGCTTTTGTTTTGTGGTGATGGTTGTAATGAAATAAAATAGTGAATGTTATGCAATTGATATTGTTTTGTACAACACACTGTTCAATGTTCTCCTATACACTAGGCTATATTGTGTCATTTTTGGGCTCCATTTAGTGTGGCCTGGAAAGGAAGGTGGCAGATTGTTTTTTATTTTTAAATAAAAAGTATTTGTTGCATCAATAGACAAGGGTAGTGAAATGGCATCATCATTAATCGTTATATGGTTTGAGTGTAATGGCAATGGCTATAAGTAGTAGTTTCCTTTTCAAGCATTTCAATAACACATTGTTGGGTGGCATTCTTTGGGTTTAGCTTGTTGTTCAAGATAGTTGTAAGCAAGGGGGACAAGCATTAATTAAATAAAAATTCCTAGTTATTATTTTTTGAGCCTCAAAAAAGGAGTTGTTACAGTGTGAACCATTGATTTTTGGGTTACCTATAGACAACTCTTGCTCTTCTAGGGTTTTTCACCTAAAAGGAGAGAGATAGGGCCCAAAAATGCTAAGGGTTCATTAAAATTATGATATGTGCAATGTTGTGTAATGTATATTAAGTAAAATAAATGCAATTGAATGATTTAAATGAATAAGGATGAATGCAAAACTAAGATTTATGATATGTTTGAAAACACGCTATGATATGCAAGAAATGATGTAAATGATAAAAGAATGCAAAATAGAAAGAAACAAGTTAAATAAAAGTGCACCTAGGAAATGTTTGATGATTTTGGAATGTTGTGGACACTATTGGAAATCACTGAATTTTCACAGTGGGACTCATTCACCCAGGGTGGTGAATTAGTCCACCTACTAGTGAAAAAGTGTAGGAAACTAGTTTCGGATAGTCGGGATCTAAAATATGAAAAAATTCATATTTTCAATCCTAAGGTGGGACTCATTCACAACTAGTGGTGAATCAGTCCTCTCCCAAATTTCTAAAAAATCAGGAGACAACTCTACAACACCATATTTGGAAATCTATGATTGTCGAGTTGTTGAAGTTAGTTCTGCAGGAAACAGACAGAAAACCTTCTCCAAGCTTGAAATTGACTTGAGTTGACTTGAAGTATGTAGTTGACTTGCAAACCAATCTTCAATACCAAAAGGCTTGTTAAATATGCATACATAGGTCTACAAACACACATGCAATAGGGGAAAAATGGTTGAGGGTTAGCCAAAAGGGTTTTCCTTGGTCAAACCCCACTTGTGGTAATCAAACCCTTAATAAAATAAAGTTATGAAAGAGGATGACAAACTAACAACATGCAATGCCATCAACTTACTAAACCCTTGAAGTTGTAAATCTAAAGTAGTGTCAATGGATCCTTCAAAGTGCTTGAATAATGCTTGATTTGATGTTGTAGTATGCTTGAATGCTTGAATGGGGAGATGTAAAATGAGGTGAAAATCACATATTTATACAATCTTATGCCTTAGTTACCCATTCATATGTCATCACAGGCAGACATCAAGTGATTTTGAATAAAAATCTGAAAGGAAATTTAAAATATTTTGAATTTGGAGCCAAGGGGGACTCATTCGCCAACCATGGCGAATGGGTCCCACCTAGGACCTAAAAATATGTGTCATGAAATATTTTGTATTTAATATTATTTTTCGGGATTACATTCAAAAATACACTTAATTAAAGCATATGAGGGCATAAAAGAGTCAAATAAAGAATGAGAAAAGGATTAATAGAGAAAGTGTGCCTAGAAAAGCATGAAATCTTGTTATAAGACTTTACAACACTTCAAAATAGGACTTGATGATGAGTAAAAAGGTGACTTTTAGGTGAGTTGTGAAATGAATAGAGTCTACAAGAATGTAGAAATTATTTAAAACACTTCACAACACCTTCACAAGATGACATTATTTGAATTTTAGTACCTAAAGAAGCATGTTCAAGCCATGTTACAATATAAATTCTAAGAAAAATAGATCAACCAATATTAAACAAGACCTAAAAGGCCATGAAAATGACAAGGGCAAACTCTTCTATGGCACATTTAGCCCCCACTTTAGTGAGAGGATGAATCTACTTCAAACTCACACTAAAGTAGCCTTGAACATCGAGGGGAGGGTTCAAATGCGCTTACATTAGTAAAATGGAATAAAAAAATCAAGGGGGATGATCAAGGCCCCAGGTTGAAGATCCCATGACAAACTAAGCATAAGAACAAAGGAACACACAAGTGTTGAATGAAGCTTTGATAGTCTATCCAACTAAGTGTGGATTAGATGTAGGTTGATTGTTGAAAAAGAGAATGTGTACTCACTTTGGGGTGAAAAAACTCATGATGGTCCAACAGGTGAGAAGGCCCAAATGTACTCACTCTGGGGCCACATAACTACTGGTCGTCCATGGGTTGAGAAATCCCAAAAGGAGGTAAGATACATATGCTAGTTAGTATGCACTCACAAACAGAAAGGTGGCTATGGGGAAAAGTCATGCCGCTAGGTGGGCTTCTCACTCAACCCTATTAAAGTTATACCTGCTGATAACTCTAACAAGGCACCACAAGAAAAATAATGCTCAAAAACAAAAATAAAAGGTACCACAGTCATGCAAGTTGCGTTATGCAAGGTGGCAAAAAATGCATAAAAATGTAAAATGTAAAATGCAAAAGATGTTCAAAGGAGTCTTGTTTAGTTTATGCAAGGTTTGTCACTTAGGGAACATTGTGTCTAATGTCTTCAAGAGAAGACAAATCAAAGGATAATATATTCACAACTTAGGGGATGTAGTGTGTCACATCAAGCCACCAAGAGGAATGTAATATGCTAAGAAAGATCACACTTATGAAGGGCATCACATCCAATGTTATCTACAAAGTAACAAACACATCATATAAACAACAATGCTACACCAATAATGCACATGAATTATGGTAATGTATGCCTCCCACTTTAAAGGAATTGCTACACACCATTTTGTGAGAAATTACTTTAAAGTAGAGAAGAAAAGGAAATGCAAAAAGAAAACAAGACGTGAGAGCCAACTTGAAAAGCACTATGCCAAGTCATCTGTTTCGAAGTTAGGTTGTGTCATGTCAAGGAAAAATGAAAAATAAAGATAGGGAGTTCCCCCCCCACAAAAGAGCACACCAAACACATAAGGGATCTATGGATTTAGGGTCAGTATGTTTCTTGCTACAATGTTTTTATGAAAGAGCTCAAAACTGTCATCATTCTCCAAATACATAGAATGAGAAGAATGAAACAAAGAAAGCAAAAACAAAGGAAAATAAAGTCCATTTTGGGTCAACATGGAAGAGACATTGCAGTCTTGATGCCTTGCATCATCCCCATAAGGAAAACACAAGCAAAAAGAAAATGAAAAGGTGATAGAAAAGATTTTTTTTTGGGGGTCAACATGAAGGAGACATTTTGGTCTCAACTCCTTGTGTCATCCCCAAAAGGAAAAACACAAGGAAAGAAAAAGTAAAAAGGAAAAAGGACCATTTGGGTCAACATGGAAGAGACATAGGGTGTCTCAACGCTTTGCGCCATCCCCAAAAGGAAAACACAAAAAAAAAAGAAAAAGACAAGGACCTTTGCGGGTCAACATGGGAGAGACATTGAGTGTCTCAACACTTTGTGTCATCTCCAAAAGGAAAACAAAAAACAAAAACAAAAAGGTGAATGAACAACAAAGAGAAGAATAGAGGTACAAATAGAGTAAGTGTACAAAGAGAGGGAACATTAAACACATGATACAGGGGAACACAATAGGCACATAAAGGAAAAAGAGATGCAAAAAAAAGGCCAGCTAAGCAAATGTAAGTCAACCATCTAGCAAGTCATCCTCTTCCCAATCATGTTCAGTGTAATGCGAGGGCAATTGAATGTCTAAAGGAATAATGGCAAGCATTGAACTAGGATTCATACTAGGTTCTTCACTTGGTTGAGAGGATTTATCATTTAGGCTCATTGTAGAAAAAAATAAAGAGTTAAGATCATTGTGCACTTCTTCATCTATTTTTTTTATTGTTGAATAATCATCATCATCATCATCAAGATTAATGACAACAGGAGGACGAAGGGTGATTTATAAGGAAGGATGAATCAAAAGTTGCATTGGTTGGATTTTTTCATTTTGTTGTGATGGTTGTACAGGACTATCGTGTGGTGGGTCAAGAGAAGGAGGGTGGTCATCTATTACTTCTGTCAACTACGGAGGTTGATTTTCATGATTTTTTTTCATGCGAGATTGATGAGCAAGGAGATGATGATGATGCCAATGTTCTCTAGCACCACAATTTTGTTTGATTTGATTTTGAAGTTTTTGAGATGTAAGAGCGAATTGAGTCATCATAGGTTCCTTTTCTTATGGAGGATGAAGAATAGAAGAAACCGAAGAGGATGGATCGATCACTTTCTCTTTGGCTTTATACACTTTTTTGATTTAAGGAGGCAAAACATAATTGGTTTCCTTCTCTCTAGATGGTTTGGATGATGGAGGGGAAGTGTTTGTGTTTGATTGTTGAAGGGGTTGGATAGGTTGGTTATGTTCAGTTTCAGGTTGAAGCATGGTTTCATCTAGGATGGGAGGTTTGGAAGTGGATGGGGATGTGTTACAAACAGACAATTTGGCTATCTTTTTGGCTTTGAACTTTTGATATGTGATGAAAAAGAAGTCCTTTCATGGGGTGATGGTTCCATGGGCTCAAGCCAAAAGGCTTCTAATGAAAAATTACCTTTAGATGATAAGGGATTAAAGCCACTATGGTGGATGGTGAAGATCTCATTGTCATGTGGAAACTTCAAACACTTTTGAACAACTGATGGGACCGCTTTCATTGAGCAAAGCCAAGGGTGGCCTACCCACAAATGAAATTGTTCAGATTGTGGAATAATTGAAAATGTTACATCAAAAGTTTTAGGTTCTATCTATAAGAGTAGTACGATCGACCCAATTGTAGGGCATGAAAAATGAGTATGTTTTTAATCCATGTAGTTGGTTTATTATAAACATCTTGATATAGCTATGTAGAGAGGACTTGTAGTATATCTTTAGTAGAAAAAGTGATATCAAAAGACTTAGTGGTTTGGCCTTTACAAGGGATGACATCTATCATAGCTACAAGTGTATCCATAGGAGTGTCTTGAGTAATAGGTGGAGATATATCATGTTTTTCATTGCTTGTATCAATAGTCATTACATTAGTGTTTGAAGGTTCACTAGCCTTGACAAATGAAGTAGTATGTTTGGGCATGGGATTGGTGAAGATTTGTAAATTTTGGTTAGGAGGTGCAATGGATTTATTGCCTTGATAATTAACACCCGCAATGGCCAAATGTCTTGAATCAATGAGGCCTTGAACTAGATGTTTTAGACTCTTGTAATGTTCAGTGTCATGTCCAATTTGGCGATGCAAATGACAATAAGCATTAGTCTTGAAGGTGGGTGGTAATGGTTGATTGGGATCAAGGGATTTAACAGGTGGAAAAGTGAGCATGTGATGTTGAATTAATTGGCTCATTGTGTTATGAAGGGTATCATGTAAGGGTGTAAATTGTCCTTTCGGATCCCCATAATGATAAGGCATCGTTGCCTTGACAACTACCACTTGATTTGGAATTGTTTGGGTTGGTGGTTGTAGTTGAGGAGGCAAAGTGAATTGTAAGAAGCCTTTATTAGGTTTGCGGAAGTTTTGTGTGTTAGTTTGGTTTTGTTGCTCAAATTTGTCATCTCGGTTTGAAGTGGATTTTGAATCACGACTATAAATAGAGTTTTGATACTCACATAAAGTTGTGCATAAATGCATGAATGAGGGTAACTTCATCATATTTAGTTTATCTTGAAGATTTGAATGCAAGTTTTCAATAATTTTTTTTTGCAGATGTGCATCAAGAATCTTGACATCAATTTTAGCATACAAGGATTTGTATTGTGAGATAAAATCAGTCACTTTTTCGTCTGTATTTTGTCTACATCACATGAGGTCAGCCATTTTCTTCTTAGGTGTCATGTGAACTTGAAAGTGACTTATGAAAGCATCCACCAATTCATTGAATGAATGGATGGAGTGATTAGGCATATTGGAAAACCATTCTAGGGTAGTGTGTTTCAAGGTCCTTGGGAAAATTTTAGCTAAAATTTTGTCAAGGATGAAATCACTACATAGAGCCATATCAGCATTAACAAGGTTGATAGGATCTCCTTTACCACTGTATTTCTCAAACTGAGGCATTTCTATCCCTTGTGTCATTTGGGTATGTAATATTTCTAAGGATAAAGGACTGCTATGGACATGATATGTGGGTGGAGCATTTTGACCTTGACTAATGGTAGTAATTTGTTGCTGCATGGATGAAATGGTATTAAGGAGTTATATAAGAATAGGATCAAGATACGTGGTGTGAGGTGGAGGAGAAAAAGGTGATGGAGTATAGGTGATGTTAGGTGAAGTGAAAGGAACACTAAGGGGTGTGAAAATGGTAGAAGGGACTTGTGATTCCACAAGAGAAGTAGGAATGCTAGTTGGAATCAGGAGAGAAGGAGCCATATGAATAACCTAATGCATAGTTGTATGAACATGTGGATTGGTATAAGTTGGTATGGATATAATGGTGGAAGGGGGAGGAACGTGAGGTCCTCCTTGGATTACAAGAATGTTTGCAGATTGGGTATTAGAAGAGGCATGTTTATTGTAAATATCAAAAATTATCTTCATCACATGTAAGCCATCATCACTTTCAGTTAAGTGATGAAGGTTTTCAATTGCGAGTATAGCAGTGGTAGAGATGTTTTTAAGTGACAAGTATTGTTGTAAATGTGCAAAGTCCTCATGAAAATTAATGACCTTTTCTTGCGGGAGGAGGTTGTTTTAGGTGTCAACATTCATTAGATGGAAAGGTGAAGGCATGGAAGTGGTATTGTCAGTGCCTAATGCACCATTTTCCATTCCAAGATTAGGAGCTCATTGGATCCTAAGGTCCACAACAAAAGAGCTATCGCGGGAGGTTATGAGTCTAGAACTTCTTCTCACTAAAGTATTATCAATGGGGCATCAAACACTCATACAAAGACCACAAAGGATGGGGGAAATAAAATGAAATGTAATCTAGGATTTTGAAATTACAATGACATAAAATATGCTAACTATAATAGAGAGCTAAGTACAGAAAACATAAATGCAGAGAAATGGTAGAAAATTGCCAGAAATGTTGTTTGAAATAGTGTAGAGGGATTGATTCACCCTAGGTGGCGAATGAGTCTTAGTATGAGATTTATTTTATGTTTTTCAAAAATTTTAAACTAATTCTAATGCTATTTAGAATGAAATGAAGGGTACATAATGTAGTTTTGAGTTTTTTCAATTATATATAATGCAAAAATGAAATCTAAGCAAAGCTTTCACTAATGCAATATGAAAAGTCTTAGAATGCAAAAAAAAGTAATATCCTAATTGAATGTTAATGAAAATGTAATCTAGGATGCAAATGAAATTGAAATCAGAAATTCAAAGTGTTTAAAAGTTGGGTTCACCAAAATGAACCATTGATTTTTGGGTTACCTATAGACAACTCTTGCTCTTCTAGGGTTTTTCACCTAAAAGGAGAGAGATAGGGCCCAAAAATGGTAAGGGCTCATTCAAATTATGATATGTGCAATGTTGTCTAATGTAAATGAAGTAAACTAAATGCAATTGAATTATTTAAATGAATAAATATGAATGCAAAACTAAGATTTGTGCTATGTTTGAAAACACGCTGTGATATGCAATCAATTATGTAAATAATAAAGGAATGCAAAACAAAAATAAAAAGGTTAAATCAGAGTGCATGTGGGAAATGTTTGATGATTTTGGAATGTTGCTGATGCTATTAAAAATCATTGAATTTTCATAGTGGGACTCATTCATCCAGGGTGGCAAATTAGTCCACCTATTGGTGAAAAAGTGTAGGAAACTAGTTTTTGACAGTCGAGATCTAAAATCTGACAAAATTCAGATTTTCAATCCTAAGGTGGGACTCATTAGCCATTGGTGTAAAATCAGTCCTATCACAAATTTATGAAAAATCAGGAGACAACTCTGCAACACCAAATTTGGAAATCTTTGATTGTCAGGTTGCCGAAGTGAATTCTGCAAGAAATGGACAAAAAACCTTCTCCAAGCTTGAAATTGACTTGAGTTGACTTGAAGCACCTAGTTGACTTGTAAACCAATCTTCAACACCAAAAATATTGTTAAATCTACATGCCTACGTGTCTGCAAAAACACATGCAATAGGGGAAAATGGTTGAGGGTTAGCCAATAGGGGTTTTCCCTGGTCAAACCCCACTTGTGGTATTAATTAAACCCTTAATAAAATAAAGTAATTAAAGAGGATGACAAACTAACAACATGCAAATGCCATCAACTTACAAAACCCTTGAAGTTGCAAATTTGAAGTAGTGTCAATGGATTCTTCAAAGTGCTTGAATAATGCTTGATTTGATGTTGTAGTATGCTTGAATACTTGAAATGATGTAGCAGATTGAATTCTTGAATGAGGAGATGTAAAATGAGGTGAAAATCACATATTTATACAATCTTGTGCCTTAGTTACCCGTTCATACCTCATCATAGGTTAACATTGAGTGATTTTGAATAAAAACCTAAAAGGAAATTTAAAATATTTTGAATTTGGGGCCAAGGGGACTCATTCACCGCCCATGGAAAATGGGTCCCACCTAGGACCTGGAAATATGTGTCATGAAATATTTTTTATTTAATGTTGTTTGTTGGGCTTACATTAAAAAATACACTTAATTAAAGCATACACGGGCATAAAAGTGTCAAATAAAGCATGAGAAAGGGATAAATAGTGAAAGTGTGCCTAGAAAAGCATGAAATCTTGTTACAAGACTTTACAACACTTCAAAATAGGACTTGATGGTGAGTAAAAAGGTGATTTCTAGGTGAGTTGTAATGAATAGAGTCTAGAAGAACGTAGAAATGCTTTACAACACTTCACAACACCTTCACAAGACATCATTATTTGAATTTTAGTACCTAAATAAGCATGTTCAAGCCATGCTACAACATAAATTCTAAGAAAAATAGATCAAACAAGATGAAACAAGACCTAAAAGGCCATGAAAATGACAAGGGGCCATTTTTCTATAGCACACACTGATAGACTGTATAGTAAGTGTCATAAGAAATATTGATTTGACCGTTCATCACAGTGGCGAACAATACATGCTCTTGTTTGGGGTTTTGGTGAGAGCCACTCATGGTCAATGACCCAATATTATAGGGCTGAGAGTAGGCCAAATTTTGTTCTATCTGACTTTATATTTCCTATCAACATGTATGTGTGTCGTTGGCATTAGACACAATATTTTATGGTTCGAAGACCACCTATGATATATCTATATAATAAACATTTTTGTATAGGTGGTTAGAGGCTATTTTTTTTTTGTAGGTGGTGATGTTTGCAAAAACAAAATGAAAGTGTCGCCTGTGATAATTTTTTTCCTATCCTTCTTTTGCAGAAGAAGATAGTGGGTTGCATGGGTTTTTCAATGTGATTTTTTTTTGTGGGATTCTTTCTATGAACTCCATTGTCTGGCTATGTTTGCAACAAAATATAATTCTTAACATAATCTAGTTTTCTTTTGTAGATATATGGGTATATATATATGTATATATGTATATATATATATTTATACATATATATGTACGTATATATATATAGATATACTTACATGAATGTATTCACCAACACCTTATCAAAAATTCAAACAATATAGCCTCTTGAGCACCACCTTATCCAAAATAGAACAATATAGTCTAACCTAGAGATCAATAATCAATAGTCTGTAATGCAATCATATATCAATTGTATAACATCAACTATTTCATTCCAATGCAACCATAACTAGCAAATAGAAGCCATAAATCAAACAATATTATTTTTTTATTTTTTAAATAAAATAAGTTTGGAGCGAGGATAGGGAAGGCCGGAAAAATGACATCAACATTAATTGTTGTATGGTTTCCATATAGTGGTGATGGTGCAAGTAACATTTGTCTTTAAGGTCCTCGGAAAAAAAAGTGAATGTCTGTGCAATTTTTGATAATGCATTATATGTAGATATATGGGTATATATATATAGACATGTATATATATATGTATATATATGTGTGTGCATATATATATATATATATATGTATATATATGTATATATATCTATATATGAACATATATATAGATATACTTACAAGAATGTATTCACTAGCATCCTATCAAAAATTGAAACAATACAGCCTCTTAAGCACCACCTTATAAAAATAGAACAATATAGCCTAACCTAGAGATCAATAATCAACAGTCTGTAATGCAATCAAATATCAATTGTATAACATCAACTATTTGATTCCAATGCAACCATAACCACCAAACATAAGCCACAAATCAAATAATATTGGTTTAAACAAAAACCAACATACATACATACATACATACATACATACATACATACATAAACCATAAGTCAAATAATTTGTTCAAGTCCACAGATGAACAACCAACAATGCCCTATGCAAAATATCATATAGTGTTTTATTACTTCAACAAGTATTAAATGTTGCACCTTTGAGTCATCCTACTTCCAATAATCAACTATTGGACATATTATTATAAGGAAAACTGGCAAGATCATCGTTATTGAACCTTAATGTCTTTATTCTTTCAATAAGAATAATTGAAATGATAAATGAAACAATGTATTCAATCCAACAGAAGAACAAACAACAATGCCCCATGGAAAATAGCACAAAGAGTTTTAGTGCTTCAACATGTATTAGATGAAAAGCCTACAAAAGCATAATACAATATATCAGCAAGCAAGAGAAAGACATATGCACCTCTGAATCATTCTATTTTCTAATAATTAATTTTTGAACATATTATTATAAGATAAACTACCAAAATCATTTTCATTGAACCTTAAGGTCTTTATTGTGGAATTCCATTACTAAATCTTTGACTCTCAAGAGCTTTTTATGCCAATTAACAATCATATAAAGTATGTATTGAATTCATTTCATTACGGCTTATATATTAAAGAAAATATTATCTAGAAAGGAAATCAAAGCATGCATATGGTTATGCTGCAGCCATAAGCACAAAATGGCAAGTACAATTGAATAAACGATAGTTGTTATCACAACCATCGCCAACACATGCAAACCATATAAGAACTAATGTCGATACCATCCAGCGTTCAAGAGAGCAAACATCCACACAACATTTTCCCTCAATTGACTGGTTGAGAAGGCTATGAATTCAAACCTTATGTTTCCTATAGTAATGCCTTGCTTTAGGCTAGGCAACTTATTATAGGAAATCAAAGATTTGAATTCATAGCCTTTTTGTTTAGGAAAATGAGGGAAAAGGGTATGTGCAGGTTCATTGTGGGCCAAAAAGTGGCAATATGTAAGTGATATGATGGCCCATGACACATGTGGCTGATGATCTTTTTTTAACCCAAAATTGATGAAACTAAAAGGGTTTTTAAAGGAGATTCTCATCTTTCCACCAATATAAATTATGCTTTACTTTGAATTTAATAAATTATTATTATTCATTTTCTATTTGAATTATGACTAAAGTCCTGATTGATAAGTTGATTGAAAAATATCTATATCTTTCAAATGGTATCACATTTTTTGAATCTAAAACATGTGTCACATTATATGCTTCACATACTATAGGATTAAAATAAAAAAATTGAATTTCATGAAGTTTTGACCAAGTTAAGTTGGTCAGACATATGAGTTTTTATAGTTTTTAAAAGTTGTAATAAAAAATTCATAATTAATTATTTATTTGGAAAATTTTTACAAAACATATGCATCACATTAGGACATGAGTCCTCTACTTATATTTAAAATATTATAAAAAAATATTATCATTTTATTGTGGTTAGGGTGGTCAAACAAACACCTACTTCTTACTTTTTCCTGAAATTTAAGTACTACTGCATTTAAATTTTAAATTTTCACCAAATAGATATTTAAAATAAATAATAAACATAGTAGATTAGAGACTATATTCAATTTGCTACAAATTCTATTCTTACATATTTTTGAAATAATATAGATAACTTATTCAATTTTTTTATGTCAAGTTTCTCCCTAACACTGTTTTTTCTATTTTTTTTGCTACTTAAGGGTCTATTTTTTCCATGATGATCCTGCACATACCTGGTCGTGCCCATAAAAGAATATAAAAGTCACAGAAAATCCTAACCTGGGAATTGGACATTCCAACATGCGACTAACATCTTCTTATGGTTGTTCATTTACATTGTCAAACCAGGGGACGTATACTTGAAATGGAGTGGCACTTTATGTGCACTAAGAACTAGTTTCAGTCACAATTTACTAGAAATAAATGTGTGAAAGGAATTCTACTTATGCTATAGGAATGTAATGTGAAGCC
This sequence comes from Sequoia sempervirens, assembly GCA_007258455.2. Taxonomy (NCBI): domain Eukaryota; kingdom Viridiplantae; phylum Streptophyta; class Pinopsida; order Cupressales; family Cupressaceae; genus Sequoia; species Sequoia sempervirens. Next base: position 381,248,586 of record VDFB02000015.1, on the reverse strand, counting down.
TTCTAAACTTAATCAAAGCAGAAAGCATAACAACTATGACTAAGAAACAAACTATGAACTGGCCTTACCCTATAGGAACAAACACAGGGATGGATTCCTGACGTTGTAGGAACAATATAAGACTGATTTTGCGCTGAAACTTTCAAGAATAAAATCTAACTTATGATGGACAGGAAATAAACAACTAACTAACTAACTACATATACTTACTAAGTGGGCCCCCTTAGCAAGCATCAACTAGTTATGCAAGAATTGAACTCAAAACTTCATCAGCTTTTATTCATAAACTTGGAATGATATACTTTGTTCTACTCATATGAAAACTAACACAAAACACTATATCTGATTATGATACTAACTTTTACATGCTCTGGTTACTCACTCGCGCAGGAGGAACACTTATTTAAACCAAAAAAGAAACTAGCTAACTACCTCTAATAAAGAAAGACGTGGACATAAGTGCATCCTGAAACTGAGGAATAGACTTCTCATAAATAAAAGAATATCCATTCAACATGATCTAGAGAGAATTTAGCATTCCACTCTTCCAAGATTTAATGATCATTTAGATTTCTTCCCAACGACTCGGTCAGAGAGTCTTTGCTGCAACAACTTCCTCGACACCATGCTATAAATGAACTTTACTACAAGGCGGAGATTTGATGCACTTGACTCATTCATGCTTCCTTCAAGAGCCTGTGATGCACAAGGCGATAGAGGTGAAAGAAAGCATGCATGGCAAACAACACAATTCATTCATTAATCACATATTAAATCTATTTCATTATTCAAAAACCACATGCATTATATCAGTCGTTTGGAAGGTTAAAATAGGGTAATTAATATAGACACATGGATATTAAGCTACAGGAATATAGGAATGTGTGCCTAAAGGATACTACCCATTTTTAGATAAAAAGTCCTTAATCAAAGAGCTAAACAACCATCAACAATAAAAGTAAGGGTATTAAAAATACATTATGATATCCAAATTATGAGCATATTTTAAGCTCATCATCTACCCCCTACTTAGCCTAATTATGGTCCTCTAGCATTGAGCTTTCTAGTCGTTTCTCTGAGATCAGTAGGTGCAGTATGACCCTGCAATGAAGTCCCAAACTTGTAGTAGAAACCTCTGAAGTTTTGCCATCTCTCGTATCTGCGGGTTTTTGTTTCCTTATCAATATCTATAGCTCGATAGGGCTACAATGGCCATACCAAAACTAGGGGATGAAATGTCAATGGTAGCCACAATTCAAATCTTTTCTACAAACCAAGTTGTATGTACTTCTCTGTCCTTCCAAGGGCTGCTTTAAAATTCAAAGGGCTATGAGGCTCAGACTTCCTTAGACCAACAATTAGTATTTCCCATCTTACCTCAATCTTGGAAGATGCAAGCTTCCAAAACAAATATGGTTGGCCTTTGAATTCTTCATACACTTGCTTTCTGATGTCAAATATTTTTATTCTTTCTGTTTGATTATTGAACCCATATGCAATAGTAAGCCAAGTTTTTAGCATTGTGTAAGGATCTAAACTTTTAGGTCACAATGGGATATGCCCACCCCTTTTAGCCTCTTCATAGGCCTCCAATTATCTACCATAATTGGTTTCATTAGCTGCCCATGACATGAGCGACCTCAAATGAATATCACCAATATAAAGAAGTGGATTCCACTCTGTTTCAGAGGGAATTATCAATCCATGCAAATAAAATTCACATAAAGAATTCTTTAGCCAACTAGGGGCTACTTGATAGGCATCATAAAATTCTTTGGCTGTATGAATAATAGGATCTAAATTCCTTGAAATTCTCATTAATTGAAACCAAAAAAATTGTTATTTTAAGCACATAGCATAAATCCTAGGCGGTGGTCTACATTCCACAATTTTTCTAGTTATTTTCATCATTTCATCCATTTTCTTTTTCATTTTCTGGATTTCCTGTTTTTGCCTTTCAATTTCTCTTTTCAATTTCTTCTTCGCTTCCTCCCAAAGACTTTGTTGAATTTTAGTCTTGGCTAAGTGGTAGAAACTCAAGGTTTGAAATGTGACCGGCTTCCATGTGGTCCTAAGGTATTCCAAAAATTCAATCAAAAATGTCTTTTTATAGACAACCATTTCTTGAAAAGTTGCAGGGGGTAATGAGGCTTCATTGGACATTTCCAATTGTTCAGGTTGTTCTTCCTCTTGCTGTAGGATGAATTCCTATTGCTGCGTAGGAGGAGATTGTGCTTCCTCTGAAATTTTCCTAGCTACCTCAGCCAAGTCATCAAGACTTGGCATTCCCCTTTCATTACTAACATGTTGAGCTTCCTCAACTTCCATTAGCTCATTTTGCATTTCCTCAGAAACAACAGGTGGGCTATGTGGAACATTCTTAGATACATTCTAAGAATCATCATGATTGTATTCTTCAAAGTCCTCTAAAATTATTGTAACTTCAGGTTGAGTAGACATTGAGGTGACTTTTCATTGTTTCCTTGTTGAAACTCTTTTTTGCAATGTTGCAGCTGCAGGAGGCACTCTCATGGCCATCCTCTTTCTAACTTGCTTAGAGGATTCAGACTCAACAGAACAAGATGATGGTGAAACTACAGTGGCAACAGGTGTTGCTACAGGAGAAGATGTTGCAGGAGAGGAACAATGTTGTTTTTGAATATGAGGGTCAGACTCTAGGGTTTTTTTTGCTCTAGATGACTCTCCTACCTTCATTTTTCCTTTTTCTCTCCTACTAGCAGACCTGGTTTGTACTCGGGTAGAGGGATCTGGTGTGATGGTTGCAGGGAGTGCTCTAGGAGGCTCTGGAAGTCGCAGACTCATTTGGGTAAAAAATTCTTGCCAAGAAAAGGGCGATACATCCCTCAAGGAATGCTTAATCAAAAGTTTAATGAGGGCATGATGGGTGATAGAGTTGTCCCTACCCCTCTGGGTTTCATGGGGACATTGCTTCAAAAGGTTTAATAAAACATTTGGAACATTAATAGCTAAACCATGCCTCATATGACTCAATAATTTAAAATGGTAGGAATGTAAATAGGAAAAGCGTCCCTCACAAGTCAAGTACCTGATTATGAGGATGTCATATTCTGAGTATGGAAAAGGTAGTGAAATTTGTTTGCATCCTTGTTTAGAAACCTTTAAGGCTCCATCAGTTGGTACTGTAAATTCTGCCCTAGCAAAGACAGCATTTGAAGACAAAATTTCTCCAACCACCAAGAGCCCAGTTACTTTTGCAATCTTCTCTTCTATAACAACTACTGTCAAACCCCATACTATAGCTTCTCCTTCTGAAAGAGTTCTCAAAAAATCACCTACAACTTCCTCATTAAAAGAATCTAACCTCATAAAATAATTCAGCCAACCACAAAATTTTGCTAAATGCCTGAACTGGTTGAGGATTTTGCATCAAGAGCTTATGAGCTATAGGCTCATGTCTTACTAATTGGCCACCCATATTCACAAATTATCCCTACCGAGATTCCTGAAACTCAATTTCTTCTAAAAATTCCAAAAAAAATTCCTTTTTCTGCTTTGCTTTTTTTTGCTTCTTTATGTCCTACCGTCACTTTTCTCTACTTTTCCAAGAATGACTCAAAAGATAATTGCATGAAATGGTTGTTACAAACTACCCAAATCAAGCAGTTAATTATTTTTTTAAGGTTAAAACACGCAGTCATATTTGGAAAGTACAAGAAAATAAAAATATCATATCAGTTGTGACAGTGACATAAGAAAAGATTTGAAATGAATTATCTCTGCCCCCTACTAAAAATTTGGCATGTGTCCACACATGTGCTAAAGGATAGGTGAAGAATAGGCAATAATGACTGATATGTACATAGTAGTTAATGAATAAATAAAATAAATAAATGATGTGATAACAAAATATATTGCGTGCCTTGTAATTAATGCTTGTACATGCTGGGAAAGATCACAGCGCAACATGAAATGATAGCTAGATTGGAAACCATAAATGAGGGTGGTATGGCAGGATGGGTGATGTGGAAGAAAAGGAAATGAATGGTGGTGATGGATGAGAAACGGAGAGCATGGCTTCCTTAAAAGGAAACCTTTATTACAGGCATGCAATGTGGTATTTTAAAGAGATGTTGTAGGAGAAAGGCTGAAGCCTTTTGCTGCAGGAAGATCAGTGGTTGCATCCGAAACAAACTGCTTCATAAATTATTCTTTGGACGTTAGCTTATGATACAACAGAAGATGGTGTCTATTAACCAATAGCTTGAATCAGGCTGGATCTATTGTAGCTAACTGAACTGAACCATTATCAAACACATTTTCTATTTCATAAGGACCAAGCCATATTATGGAGAGTTTACCTTGATTTTCCTTGTATCTGGAGTCATAGAGCAGTTCCCAATCACCGACAGAGAATTGCTTAGTTTGGATATGATTGTCATGCCATTTTTTTCTTTGCTGTTGGATAGTTTTAGTATGCTGTAGGGCAGCTTTCCTTATCTCATCCAATGCATTTAGCTATAGGAGGCATTCCTTTTGAGCTTCTGAAACATCAAATTTAAGCTGGAGAGCAGTCCTCAATGTCTTATGCTCAAACTCTATTGGCAACATGGCAGTTTTGCCATAGAGTAAACCCTGTAGTTGTTTTCCATGTTGTTCTATATGCCCAGACTGCTTCAGGAAGGCGACTGCTCCAATATTTCATGTGTAATTGGACTATCTTTGTAAGGATTGCCTCAATTTCTCTGTTAGTAACCTCTGTCTGACCATTGGCTTGAGGGTGATAGGGGCTAGACTTTTTGTGCCTAATCTTGTAGTCATTTATCAATGCAGTGATTAAGTTTGATGTAAAGTGGGCTCTTTGATTAGTAACAAGTTCCTTAGGGACTCCAAATTGAGTAAAAATCTACTCATACAAGAACTTAGCAACTTTATTGTTAGGGGCATGTGTCATTATTTTCACTTCTACCACTTGGTTACATAATCAGTGCAAACCAAAATGTATGATTTCCCATTGGATGGAGGATCAATAGGTCCAACAAAATCTATGCCCCATTTGTCAAAGGGACTGACTACCATTTTTGGATTCAGGGGAATTTCATCAAACCTAGTTGGTCTCCCCATTCGTTGACATTTATCGCATTTCCTGGTGTAGGCTGCAACATCTTTGTGTAGCATGGGCCAATAGTATCCTATAGTAAGCACCTTCATAGATGTTCTCTTGGCTAAAAAAGTGCCCACCACATGGCTCATCATGACAAGCATGCAAAATGTCATACGTCTCATCTTCCCTAACAAATCTTCTCATGACTTGGTCAAGTCCTGTGTAAAATAAACAATCTACAATCCATGAAAAGTTAAAAAATTTCTCTACCAACAATTGTCTTTCCTTTGGTAATAAGTGTGCTGAAATTTTGTTGGCTACTAAATAATTTGCAATATCTGCATACCATGGAGTTTGAGCAGCAATAAAAAAATAGATGTTCATTAGGAAAGCTATCATCAATTACCTCAGGAGTTGTAGTTGTTTGAAGTCTTGACAAGAAATCAGCCACCACATTAGCTCAGTCTGGCTTATCAATAATTGTAATATCAAATTCCTACAATAATATGAGCCATCTTGCTAATCTGCCAAATATGCTAGGCTTATTCATGAGGTACCTTATTGCTGCATGATCTGTATGAACAAATATTTGGTAACCAGTTACATAATGTCAAAAATTATTCAGGGCATACACAACTGCTAGCAATTCTTTCTCTATGACAATATAGTTTAATTCAAGGCCTTGAAGGTTTTTGCTAATGAAATGTATGGCATGCTCTATGGAATTCTCTTTATGTCCTAAAACTGCCCCTATGAAATAATTAGAAGCATCTGTGTGTATATGAAAGGGTAGGCTCCACTCCGGTCCTTGAAGAATAGGTGCTTGAGTAAGTAGGTTCTTAAGCTACAGGAAAGATTTGTCACAGGCCTCAGTCTAGTTAAATTTAGAATCTTTAGTCAATAAGGCATATAATGGACTTGCTATTTTGCTAAAATCTTTGATAAATCTTCTATAATATCCAGCATGTCCTAGGAAGCTTCTAACATCCTTTTGATTTATAGGTCTTAGAAAAGTTAGAATAACTTCTATTTTTGCATGATCAACTTGAATTCTTGCTTGAGAGATATGATGGCCTAAAACAATTCCCTCTTGCATCATCATAAAACATTTCTCACTATTCAAAGACAAATTTTTCTCCTGACATCTTTTCAACACTTTTTCCAAATTGGCTAATGCTTCTTCATAACTCCATAAGTAGTGAATTTATCCATGTAGATCTCCATCGTATCATGAGAAATGTCAACAAAAATACTAATCATTTCCCTTTGAAATGTTGCAGGTGCATTACATAGTCCAAAAGGTAAGATAGAGTAGGAAAAAGTACCCCATGGACTGGTAGAGGTTGTTTTGTCTTGATCCTCATGAGAAATTCTTATTTGATTATATGCACTATATCCATCCAAAATGGAGAAATACTTTTTACTAGACAATGAGTCTATTACTTGGTCAACAAATGGCAGTGGAAAGTGATCATTTTTAGTTGTTGTGTTCAGCTCTCTATAGTCTACACAAACTCTCCATTTTCCACCTTTTTTAGGGACGATCACCAATGGAGATACCCATTGACTATCTGAAATGGGGTAGATAAAACCAGCATCAAGCAATTGTTGGAGCTTTGTTTTAACTATTTCCCTAACTACTGGGTTTATCCTTCTTTGAGGTTGTCTAACAGGTAAATAGTCTTCTTTAATGTAGATCATATGAGTACAGAGTTGAGGATCTATTCCCTTCATATCCCCATAGTCCCATGCAAAAGCTCTGTGTTGATCTTGCAACATTATGACTAGGGCAGCTTGTTGAGATTGAAGCAACTTATTATTGATGTTCAGACAACGGCCTGAAGATACTTCTACTTGCTTGGTAAGATCATTCATGGAGGCTACTAATAAAGGTGGTGTCTGTATTTCATGTGGAAGCAAGTTGTGATAAGCTGCAAGAGATTTAGGTGGCAGGCTCTCAAAATTCAGTTACTGCACGAAACACTACTGAGAACAGTCATCTGGAGAAAATGGGCTACTCAATCAGAGTTGGACTACAAAATGTGTAAAAGTAGGTCATCCTCATTCTAAAGATGAGAAAATGGATTAGTTTGCAGCATCATTAGAAGAGCCAATGAATTGAATTATTCAGTTTCCTCCCCTAAATCTGGCGAAATTGGTTGATACAAGTTTGACTGAGGCTGGGCAGGTGGATATAAAGCTAATTTCTTTCTTAACTAACCATCATAAATTTTCATATCTTCTGAACAGAATTTGATAAAAGCATCAGTTGTAGCTAACCATGGTCTACCTAGGATAATAGGATATCCTCCCAAAGTTTCTTTAGTGGACAATATGGTGAAGTCTGCTGGGTATTCCTAAGACTCAAGGATGATAATGATATCTTCTACCACTCTATCAGGTTTTACTGTGGAACTATTAGCAAACTGCAAGACGATAGGTATAGACCGAATTGTTAGGATTTTCAAACACTCCATTGTATACTAGGTCATTACAATGATGGTTGCACTAAAGTCTATCAAAACATTCTTTACAATTTGGCCATTAATATTTATTTGTACCACTGGACTCCCAGGGTTAGTATATTTTGGAATGACTACCTTCCCTAACATAATATCTGCCAACTATCCTAGAACATGGATAGTTTGGGGATCCTTTTTCTTTCATACTAGTTTTTTTAAACAGGCCTCCTTCATGGCTTTTCCATAAATTGGGACATTTTTAATGGCTTGAAAAAGAGGAATTTGAATGTGTACATTATTTAGCTGTTCCAAAATATCAAAGGTAGGCTCTTCCATAGACTTAGATGTAGTAATTTGCAATATCAGAGGAAAAGGTGATTTGGCTTGATGTTACGGGACAGGTTCCTTAGAGATAGTATCTGATACAGATATATGTTCTACAGGATTAGGGGGTTGTTCAGAGGTAGAATATAGAATATCTATTATTATAGGTGGCTGTGGAGTAGGGAGAGTGGTTTCAGACCTGAGATAGATATCATGAATATTCAGGGCATAAGCTAGATACTGATTGGCTTCTACAAAATACATAGGCTGTTGTTGCTGCTGCTACTTATCATTAGGATTTGGCACTAGTTAAGCAGGCATAGGCATTTGTTTTAGAGGGCCAGTATTTGTTGCAGGTTCTTTAGGAGGTGGCATAAGAGCAGGAGGTTGTGGTTGCTGAAGCTGCAGGGAGCCAGGGGATTGGTTTTGCCATTGCGAATAACCTCTCTATTAAGGATTCTACTACTAGTTACCTGGGGGTGGAGTCCATTGTCCTTGTGGCTGCTACAAACTGTCTCGCACTCACAAAAGGATATGAATATCACAGTGAAACTTTCTTGGGAATTGGACATTCTGACAGGTGACTAATATCTTCCTGTGGATGTTCATTTACTTGTCAAACCAAGGGACGTAGACTTTAAATGGCACAGCAAAATATATGCACTAGGAATTTGTTTTGGTCAAATCTTAGCAAAAATACATACTGGAAAGAAATTCTATCTAAGCTACAGAATGGTAATGCAGAATTCTTTAACTCAACTATGCTTGATTAAAACAAAAACTATAACAACTACGACGAAGCACAAACCATGAACTGGCCTTATGCTGTAGGAACAGTCACAGGGATGGACTCTCTATGCCAGGAGCAGTGTAAGACTGAGTTTGCGTAAAAATTTCAAAAGATGAAAGCTAACTGGATATCAGCAGAAAAGAACATCTAACTAATTAACTACTGATACTTACTAAGTGGGCCCCTTAGCAAGCATCTACTGATTACATAGATGCTGAACTCGAACTTCATCGATCTTTATTCATGAAAACAGAACGAAATACATTGTCTTGTTGGTGTGAAAACTAACAACAAACTCTACTTCTGGTCAAACAGATTCTGTCTTTCATTATCATACTGATTCTTACATGATCTCTGCTACTCTGTTTCTATCTTACCTAAAAAATCATCTATTACTCATTCTATTCATCTTCTACCACTACCTCGCGCAGGAGGAGTATCTTATTTTTAAATTAAAAGAACAACTAACTAACTAACTTCATCAAAGAAAGACGTGGAAGTAAAGTATATCCCTGAATCAAGGAACAAACTTCATAAATGAATTTATGTGTTCAACCCGATTCAGAGAGAAGCTAGTGCTCCACTCTCTCCAGATTGACTTTCCATTAAAAAATCTTTCCAAATCGGTTTCGGTCAAAGAGTCTTTGGTGGAGCTTCCTCAAAGTCGTGCAGGAAATGGGCTTTACTGCAAGGCCGAGATTGGCTGCGCTTGACTCGATCATTCTTCAACAACCTGTGAAACAAAAGGTAATAGATGCGCAAGAAAAGGCATATGGTACATACATGATATCTATTCATTAATCACACATTTCAAATCTACTTCACCATTCAAAAGCTGTATACGATATACCAGCCATTTTCGGGAGTCAACAGGGCAATAAATGTAATCAAGTCAACATAATAGGCTGTAGGAATATAAAAGTGTCTTGCTATAGGATATCCCCATAAAAGGTTTCAACAAAGTTTAAACAGCCATGAAATAGCAAAAATGAAGTCATTTAAAGGTTTATCATAACATCAAATTATGAGCATATTTTAGGCTCATCACTGCCCCCTACTTAGCCCAATGCTGGTCCTCCAGCATTAACTTTCCTGGTGGTTTCTCTAAAGTCAGTAGTGGCTGCATGACTCTGGAATGGATGTCTAAACCTGTAATAGAATCCTCTGAAATCCCGGCACCTTTCATATCTGCGGTCTTCTAATTCACTGTTAAGATTTGTAGCCTGATGAGGATACAGGGGCCACATTAGCACAGGGGGTCTGAATGTCAGTGGCAGCCACAATTCAAATCTTGTTTGAAGTCCCAATTGAATATATCTGCTAGTTCGTTTGAGTGCAGCTGTAAAGTTTAAGGGACCATGTGGTTCTGACTTTCTTAACCCAACAGTCAACTTTTCCCATCTTTTCTCAGTTCTGGTATATGCTAATCTCCAAAATGAATATTACTGTGCCTGGAATTCATCATATACTTGCTTTCTGATGTCAAATATTTTTGCTTTGGCTGAAACATTATTAATACCATATGTCAATGCAAACCAATCTTTCAGCATTGCATGTGGGTTTGAACTTTGAGAGCGTAATGGGACAAGCTCTGTTTTCTCAATTTCCTCATACGTTTCCCACTGTCTGCCATAATTCACCTCATTTGCTGCCCACGACATGAATGCTCTCAAATGAATATCACCAATGTATGGAAGAGGATTCCATTCTGTTTCAAGTGGTATTAAAAATCCATGCAAATAGAATTCACACAGAGAATTCCTTAACCAGTTAGGGGCTGCTTGATATGCTTCATAAAACTCTTTGACAGAATGAATTATGGGGTCTTGGTTTCTAGAAATTCTCATCAATTGAAACCATAAAAACTATTTTTTGAGGCACAGAGCATAAACTCTGGGTGGCGGTTTGCATTCCATAATTTGACCAGTTACCTTTAGCATTTCGTCCATTTTTGCTTTCAATTTAGCAATTTCTTGTTTCTAATTTTCAATTTTCTTTTTCAATTTCTTCTTTTCTATTTGCCACAGACTTTCTTGCATATCAGTCTGGGCAATGTGTCAAAAAGTCACAGTTTGCAGTGTAATTGTTTCCCAATTATTTTTAACAAATTCCAGAAATTCAATTAAAAAGGTCCTCCTATACACAACAATGGCTTTACACATTGCAGGATGAAATACAATTTCATTAGGCACATTTATTTGTTCAGCCTGTTCTTGTTCTTGCTGTAGGATAAATTCTTCTTGTTGCTGCGGTGAAGAAGTCTATGCTTTCTCTGAGAATTGCATCGCAACATTAACCAGATCATCAAGACTTGGCAACTCGTGCCCATTATGCCCTGCTTCTTTTGTCTCTACTTGTTCCTCTTCAGGAATGACTGAACTCTGAGCAGCATTCTCAGATTCATTCTGAGAAACATTAAATTCAGATTCAACAGACCCTTCTAAAATTACAATTACCTCAGGTTTCGGTGAAACAGGGGAGGTCCTAAATTGTTTCCTTGTGGAAACCCTTCTTGGTATTGATGTGGTTGTAGGAGGTGTTCTGGTAGGTTTTCTTTTTCTTGTTTGTTCAAGGGGCTCTGCCCTACCAGAGGATGATGGTGAGCTAGAAATATCAACAGCTATTGATGTAGGAGAAACTGCTGCAGGGGAAGGTGCTACAGGAGAGGAGCATTGCCTTTTCTAAGAACGAGGGTCAGATTCTGGGGACCCCTCTGCCTTTGATTTTCTTTTCTCCCTCCTAGCGGCAGACCTAGTTTGTACCCTAGCAGAGGATTCAGCTGTGACAGCTACAGGATCAGGTGCTACAGGAGTAGATGACACTTGCCCTGTTCCACTAGTAGATGCAATTTCTTTCTTCTTTCTTTGAGGCCGTGGGGTAATTACCCTAGGGGGTTGTGGAGGTTGTAAACTCTTTTGGGCAACAATTTTTTGCCAGGAGAGAGGTGAAACGTCTCTTAAAGAGTGCTCAATAGGCAATTTAATAAGGCCATGATGAGTGACAGAGTTATCTTTCCCTTGTTGAGTTCCATGGGAACTTTGCTCTAAAAACTTTAACAAGAAATTTAGAACATTCATAGCCAACCCATGCCTTATATGGCTTAATAATTTAAAATGATGCGAATGCAGATAGGAAAAACGGCCTTCACAGGTTAAATACCTCATTATATAAGTGGCATACTCTGAATATGGAAGAGGCAGTGACACCCGATTGCATCATTGCTTGGAGATGTCCAGAGGTCCATCAGCAGGCATCAAAAATTTAGCTTTTGCAGCTGCAGCATCTGAAGAAAAGTTTTCTCCAACGGCTGGGAGCTCGGTTACCTCAGCAATTCTGTCTTCGGTTACAACAACTGTTAGACCCCATATGGTGGCTTCCCCTTCAGAAAGTGTTCTCAAAAATTATGTCCCAACCTCCTCATCAAAATCATTTAAACTCAGAAAATAATTTAACCATCCACAGAGGCTAAATGCTTGAACTGTCTGTGGGTTTTGCAACAACAATTCATGAGCTACAGGCTCATGTCGTACCAACTGACCACCCATATTGCAATTTTTCTAGCTAAACTCAATTTCTTGCTAAAGATTCAAATTCTTTATTTCTTTTTCTGCTCTGGTTTTTCTCTGTCAGGCCGCCACATTTCTTTCTTTTTTCCAAAAATAAACTTTTTTAAACAAGCAGTCTTAATCATAGTTTGCAAGAAAAAGATGCATTAAAGAAGGTCATGCAATCACATTTGGAAAGTACCAGAAATATATTAAAGAAAGATTATTTTGCAGTTATGGCAGTGCCGAAAAGACATGCCTCAAATGATGGATTACCCTGCCCCCTACTTAAAAGATGACATGTGTCCCCACATGTACTAAAAAATAGGTAGAGATTCAGGTGATAATGACCGGTATATGCATAGCAGTAATTGAATAGAATGAAATAAATCAAATATGTGATAAGAAAATATATGGCGTACCTTTAGTAATTGCACGTACATGTGAAGAAAGATGATGGCTCTGTGTGAATTGACAAGTTGAAAATATATCTTAATTAAAGCTGATGCGGACGGTTGAAGTGGATGGGTGACGTGGGCGGATGAAATGTACGAATGAAATGGATGGATGGGATGGATGGATGGAAGATAAAGAAGTGAGGTGGGGGCGATAAATGAAAATGGAGAAAGGGGTTTTCTTAAAAAGAAAACCTTTATTATGAGCATGCTTTTTAAAAATTACGGGAACGCTGCAGGAGAGAGGCTACAGCCTTCGGCTGCAGGAAGAGTAGCGAGAGGAACCTGAATGAACTGCTTCATGAAGTCTTCCTTAGAAACTGGCTTATGGTACAGTCGAAGTCGGTGGCCATTGACAAGTAATTTGAAACAGATTGGATCAATTGTGACCAGATGCACAGCTCCGTTGTTAAACACATTTTCAACCTCATAGGGCCCAAGCCAGCGTGTTGTGAGTTTACCCTGGTTTTCTTGGTACCTGGAATCATATAACAAAGCCCAATCTCCAGCAGAATTTTTTTTGGTTTTGATGTGCTAATCATGCCATCTCTTTCTCTGCTGTTGGATTACTTCTGTATGCTGCAGGGCAGCTTTTCTCATTTCATCCAAAGCATTTAGCTACAGGAGATGGTCCTTCTGTGCTTCGGATAAGTCCATGTTGAGTTCAAGAGCTGTCCTCAAAGTTTTATGTTCAAATTCAATGGGTAACATAGCTGTTTTCCCATAGAGCAACTCAAAAGGTGTAAACCTAGTTGTTATTTTCCATGTAGTTCTGTAAGCCCAAACTGCTTCAGGAAGTCTATTACTCTAGTCTTTCTTATGAATCTGCACTGTCTTTGTGAGGATCGCTTTAATTTCTCTGTTTGTTACCTCCGCCTGACCATTGGCTTGAGGATGATAGGGGCTGGACTTCCCATGTTTGATCTTATAGTCATTCATAAGTGCAGTGATCAGATTTGACGTAAACTGAGCTCCTTGATCAGTTACCAGCTCTCTGGGGACTCCAAATTTGGTGAAAATTTGTTCATACAAAAATTCAGCAACTTTGTTATCTCGGGCATTAGTCATAGCTTTTACCTCAACCCATTTTGTGACATAATCCATGCAAACTAGAATGTATGACTTTCCATTTGATGGTGGATCAATTGGCCCCACAAAATCCATCCCCCATTTATCAAAAGGGGTGACTATTACCTGCGGATATAGTGGCATTTCATCTGACTTAGTTGGTCTTCCCATACGCTGGCATCTGTCACACTTCCTTGTATAGACCACAACATCCTTGTGTAATGTTGGCCAGTAATACCCTGTTGTAAGGACTTTCATTGCTGTTCTTTTTACTGCAAAATTCCCTCCACATGGTTCATCATGGCAGGCATGCAATATATCATAAGTCTCATCTTCTCTTACACATCTTCGCATTACTTGATCAGGGCTAGTATAGAACAGACAATTGGCAATCTAGGTAAAGTTGAAACTTTTCTCTGTCAACAACTTCTTTTCTTTTGGGGAAAAATGAGTTGGTATTCTGTTTGCTTCCAGATAATTAGCAATATCTGCATACCAGGGTGTATGTGCAGCAATGGAAAACAAGTGTTCATCTAGAAATCTATCATCAATGACCTCTTGTTCCTCAGATGCAGCTGATTGAAGTCTTGATAAAAAGTCAGCTACAACATTAGCTCTTCTTGGTTTGTCAATGATTGTGATATCAAATTCTTGTAACAACAGGAGCCATCATGCTAATCTACCAGAAATGACAAGTTTGTTCATCAGGTACTTGATTGTTGCATGGTCGGTGTGGACAAATATCTGATAACCTGTGACATAATGCTTGAATTTATTCAAAGCATATACTACTGCAAGCAATTCCTTTTCTGTAACAGTATAGTTGAGCTCAGGACCTTGAAAGTTTTTGCTGATAAAGTAGATAGCATGCTCAATTGAATTTTCTTTTTGACTTAAAACTGCTCCTATACCAAAATTAGACGCATCAGCATGTATGTGAAAAGGCAGGTTCTATTTTAGACCTTGAAGAACAGGGGCTTTGGTAAGCAAGTCCTTTAGCTGCAAGAAAGATTTTTCGTAGGCCTTGGTCCACTCAAATTGGGAATCCTTTGTTAACAAAGCATAAAGTGGACTGGCAATTTTACTAAAGTCTTTTATAAACCTTCTATAATACCCTGCATGACCAAGAAAATTTCTAACATCTTTTTGTTTTGCAGGAGTTTGTAAATTCTGAATAACTTCAATTTTAGCAGGGTCAACCTGAATTCCATTCTTTGAAATATGATGACCTAGAACAATACCTTCTTCCATCATTAGAAAGCACTTTTCACTGTTTAGAGACAAATTTTGCTCTCTACACCTTTTTAATACTTTTTCTAAATTCATCAGTGCTTCTTCAAATGTGACTCCATATGTAGTGAAATCATCCATATAAATCTCCATACATTCATGAGATATATCAGCAAATATACTAATTACTGCTCTCTGAAATATTGCTGGTGCATTGCATAAGCCAAAAGGCAAGACTGAATAAGCAAATGTTCCCCATGGATAGGTAAAAGTGGTCTTGTCTTGATCTTCAGGGGCAATTTTTATCTGATTATACCCACTGTAACCATCTAAGAAGGAAAAATATTTTTTACCAGACAGAGAATCTAGTACTTGGTCTACAAAAGGTAATGGAAAATGATCTTTCTTAGTGGCATTGTTCAACTCTATGTAATCTACACATACTCTCAATTTTCCTCTTTTCTTGGGGACAATGACTAATGGAGAAACCCATTGGCTGTCAAAAATTAGGTAAATAAAACCAGCATCAAGCAACTTTTGAAGTTCATTTTTCACTATTTCTCTAAGTGCTAGATTTACTCTTCTTTGAGGTTGTCTAACTGGTGAACAATCTTCTTTGATATATATCCTATGAGTATAGGCTCGAGGATCTATTCCCTGCATGTCCCCATATTCCCATGCAAAAGCTTTATGCTGTTCTTGTAGCATTTTTAATAAGTCATCCTCTTGAGACTGAGACAACTTACTATTAACATTCAAACAATGATCTGGAGACAATTCTATCTGCTTAATGAGATTACTCATAGAATCAACAGGTAATGTTTGTACCTCTTGTGGAAGCAAGTTATGAAAAATTGTCAGAAGTTTAGGCAATGAACTCTCGAAATCTAGCTGTTGCAGGAAACATTGATGCTGACTATCACTTGGATCAGATAAACTATCTGCATCAAGATTGAATTGTAGAATTTGAAAAAGCAAAGCATCTTCACTTTGAAGTTGAGAGAATGGATCATTTTGAAGCATCATCAATTGAGCCAAAGAATTGGCTTCTTCAGTTTCTTCTCCCACATCTGGCCAAACAGGTTGGGACAAATCTGGTTGAGGTTTAGCAGGTGGATACAAAGCCAATTTCTTTGTGGATTTCCCATCAGAAATGGTCATATCTCTAGAACGACATCCTATAAAAGCATCAGCAGTTGCTAACCATGGCCTACCAAGGATAACTGGATACCCTCCTAGAGTTGCCTTAACTGATACTATTGTAAAATCAGCAGAATACTCCCAAGATTCAAGAGTGACAATTACATCTTCTATCATCCCATTAGGTTTGACTGTGGAGCTGTTTGCAAGCTGCAGAACTATGGGTGTAGACCTAATGTTTGAAATATTCAAGGAGTCCATAGTATGCTTTGTCATTACATTAATAGCAGCTCCTAAATCAATCAAAACATTTTTTACAACTTGGCCATTTATATGTATCTGTACTACAAGGCTTCTAGGGTCAATATACTTTGGAATGACTACATTTCCCAACATTATATCAGCCAATCTCCCTAAAACATGAATTGTTTGGGGATCCTTTTTCTTTCGTCCAGGCTTCTTCAAACAGGCTTCTTTAATAGCTTTTCCAAAAATAAGAACATCTTTAATAGCCTGAAACAAAGGGATTTGAATTTGCACATTTTTGAGCTGATCTAGAATATCAAAAGTGGGTTCTTCCATGAGTTTAGATTCAGTACTTTGTAACCTCTGAGGAAAAGGTGGTTTATCTTGTCTCTGTAGAACAAGTTCCATAGAAACTGTATCTGGTATAGGTATGTGCTTAGTGGAAACAACAGATGCATTAGATTCTTCAAGGGGTGAATCAGATATTTCTATAATTAGAGGTGGTTTGGGAGCAAGTAAAGTAGTTCCAGACCTCAGATGGATGTCATTAACATTTAAGGCATAAGCTTGATATTGGTTGGCTTCAGAAATAGACACAGGCTGTTGAGGCTGCTGCTGTTGCTTATTATTGGGATTAGGCAATGGCTAGGCAGGCATAGGCGTTTGCTTTGGAGGTCCAGGATTTGTGGTAGTTGTTATAGGAGGTGGCATAAGGGCCTATTGTTGTGGCTGTGGAGGCTGTAAGAAGCCAGGAGACTAGTTTTGCCATTGTTGAGGACCTCTCCATTGAGGATTTTGTTGCCAATTTCCTGAAGGTGGGGTCCATTGACCTTGTGGCTGTTGCCAACCTCCTTGAGGAGATTGCCACTGTGGGGTTTGATAATTAGACCAACTTGGTTGAGGTGGATTCCATGGAGGTGGTGGTCCATATGCTTGTTGCCATTGGTTACTATAGCCAGAATAGGGATTACCAAAAGTTAAAGGGTCTTGAGGCATACCTTGCCTTTGGGCCCATGTTCTCCTTTGTGCAACAAAGAACACTTGATCACCATCACCTTCCACTGGTTTGAAATCAGTAGGCAGTTGTCTGGCTTCCAGATTAGCCACCATCTTGCATCTGCAATCACGCTTCTTTTGTCTACAGTAGGGACAGAACTCAGCCAAAGCTACCTCAACTTTTGCATATTTTTTTCGAGCTTGCATAGTGTCCAATTGTGTAGCCATATTATTAATGATGTCCTGCTTGAAATCAGATAGCAGATTTGTGATCTCCATTCGGGAAACTCCACTAGAAGAAGACCTCCCCACTGAAGCATGATGACCTCGACCTTTCTTAACTATTGCTTGAGAGTAGTTAAGGCATATCTTCTGTATATCATCCCAAGGCAGTTGAGTTATATCACCTCCTCCCATTAGGTCCAGGGCGTCAATACAGGCATCACTAATTCCTCTTAAAAAGAGTAGTTTCTGAGAGTCCTCGTTAAGAGTATGGTTTGAGTTCCTTTTTAATGAAAACAAAAACCTTGAAATATAATCTTCTAGACTTTCATCCTCCTTCTGCTGAATTCAGAATATGTCATCACCTTTGCTGGCACTCTTACAATATTCCTTATATTTTTCAAGGAATTTTGTCTTCATGTCTGCCCAACTATTTACAACGGCTCTTCCCAGACTCATGAACCATCTGAGAGCTCCCTCCTTCAAAGTGGAAGGAAATAGCTTTAGTTTATGAGCATCGTTGTTGTAGTTATAACTGCGACAGAGGACATCAAATTCAAATAGAAAGGTTTCTGGGTCTTCTGTGACTAGGCCATAAAACTTTGGAAGCAAGGAAGAGGGGATGTTTTTAAGATTATCAGTATCTTGTTGGGGAACAATGGGAAACTCAAATGCAGGAGGTGGATTATTAGGTGGATTATTTGCCATGTCTGGGTGCTGGAATAGCAGAGCAAATGGATTTTCCTCAGGTTCGTTATCAGCTGGGTCAAATGGTAGTTCAATAAACAGATTTTCAGGGAGGAACCTTCCTAGTGCATCTCTTCTTCTTCTATGCATGCAATATGGTGAGTAACAGCTTGAAAGATTTTTAAAATTTTTGACTAACAAACTAAACTAATGCTGAAAATGACTTTGTCAGACTCCTAGTTAGACACCATCCTTGGCAACGGCGCCAAAAATATCTCGTACTCACAAAAGGATATGAATATCACAGTGAAACTTTCCTGGGTATTGGACATTCCGACAGGTGACTAATATCTTCATGTGGATGTTCATTTACTTGTCAAACCAGGGGACGTAGACTGTAAATGGCGCAGAAAAATATATGCACTAGGAATTTGTTTTGGTCAAATCTTAGCAAAAATACATACTGGAAAGAAATTCTATCTAAGCTACGAATGGTAATGCAGAATTCTTTAACTCAACTATGCTTGATTAAAATAGAAACAGAATGATCAAGCACAAACCATGAACGGCCTTATGTCAGCAGAATGCCACGGGGATGGACTCTATGCTGCGTGAGCGTTGTAAGACCGAAGTTTGCAAAAATTTTAAAAGATGCTAACCGATATCGCTAAAAAGAACATCTAACTAATTTGATACTTACTAAGTGGGCCCCTTAGCAAGCATCTATCGATACACTGATGCTGAACTCAACTTCATTCATGAAAACAAAACAAAATACATTGTCTTGTTGGTGTGAAAACTAACAACAAACTCTGCTTCTAGTCGAACAGATTCTGTCTTTCATTATCATACTGATTCTTACATGATCTCTGCTACTCTATTTCTATCTTACCTAAAAAATTATCTATTACTCATTCTATTCATCTTCTACCACTACCTCGCGCAGGAGGAGTATCTTATTTTTAAATTAAAAGAACAACTAACTAACTAAATTCATCAAAGAAAGACGTGGAAGTAAAGTATATCCCTGAATCAAGGAACAAACTTCATAAATAAATTTATGTGTTCAACCCGATTCAGAGAGAATCTAGCGCTCCACTCTCTCCAGATTGACTTTCCATTAAAAATCTTTCCAAATCGGTTTCGGTCAAAGAGTCTTTGGCGGAGCTTCCTCAAAGTCGTGCAGGAAATGGGCTTTACTGCAAGGCCGAGATCGGCTGCGCTTGACTCGATCATTCTTCAACAACCTGTGAAACAAAAGGTAACAGATGCACAAGAAAAGGCATATGGTACATACACGATATCTATTCATTAATCACACAATTCAAATCTACTTCACCATTCAAAAACTGTATATGATATACCAGCCATTTTTGGGAGTCAACAGGGCAATAAATGCAATCAAGTCAACACAATAGGCTGTAGGAATATAAAAGTGTCTTGCTATAGGATATCCCCATAAAAGGTTTCAACAAAGTTTAAACAGCCATGAAATAGCAAAAATGAAGTCATTTAAAGGTTTATCATAACATCAAATTATGAGCATATTTTAGGCTCATCACAAACCTCCTTTAGGAGATTGCCATTGAGGAATCTGATAGTTAGGTCAGTATGGTTGAGAAGTATTCCAAGGTGGTGATGGGCCATATGTAGGTTTCCATTGGTTATTGTAATTACAATAAAGATTACCAAAAGTCAAAGGATCTTGAGGCATACCTTGTCTTTGAGCCCATGGTCACCTTTGTGCGATGAAGAATACTTGGTCATCATCACCTTCTACTATCTTAAAATTAGTAGGTAACTGCTTAGCCTCTAGGTTAGCCACCATCTTACATCTGCAATCATGTTTCTTCTATCTACAATGTGGACAAAACTAAGCCAAGATTGCTTTTGCTTCCTCATATTTCTTTCAGACTTGCATAGTATCCAACTGTGTGGCCATATTGTTTATGATATCTCGCTTGAAATCAGACAATAAATTTGTGACCTCCATCCTTGAAACTCCATTAGTAGAGGACTTTCCCACTATGGCTTGATGACCTCTACCCTTCTTAACAATTGCTTGAGAGTAGTTGAGACATATTTTCTTGATATCATTCCAAGACATTTGGGTTATATCTCCTCCCCCCATTAGGTTCAGGGCATCTATATAGTATCATTGATCCCCCTTAGGAAAAGTAGTTTATGATATTCTTCATTAAGAGTATGGTCTAAATTCTTTTTCAGAGAAAACAAGAATCTTGAGATATAGTCTTCCAGGCTTTCATCCTCCTTTTGTTGATTTCTGAATATATCATCTCCCTTACTACCACTCTTACAATATTCCTTTTATTTCTCAAGAAATTTTGTTTGCATGGCTGCCCAACTATCAACAATGCCTCTTCCCAAACTCATAAACCATCTAAGGGCTCCTTATTTCAAAGTAGTAGGAAACAACTTCAGCTTATGAACATCTGAAGTGTAATCATAGCTGCGACAAAGGATATCAAACTCAAACAAGAACATTTTTGTGTCCTCTATAACTAGTCCATAGAACTTGGGAAGTAATGAAGAAGGAATATTTTTAAGGTTATCATTATCTTGCTGAACAATAATGGGGAATTCAAAAGCAGGAGATCGATTAGGTGAATTACGTGCCATAGTTACTTGATGGAGTATCAAAGAAAATGAATTTTCTTCATGTTCTTCATCAGTTAAATCAAAAGGTAGTTCAACAAGTAGGTTTTCAGCAAATGAATTGATATCTTGGTCTCCTCCTTCCTCAAATAAATTATAAACTAGTTCAAGATTGTTATCAAAGAATGGAAGGTTAGGGAGGAATCTTCCCAGAGCATCTCTTCTTCTATGCATGCAATAGAGTTAACTGTAAATTGAAGGGATTTCAAAATACTTGAATAGCAGACTAAACTACTACTAACAATGACTATGATAGGTTCTAGCTTGACACCATCCCCTGATAATGGCGCCAAAAATGGTCATTCCCATAAAAGGATATAAAAGTCATAGAAAATCCTAACCTAGGAATTGGACATTCCAATAGGCAACTAACATCTTCTTATGGTCATTTATTTACATTGTCAAACCAGGGGATGCATACTTGAAATGGAGCGGCACAGTATGTGCACTAACAACTAGTTTTTGTCACGATTCACTAGAAATAAATGTGTGAAAGGAATTCTACTTATGCTACAAGAATGTAATGTGAAGCCTTCTAAACTTAATCAAAGTAGAAATCATCACAACTATGACTAAGAAACAAACTATGAACTAGCCTTATGCTACAGGAACAAACACAGGGATGGATTCCCGATGTTGCAGGAACAATATAAGACCATGTTTGCACTGAAACTTTCAGGAATAAAATCAAACTTATGATCAACAGGAAATAAAAAACTAACTATAGATACTTACTAAGTGGGCCCCCTTAGCAAGCATCAACTAGTTATGCAAGAATTGAACTCAGAACTTCATCAGCTTTTATTCATAAACTCAGAATGATATACATTGTTCTGCTCATGAAAACTAACACAAAACACTATCTCTCATTATGATACTAACTTTTACATGCTCTGGTTGCTCATTCGCATAGGAGGAACACTTATTTAAACTAGAAAAGCAACTAACTAACTAACTCTAACAAAGAAAGACGTGGACATAAGTGCATCCTGAAACTAAGGAACAAACTTCTCATAAATGAAAGCATATCCATTCAACATGATCCAGAGAGAATTTAGCATTCCACTCTTCCTAGATTTAATGATCATTTAGATTTCTTCCCAATGACCCAGTTAGAGAGTCTTTGCTAGAACAACTACCTTGACACTGTGTTGCAAATGGACTTTACTGCAAGGCTGAGATCTGATGCGCTTGACTCGTTTATGCTCCCTTCAAGAACCTATGATACGGAAGGCAATAGATGCGAAAGAAAGTATGCATGGAAAACAACACAATTCATTCATTAATCACATATTCAATCTATTTCATCATTCAAAAACCACATGCATTATATCAGTCGTTTGGAAGGTCAAAACAAGGTAATTAATATAGACACGTGGATATTAAGTTGCAGAAATATAGGAATGTGTGGCTACAAGATACTACCCATTTTTAGACAAAAAGTCCTTAATCAAAGAGTTAAACAACCATCAACAATAAAATTAAGGGTATTAAAAATACATTATGATATCCAAATTATGAGCATATTTTAAGCTCATCAATAACCAAAATTCAATCTGGATGTTTGCTCTCTTTATAATTTTGAATGGTCCAGTTGCATAGCGAGGCAAAAAATATGGTATACACATCTATTTAGATATAGTAGTCTCTACATAAATAGATATTTGGATGTGTACATATAGCTAGATATATGTGTGTGTGTGTGTGTGTGTGTTTGCGCATGCAGACACACACACTTTTGATAATTAAGCACCACATGAAGCGCACCTGCAACTCATTGTAATAAGAAATATATACTAAACAAGACATTATTCAAAAAGGGCAACAAAGCATTCAAATTTATTGTTTTGAGAAGATAGCTATTTATTTTGAAATAAATTCCTTATTTCTTTCATTCTTGAAAAGGGATTCTTATAAAAATAGGCTTTCTATTAAACAGGCTAAAGAACACTGGCTGCCACATACATGTGCTCAACACCTTTTTGAAGCTATTAAAGGGACTATTCAAATACTATTTTTCAAGGCCAGGAAAAGGAAAACAAAACAACCTAGCCAATGCCAAGCAAGGGACAGTGACAATGCCTTATAGAACACAACATAAGCTACACACGATTAAGTATTTGGCCATAGTGCAACCATCACCACTAAATGGAAACCACAAGTAAATAAATGGCAAGTGTTATCACATCCATCACCAAGATATGACAAGCATATAAAATTAAATGTTGGTGCGAGCCAGGGTTAATTTTAGTGGTCATCTCTATCGATGCAGTGGGTAATATAACACCCTATCCCCATGGTAGCCAATGGCCAACTTCACCACCCTTCCCATGACCACCATAGCGATAAGAACCCAGGGGGTGCATGAGAATTATGTCCAAATGTTTTTTAAATAAAAGACCATCCACTACCTTTTCCATGCCTAACGAAAAGCTAATAAACTAGGGAGGCTCACAAGAATTCTTACCAAGGTACACACAAACAAACTATCGGCTAACAATATAGGGTGCAACATTTAACTTAGACTGTATAATAATGATTGTTTCATTGCATTACAAACATAATGACTAAACGAAAAAAATAAATGAAATAATATTGGTTTCAAAGTTAAAAATCCCTAAGAAAAAATAATGTTTTCTCAACACCACCTTATTGCAACTTGAAACAATATAGTATTCTCAACAACACACTATTGAAAATTAAACAATGCCAATTATGGAAGGCAACAACAATTGGAAATCACTACTAAAATCAAAAAGCAATGTGCAAGACACAAAGTAAACAATATCGCTAAGTGTTTTTCCTGAAAGCATCGCTTCCCACTTGCTCCAAATGTACCTCTTCCCACTAGCTTTCCTATACAAAAATGGGAAAAGTATTATCGCAGGTGACACTTTTCTTTTCCTTTTCCTAGACATTCATTTTGTTCCCTGAGGCGTTAAATGAACGTTGCCATCATGATCATCATTAGTACATGCAAATCATACAACAATTAATGTTGATTGAAGGGTAAAATCACAAAGTTGTGTCACACTTTCGGCCAAAAAAATAGTTCTAAGTGAAATATTTTTGGCCAAAAAGGTTTCAGCCAACTAGGTTTCGACCAAAACCATGTGGTGTATTATGTGGCACATAGGTTTCGGTCAAATAAGTTTCACTTGAATCCAAAAAAATCAAAATTTTCCTTTTCCCGCTTTAAAACTATCTTTGAAATTGGATTTTTTAATGTGCAGGGTTTCTATAGAAAGGTTTTCGGTAGAAATAGTTTCTATAGAAAGGGTTTTGGCTGAAACCCTTTCTATAGAAACTATTTCTACCAAAACTATCTATGTAGCATCCTAGTTGGCAGCCAACTCAATTTTTTTTAGAATTTTCTGAAACTTTCAACTTTAGCTAAGTATTTCTTTAGTCAGAATAATTTTTTTGCAAAAAAAAAAAACCCTTTGTGGGAGGCTCTAGGAGTGGAGAATCCAAATATGTAATTTTTTAAAAAAATTTATTATTTTTAATATATTTTATTTTTAAAATAATGCAAGTAGGTTTTCAAAATGAAAAAAGAAGTTGATTATAAATTAAAAACAAGATAGTAAAACTTATTAAAAAAATTTAAATCTTATATGGGGCACAAGAGGAGAGAGGCTTCTTCAAAAGAGTATAATTTTTTTTTTGAAAATGATTTAAAAATTTGAAAATAGTTATTGGCACAATGAAAACTAATAGAATTGACATGGCTGACTTTAAAACATTATTGAAAAATATATCAAAAAATTGATTTTTATTTTTCCATGCACTGAATATTGAAGTTACCTATTTGGAGAAAAAAATTAGGGAGAAATGAAGTTTTTTTCAATTTGTTTCTTGACGGCCCGTGAAGTCACTCTTTTCTAAAATTTTCAGCATTCCAAAATTTGTCCTTAAATTGATAAAAACATAATGAAAATAATTTTTTTTAAAATTTTAAAAATTACAACAATAAACTTCATCAAAAGTTCTACATTTCATTAGTTTACACCATTTGAAATTCAAAACATAAATACCACTTTTATATGGTTGAAGTTCAGAATTTTTTTTGTTGTTGGTCGATTCCTTTATAAAGTGTGACACAGGTTTGTGCTTTTACCCGCAAACCAACGTTTAATTTTTCCAGCCTTCTCTATCCATGCGGTGGGAAAAATGACACCCTATTCCCAAGGCAACCAATAGCCACCTCCATAACCTTTTCAAGACCAGCGAAAGGCTAAAAAAATTGGGAGGCTGATGAAAATTCTGACCAAAGTTATAACCTATCTGCCACCTTTTCCCAACCATCGAAAGTCTCAAAAATAAGGAGGCTAATGAAAATTTTGTCCAAAGTTCACACAAATAGCCTATCGGCTAAATATATACATATATATACATATATATACATATAAATGTGATGGACATTACATATACATGTGTATACATACATATATACACATATATACATATAAATGCATATGAATATATAAATACAAATATAGATATATGTATCCATTGAGACATATATGAACATATATATATATATATATATATATATATATATATATATATATATGTATCCATACATATACACACACACACACACATATATATGCATATATATATATACATATATATATACACATACATATATACATATATGTATGTAAATATATACATATACATATACATATATATACAATATACATACAAATATATATACACATATATGTATACACATTAGATGTATATAGGCCAACATTTTGCTAGAAAGGTTTTGCATAGGTCTATAAATGTGATTTTTAGCAATCTATGGGAATTGCTGCAATGGAATAAAATAGTTAATGCTATGCAGTTCATGTTGTTGATGTCCACCATAGGCTATACTATTCCATTTTTGGTTTCCATTTACCATCAATGCTTGCAACGCAACAAAATAGTCAATGTTATGGACATTATATATACATATACATGTACATATATATATATATACATATATATACATACATATATATGCATACACACACACAAACATATATATATATTATATATATATACATATATACATAGATACATATACATATATGTGAAGCAGGGGGGATAAAACTCACCCCTTTCAAATCCAAAGCCACACACATTAACCACTATGCAAGAAGGCTGCAAATAAACATTAACAAAAAATATGGAAGAGAAATATGCAACATATATATTGATTTCAAATCTGAATTTGAATTACACAATCATAGAGCTCATATGCTCACATACAACATGGGCTTCACAAATACAGAAATAAAATATGCAACTTAAACTTTCAATATCATTCCAGCCATATCTGGATATGCAACCACCAACTCTCCAAATCCCCCTTCTCCAAATGAGCAGCATCAATACATAGAAGTTGTGTGAGAAGAAACCGCCATTAGTTTCTCAAAACAACCTCCACAAAACCACCAAGAAAACCCGTCACTTTCTGCCTATCAATGATCTATCCTTTTTCTGAAACTCCTTAAACAATTTCTGGGTTTGGTGCCCCTTCTTTTCATCTTTCCAAATCATTTTGAAATTATTAATTTTGTTACCATATGAGAAAGTTATTCCCATTTTACTAAAACTGGGTCTCATAGATACAACTTTAGACATGCAACAACATGCAAGATTCCAACTCCTAGAAAATAGGGACCCAATTAGAAAAGTAACTGCCAACTCAACTTGGGCATGCAAGATCTCCATTATTACAATTTATGAGGATTTAATTGATTTTTAAAAATTTGTAACTCCCAAGAAAATCCATTCCAAGATTGCCCTTTTTTTTAAAAGCTCAAGTTCAACACTGCCACCTAGACAATCTCCACTCGAAAATTTAGCAATATTAAAATAAAAGACCAATTATTTATTACAATTTTTGGCCTAATATTTTAATTTATTTCTCCAAATAAATAATTATCAAACCATAGGAAAATCAAAATAAAAATTGATGAGGATATCCCTTTGACCATGGATGGTCCTGCATCAATATGTATACACATATATATAGATATATAAAAATATCTATACACACACACACACACACATATGTATATACATATATATATCTGAAGTTAGATGAACACATACATGCATTATTCATTGCACAAAGCTACAAAAAATGTAGAGTAAAAAACCAATGGAAGAATATAACCCAAGCCATCCAACAAAAATCTACAAAATCTGCATCATCTTTAAAATTTTATTATGTTGTAGACATAAACGGAAAATGAGATCCATTAAAAGCAGCCCACAAAAAATCACAATACAATGAAAAGTTGCAAAATGTTAACAATTTTATTGTCTTCCAAACATAGCTACAAAATGCAAGCCATAAAGAGAAACCCACAAAGATTCACAGTAACAAACCAAAGTAAAAATATACCATTTCTCAACAAAACCTTATGGGAAAATGAAACAATATAGCATTCCCAATAGCACCTCCTCAAAAATTAACAATAAAAAACCCATCCAAAATAGAGTCCCTCCTGAATAGAAGCCTATCATAAATTGAAAAAATATAGGCTTTTCAACTAAACCTTTTCCAAAGTGGAACAATCTAACAAAAGACAAAGAACAATAATCAACAACACCCAATGTAACCAAACATAAAGGGTACAACATTAAGAATTTTATTCCATACCAACCATCACCACAAAATGAAAGGCATAAATATATACATATACATATACATACATACATATACATACACATATATATCATATATATATACATATATATATACAGATATATGGATATATATATATATATATGTATATATATATATATGTATATATATGTATATATATATATGTATATATATGTATATATATATATATGTATATATATATGTATATATATATATATGTATATATATATATACACATATAATAGTTGTGAACAGTGAGGACAAGCTTCTATGAAGGTGCAAGTACAATCATTGGCTATGGGAGAGGTGGATATTGAGAAAACTGTTCCACAAGTATCTCTAAAATAGTCCATGTTATTTTCCAAAGGGTATTGTTGATTGTTGCAAAGTGCAAAAAACTGCACAATAACAAACCAAGCCAAAAAAACAACCCAAGGTAGCCATCAACAATTGACAAAAAATACAACACGATAATGAGAAATGGAAGACTGCTCAACAATGCTCTTTTTTGAGGAGGAAACAATATAGCCCAAGATACACAACAACAACCAACAAAAACTCCATAACATCAACAATTTTATTCCATTCCAAATAGAGCCACAAAAAAAATCCATAAAAAAAACCCAAAAAGATTCACAGAAACATACCAAAGTTATAATATAATCATTCCTCAACAAAATCGTATAAAAAAACTGAAACAATATAGCCTTCTCAACAGAACCAAGTCTCAAAAATTAATAGTGACAAACCCATCCAAAAAATATACTTCTTTCTTAGCACAACCTTATAAAAAATGTGAACAATATAGCCTTTTCAACAACACTTTAGAAATGAAACAATATAGCCTAAGACAGAAAAAAATAATCAACATGAAACAAAGGATTTTGGTGCTCAAGTCTTACCTTGCTCTCTTAGGGTTTTTCACCTAAAAGGGGAAAGATGGACCAAAATGCACAATGTTTCAATCAAGATTTAATGTAAGGATGAATGAGATATTGATGTGAATTGTGTGTGGATGTGTTTGAATGCTTACAAATGCAAATAAATGAATATAAACTAATCTAATGCAAGATGCTGGAAAACATAGTGTTGATTTCAAATATGAACTAGAAATTTAAGCAAATGATAACAAAAATGAAACAGGATGGTTAGAGTGCACCTAGAGGTAGATTATTGTTACTAGAGAGTTCTGAAATGTTTCAGAAATCACTGTTAATGACTACTAGGACTGATTCGCCATGCATGGCAAATCAATCATGTTTTTGGTGATAAGTTCCAGAAATAGGTTTCTAATTGTTGGGAGTTAAATTCTAACAAAACATTTTTTTGGGCCTATAGGTGGGACTCATTTTCCATGGGTGGTGAATTAGTCCACCTATAGGAATCAACAAATTCAAGAGGTGATTCTATGTGGCTAGATCTACACTTTTGTGTCCTATAGGTATCTACTCTTGAAATTGCCGGATTCGGGTCTAAAAGTGACTTTTTGTTGATGTTTTTCCTTGTTCAATGAAGACATGGCATGAATGAATTTGAAATGAAATATTCAATGATTCCTAAGCTTCTAAGATGTCTAGATCTTCCAACACACAAGATGAAAAGAAGAAATGTTGATTATTAGAGCATTGGGGTTTGCCTTGGTCAAACTCTATTTAGGTAATTAAACCAAAATGATGAAAGAATGGAATGAAGCATGCAATAATGGAATAAATGACCATGCAATATTGAATTATCTTGAAAGTCTACAACAAAACATGAAGATTCAACCCTTGGATATCTTAGGAAGCTCAATTAATGATTTTCAATGTGAAAGCCCTTTCTTACTTGACTTGAGATAGAAGATAAATGATGAATGATGAATAATGGATGAATGTATTGATGATAGAGATAAAGAAGATTGAAGAAGATGTAAAATGGGGAGAAAAAAACTTATTTATACACACTTGTGCTTTAGTAACCCAATGATACCTTATCATAGGACGACATAAGGTATTTTTAAATAAAAACCTGAAAGAGAATTTGAAATATTTTGAATTTGAGGCAAAGAGCGACTCATTCGCCACCCATGGCGAATGGGTGCTAGCTAGGACTTGAAAATATGTGTTGTGATTTTTTTTGTATTTATGTTGTTTGTTAGGCTTACATTCAAAAATACACTTAATTAAAGCATATGAGGGCATAAGAGGGCCAAATAAAGCATGCAAAAGGGATAAATAGTGAAGGTGTGCCTAGGAAATTGTGAAATATTGTTACAAGACTTTACAACACTTCAAAATAGGACTTGATTAGTGATTAAAAGGTGATTTTTTGGTGAATTATGATAAATAGAGTCTAGAAGAATGTAGAAATGTTTTGCAACACTTTACAACATCTTGACAAGACATCATTAAATGCATATTATTTGATTGTTAAGGGTCAAAGACCTAGTGTGGATGCATAAAATGCCTCATAACACCTAAATCAAGGCCTCATTAATTCCAATTAATCTCATGTCAAGCAAAGGGCACTTTTTTCTACAACACATTTAGCCCCCACTTTAGTGAGAGGATGAACTTGCTTCAAACTGACACTAAAGTAGACATTGAAGAGCGATTCACATGTAGGTCAAGCCTCCAAAGATACAAAATTGTGCAATGACAAGAATGAAAGAGAATATGTACTCACTCTAGGGTCATAGAACTTTAGGTCATTTGTGGGGTGAGAAGGCCACAACATACTCACTCTGGGCCCACAAAACTAGTTGTTTGCAGGGTGAGAAAGCCCACCAAGTAAGATACATATGCTAGTTGGTATGCACTCACAAACAAAAAGGTGGCTATGGGGAAAATTCATGCCGCTAGGTGGGCTTCTTGCTCAACCATATTAAAGTTATACTTGCTGATAACTTTAACCAGGCACCACAAGAAAAATGAAATGATTTGGATATTTATAAACACTGGTTAATGCAAAATTGTGTAAGGATTTGTTGAAAGGGATTTTGTCTTGTTCATGAAATGTCTCATCTTAGGGAACATCATGCCCAATGTCTCCAAGAGAGGAAAATTTCAAATGATCTCATCTTGTTTCTAAGAGAGGACAAGTGTTGGGTCTCATCCTCAACAACATTGTACCTAATGCTTTAAGAGAGCACATCGCATGAAAATCACACAATGAAATGTGAGTGGTGATGTATGCCCCCACTTTAAAGTGGTTGCGAGCACCCGTATTGTGAGAAATTGCTTTAAAGTAGAAGAAGAGGGAAAAAGACATGAGAGCTTACACGAAAAGCCCTATGCCAAGTCATATGTTTCTAATAAGCTATGTCATGAAAAGAGAAGTATGTTAGATGGGAGCCAACTTAAGGCATGTCATCCACGTCCAAATCTTTCTCTTATGTATTCATGAAAGGTTAACGAATAGCCAATGGAGGCAACCACAAGTGATATTCGAGGACAAGACTAATGAACCCTTTATACCCACTTAGTGCAGGACAAAGGTGAGCCTAGAGGATTGATGAGATGCATGCTAGAGTGAAAATCAATAGAAATTAGAGGAAGTAGATGCCCCCACATAGGGAAGCATACTGAACTACCAAAAATGGTGTATTTTTTGACTCAAAGTAGTATATTCATTAGTGGAGTGACCATGAACTCTATGATATGCACAAAATGAAGTCTTGGAAAAGAATTTCTTTCAAGTTCTTGGAGGGAGGGTGATCAAGTTATTTTGGAGAAGGCTTGAAAAAATACCCTCTTGATCAAGGGTAGAAGGTTGTATTATGGTGGGTGTAAAAAATTCATCTTGGATAGTAGGGGAATTTATACTTATGCAAGACTCTCTAGATTGTGAGATTGTGTTCCCTTCAATGTAGGAGGATATAAAATCTAATGAAGGAAAATTAGGAGCATGTTGTGAGATGACAGTTTGAATGTTCTGAGAAGGATGAAGTCCAAATCCATTGGGTAGGGGGGATGATTGAGGAGTATGATGTGTGAAATTAAATTAAGATGGGTAAAGGATGAAAGGTTTGCTAAGATGTCCTACAGGATATGTATGAGGTTCATTAATCAAAGGGGATCGAATGGAAACTTGGGCATTCATATCCTCAAAAGATTTTTTGTGATGTATCTCTATGTAAGGAAAATCAAGAATCACCTATTTGTCATAATCCAATACCATGATATTCTCCCTAGGAGGAGAGCTCTAAGGAGAACAATTCATATGTGCTTGAAAAAGAGGGGAATGATGATTAGGAGAGGATTTTAATTGAATTCCCATTGTCATGAAGGTCTCATTCTCTTGTTCCATATTATCTACCCTACTAGGAGAGCTTGTAATATGTTTATCCAAGGTTGAATTTTGTAAAGTAGCTTCATCACAAGTGTAGGAGGCATCAATAGAAGGACCATTATGGTTGTCAAAGAGATCTTCCCATAGGATAGGAGCATTTGGGAAGGGAAGATCAAGGGTGTCATGATTTTCAAGAGGGGTATCTTCCAATACTAACCTATCCTCTTTACATTGAGGAGGGATATTAGGAGATGGACAAGATTGATTATCATGACTATGAAGATTTGGTAAAGTGATGTTGAGAAATGTGTCTACGATCTCATGTTCTTGCTGTCTAACATCAATCAAAGAGGAATAAGGAGATGGACAATCAAGACTTTCAAGGCTTGTAACTTCTTGCAACAAAATACCTTCATCACTAATAGGAGAGGTATCAGAAGAAGAACAAGTATTTTTGTTATGATTGTCTACATTTCCATTCTCATCAATGGGCAATGTAGGATTAAGGATTGAATTAATGGATTATTGATGTTTCTTAGTATCGGAGTTATAAGCAAATTCATAAGAGGCAATAGTATGCTTGTAAAATCCATGTTTAATCAAACCAAGAGCATATCTTTTGAAAGAAAACATGCTAAGATGAAATAAGGTACAATGCAATGCATTTTACAAGTTTTAAATTTTTATTTACACAATGCAATTGTCTGAAAATGAGATGTTGTGAATGCAAAAGTGAAATGAAACAATGCATGAAATGAGCTAACTAATGCTAAATTTTATGAAATGCATGCTACAAAAATGTAACTAACTAATATATACAGGTTAAGGCATCAAATAGAAGCCTAATTTTTTTTTTTTGAGTTTTGTAAAATGCTTTTTTAGGGCTTAGAAGGGACTGATTCACCCAGGGTGGTGAATGAGTCCTAGAATGAACTTTTTTCAAAAAAAAATGAAATTTGTGACTAATTTTTATGGATTTTAAGTGCCAAGATGCAGTTCTAAATGAAAAATGCAAAATAGAGAACTTTTTAATGATGAAGTATGCAAAAATGCAATATATTATACACTTTTACTTATGCAAAAATCAAACCCTAGAATGCAAGAAAATCTAGGATGATCAATGGACTCCAAAATCAGAAAAGAAGGGATTGAAACTATAGGTTCACCAACATGAAATGAAGGATTTTGGTGTCCAAATCCTTCCTTGCTTTCTTAGGGATTTTCAACTAAAAGGGTAAAGATCGACCAAAATACACAATGTTTCAATCAAGATTTAATGTAAGGATGAATGATATATTTATGTGAATTGTGTGTGGATGTGTTTGAATTCTGAAAAATGCAAATAAATGAATATAAACTCTTCTAATGCAAGATGCTAGAAAACACAGTGTCGAATGCAATTATGAACTAGAAACTTAAGCAAATGATAACAAAAATGAAAGAGGCTTATCAGAATGCACTTGGAGGTAGATTATTATTACTAGAGAGTTCTAGAATGTTTCAAAAATAATTGTTACTGACTACTAGGACTGATTTTCCATGCATGGAGAATCAATCTTGTTTCTAGTGAAAAGTTTTGGAAACGGGTTTCTAATTGTTGGGAGTTAAATTATGAAAAAACCACTTTTTAGGCCTACAAGTGGGACTCATTTTCCATGGTTGGTGAATTATCCCACCTACAGGAATTAGAAAATTTAGGAGTTGATTCTATGTGGCTAGATCTACACTTTTGTGTCCTATAGGTATCTGCTCCTGAAACTGCTAGATTCTATTATGAAAGTGACTTTTTGTTGATGTTTTTCCTTGTTCAATGAAGAGATGACATGAATGACTTTGAAATGCAATATTTAATGATTCCTAAGCTTCCAAGATGTCTAAATCTTCCAACACACAGGATGAAAAGAGAAAATGTTGATTGTTAGGGCATCAAGGTTTGTCTTGGTCAAACCCCGTTTAGACCTAATTAAACCAAAATGATGAAAGAATGAAATGAATCCTGTAATAATGGATTAAGTTTCCTTGCAATGATGAATGATCTCAAAATTATGCAACAAAACATGAAGATTCAACCCTTGGATATCTTAGGAAGCTCAATTAATGACTTGCAATGTGAAAGCCCTTTCTTGCTTGACTAGAGATAAAAGATAAATGATGAATGATGAATAATGGATGAATGGATTGATGATAGAGATGAAGAAGATTGAAGAAGATGTAAAATGAGGAGAAAAATACTTATTTATACACACTTGTGCCTTAGTAACCCAATCATACGTCATCACAGGCCGACATCAGGTATTTTTAAATAAAAAACTGAAAGAGAATTTGAAATATTTACAATTTGAGGCCAAGGGGGACTCATTCGCCACCCATGGTGAATGGGTTCCAACTAGGACTTGAAAATATGTGTCATGAAATATTTTGTATTTAATGTTGTTTGTTAGGCTTACATTAAAAAATACACTTAATTAAAGTATATGAGGGCATAAAGGGGTCAAATAAAGCATGAGAAAGGGATAAATAGTGAAGGTGTGCCTAGGAAGGTGTGAAATCTTGTTACAAGACTTTACAACACTTCAAAATAGGACTTGATTAGTGATGAAAAGGTGACTTTTAGGTGAATTGTGATAAAAAGAGTAGAAGAATGTAGAAATGTTTTACAACATTTCACAACATCTTGACAAGGCATCATTAAATGCATATTATTGGATTTGTAAGGGTCCAAGACCTAGTGTGGATACATAAAATGCCCCCTAACATCTGAATCAAGGCCTCATTATGTCCAATTAATTTCATGTCAAGCAAAGGTTACTTTTCTTTATGACACACAATAATACCCAGAGCAACAAGGTATAAATTCTACAATATTAACTATTCTATTCTATACCAACCATAACCACAAAATGAAAGCCATAAATCAAGTAACATTGGTTTCAAAATTAACCTAGTTGGACAAACCCACAAAATTGTAGCCATGAAACCCAACCAAAACAATAGCCACATACACAACCATAAACAAAACAATCTTTCTTTCAACAAACACTATAGTCTTTTCTCAATAGCACCTCATTGAAAATTGAAACAATATAGACTTTTGAACAAAACCTTATCGAAAATGGTACAATATAGCCAAAGCTAGATAGTAGAAATCATCAAAAACTACATAATGACAACAAATTTATTTTGTTACCAACATAGCAACAAAACACAAGCCATAAACAAAATCCGACAAGAAAAATTTACATATACATAAATATATGTATATCTATACACATATATTCATGTTTATATATACATATATACATATATATATAAACATATATATTAAAGTATTCTCTTTCTTGAACGAAACCTTATCAAAAAATTGGGATAATCTAGCCTTTTCAATAGCATGCTATCAAAAATTGAAATAATATAGCCTCTTCAGTAGAACCCTATCAAAAATTGAACATAGCCTAAACTAGAGGACATATCTATATATATACATGTGTGTGTGTGTGTGTATACATATATGTTTGTATATATATGTATATATATTTGTATATATATATATATATATATATATAAATATATATATATATATAATATACTTACAGGAATGTATTCACTAGTATCCTATCAAAAATTGAAACAATACAGCCTCTTGAGCACCACCTTATTGAAAATAGAACAATATAGCCTAACCTAGAGATCAATAATCAACAATCCATAATGAAATCAAATATCAACTATATAACATCAACTATTTCATTCTAATGCAACCATAACCAACAAACAAAAGCCATAAACCAAACAATATTATTTTTTCATTTTTTAAATAAAAAAAATTTAGCTCGACAATAGAGAAGGCCAATGAAATGACTTCAACATTAATTGTTGTATGGTTTCTGTGTTGTGGTGATGGTGCAAGTAACATTTTTCTTTAAGGTCCTCAGAAAACAAAGTGAATGTCTATGCAATTTTTGATAACACATTATATGTAGATATATGGGTGTATATATATATATACATCTATATATATATATATGTATTTATGTATGTATGTATGTATATATATGTATATATATCTATATATGTACATATATAGATATTCTTACAAAAATTTATTCACCAGCATCCTATCAAAAATTAAAACAATACAGCCTCTTGAGCACCACCTTATCGAAAATAGAACAATATAGCCTAACCTAGAGATCAATAATCAACAGTCCGTAATCCAATCAAATATCAACTATATAACATCAACTATTTCATTCCCATGCAACCATAACCACCAAATAGAAGCCACAAATCAAAAAATATTGGTTTAAATAGTGACCAAGATACATACATATATATACATATATACATAGACACACAGACACGCACATATATATCTGACATTCCTTTATTCCCAAACAACAAATTCCTAGATATGCATGCAATGCATAATGGTGGATTGTATTTTTATGTGGGTGTGCAAAAATAGATGCAAACGACATCGATATGCATATTAGCGCATAGATCAAGTGTAATAAAAAGAAAGACGAGTGTTCCATCTCACACTTTATATAAAAACTACAAATATAATGAATCCTTATTAAGGCCCAGACAAATTAGAAGCATCTCTAAACACATGAGAAAATAGCTAAGAATTCTTTACCAATGAAAGCATGAATTGATTTATTACTTTGCAACCATTGACAACACATAGAAACCATAAGTCAAATAATTTCTTCAAGCCCACAGAAGAACAATCAAAAATTTCCTATGCAAAATAGCATATAGTGTTTTATTACCTCAACAAGTATTAAATGTTGCACCCTTGAGTGATCCTACTTCCAATAATCAACTACTGGACATATTATTATAAGGAAAACTAGCAAGATCATCTTCATTGAACCTTAATGTCTTTATTCTTTCAATAAGAATAATTGAAAAGATAAATGAAACAATTTATTCAATCCAACAAAAGAAAAAACAATAATTCCCTATGGAAAATAGCACAGTGTTTTAGTGCTTCAACAAGTATTAGATGCAAAGCCTACAAAAGTGGAATGCAAGATATCAACAAGGAGGAGAAAGAAATATGCACCTCTAAATCATTGTATTTTCCAATAATTGAATTCTAAACATATTATTATAAGAAAACTACCAAAATCATGTTCATTGAACCTTAAGGTCTTTATCATGGAATTCCATGACTAAATATTTGATGATGTAAGAACCCGCTTCACATGTGAATAATACAATCTTAATTTTGTTATATTTCTCCTAAATAGATGCTTAGATATATTTTAGACAATGCATAGTCTGATTGTGTGACAATGTACTCATATTTTATTTTGACATGTTTTATTATCATTGCCATGAAGGTATTAGGAACTTGTAAACTATGAATACGAATTGGAATTTTAATGAGATTGTTGTACAAGTAAATCTTGCTTCAGTTACCAAATTAATGTGACATACGAATGTTGCTTATGATTTCATTGGTAATGTGAAGGAAAGAAAGAACGCCAATGTGAGAAGGGAAAACTAGTGAGAATAAAATCAAAAGACATCCTTTGGTGGTTATGTATTGGATTTCCTTATTTTGGAGTTAGGAAGAAATAAAATTATTATGCTTATTCTTCTAGGTTGAAAGAGTTTTAATTGTGTCTCATGGGAGATGTAAGATGCGGTTAAGGATAGAAACCCTTGTATCCATGTGTTAAACTCGGATGGAACCTTAGTGGGTCTTTAAAGTGGGTTTACAGTCAATTTCTTGGGTTGGGATGCATAAATAAACCCCTTTGGGTCTAAACCATGATGGTAGGGGTCAAGTGGGCATGCAATAGGGCCCCGAGGACATGATTTGACTCCTGAAAAGTCTTCATAATGAGGAGTGACGAATTTTGAGTAAAAGATGGCGTGAAAAGATTGAAGAGTTGTCCAAGTGCATGTGCCCCTCTTAATTAAGGAAAAGACCCTCATTGATGAGGGAGGTACATTCACACCTCCCCACCTAAGGGTTACAATTGGTGAGATTTCTATATATTGGGAGAGGAAGATGGAGTGGGGTGTTACCCACTTCTCCTCTTGGAGAACTTGAGTGGAAAGGGTAGAGAGAATGAGAAAAGGAGAGGAGTTCACCTCTTGGAGAGACAACGACCAAGATGGTTTGGCTTGGAGAGGAAGTATGGATGCAATAATTCAATCCCTCTATCTAAAAGACGAGATAATTTTTTCCTATTCCCATTTGCCTTTGTTTATTTGCTATAAAATGTTGTCATATAGGAGGGATCATGGTTGAAATATAGAGGCCAGTATTGGCATGGTGTGATGGTTTAAAGGTGAAATTGTTGTTCTTGCCACCAAGGTTCAAACCTCGCTGGGGTGGTATTGTTGAATGGTTGTATTCCAGTTCATAGCTCCGGTTCAAAAGTGTTTACCCCTTGAATAAAATGGTTGAAATATAGAGAGTAAAGAATCTAGATACTTGAAACTTGTATGGTGTTAGTCTTATTCCTTGTAACAATGTGAAAGAGTTCCATTTATCACCGTGGAGATAAGAGAAATACTTGCTTGTGGGTATGGTTAGAGCCCATGAGGCTCCATGATGCCATTACAGTAGGGTGGAGAGCAAGCCTTAACCAACTATGTGTCCTTCATTATATTTCCTTAAATATGTTTTTAATAAAGAAAGCTAGTGTTTTGATATAACATGAGAGAGAATAGAAACAAAAAGACTTATTCATTTATGTGTTTTCATTATATTCCCTAAATTTTGTTGTAATATGGAAGGTTTACTTGGAGGGTTGCATCCTTTTATGAAAGGACACACTTTATAAATGTGTTACTAAATGAAATGTTTGAGCTAAAAGTTATTTTTATTGAGAGATGAGGGAAATACTATGTAAATCTCAATTTACTTTCTCTTTCCATTGAATGAATGCTTAGCATGTGTATTTAAATGTGTAGTGAACATGGCCAAAATATTATTTAAATATATTGAATAATTTTATTGCAAATGGAAACCTTAAGCATCAATAAAAGTCTACGAATCTCTATGTTAAAGTCTTATTTCCAATTTCCACAACCACGGGTATGGATTATTAAGTAGAATAATAAATTTGAGGAAACTGGTGAAAAGAAAGAGAGTTGATAAATGTATATATTTTATTTTCTGTTTTTACCAATTTTAAAAGAAAATTCTGATTAATAATGAACATTTAAAATATGAGTGAATGAGATAAAAGATTAAAAATATATAATAGATATGTATATATATGTATATATACAAAATACATACATTCACATACTCCAAAATGTATATACCCACTTCATTTGATATATGAAACATATAAATATATATTTAATAAAGGATTAAAAAAAATAGATATATTCAATATATATTTATAGAAATGTTGGAATATTTGAAAATCTATCTCATATATATATAAATATTCAAGTACTATCAAATATATCATTTAAACTCTAAAAATTATTTTAAAGATACATAATAAAATAAAAGTAAAACTTATAGTCGCCATTAACAATATGAGAAGAACGGCCAAGCCAAAAATAGATTGATGTCCAAAACACAACAATAATAATAATAGTTCAGTAGTTTTGTTTATCCTATGTATTTTTTGGTTTGAAAGCATGATTTGAAGTATATTAAATAGAGCAGCAAGAACACAAAAAAACAAGATTGGTCTTTCAAAAAGAATGAAGTCTTGGAAAAAGAACAAACATATTCACTTTCAAGCTATAATTCTTTTTATAATGAACAAAATATGCAGACCTAAAATGTCTGTCTATTGTTGCACAGTAACAAATGGATTTAAAAAATGCATAGGTCTCAAGATCACAAATATTTAATAATTTAAAGACAAAAAATAAATTAAATAGAGTAGTCATTGTCAGAAATTTGCAAGGGGTATAGTGAAACAAAACAATCCATAGATTTCTCTCAAATACAAACTATAATATAAATGAGAGAAAGATGTTTTTTACAAACTAAGGGGAATCCCCTACAAACTGTAAACCCTTAGGCATCCAACCTCCTCCTAGCCTTCAAAATTCTTCAATCATGATCTCTCCATTCTGAGAGGACATACCTAGAGCACCGCCATCCTCCTTACTGTGCTGCATTGCTGGGGAGGTGTTTGAAAAAAATAAAAAATAAATAAAAGGGAATTCTCATTGCCTCAGAAGATTAGGGCTAGGGCATTGAGGAGTGGGGTATCGTGAGTGAAAAGAAGAGGCAAAGAAGCCATTATCGCAGCTGTTGAAATAAAATATGTTGAGAAATGGGTATCACCCTATTATTGCAGACACTCCTGCTTGATTTGATGATGAACATGAAGTGAAATTTAATAACCCTGCAAATGAACCTAAAGATGTAGCGATTGGATGGGTGCTATTAGAGGAATTCAATGCTTCATCAATTCAGTATGGGTGCAATCTAACTTAGAGTTGAATTAGGAGGTTTGTTTGAAAATGTACCATCTACTTCTTCTCTAAGATGTAATTAATTTTATGGCTAAACTATTCTCTCATCTGATTTCCTTCTGATGCATAGGAGGATTTGGTTGCTCGCATAGGTAATCCACCCTGTAGTACAGCTCTTCTCAATTTATTGCTCTGCAAAAGTATGCAGCAAGCAATGTATACATGGAGGCATATTGCTATAGATATTAAATGAGCAATCATACTTGCATTATTTATCCTCATGTCTAATTCACTACCATTTGGGGTAAAGATCTGGGGGTTAGAAGTATAATACACACAACTATGGTGAGGTAGATTATGTTTCAGGAAGGGTGTGAATTATTGTTAAGTAAATAATTTAAGGAGACGATTTTGGATTAAAACATGAGGTTTGAATATCTAGTTAAATATACAATCAACCTAATACTATTATTTTCATCTTTACAATAAAAAAATATATAGTATTTACTGGTTAAGTGAAGTAGTTTCCCAATCAATGACATTATTACTATTTTGGGTGTAATAAAGAAAATAATATCATTTGTGTGAGGCAAGAGGGGGGAATCATAGTGATATAATAAATGACAACACTACCACTTGATAATTGAATAAATAATGATAATATTGTTTTTAAAAGTTAACAATTAGTTATTGATTAAAATTTATCATATTATTGCTATTGTGGTGAGAGCAGCAAAAAACATAGCACTGTAATTGTTAAGGGTTTAGTGATAGTCAAGTATAAGTATTCTAAGAGTTTTCTTCTATTTCTAATTATATCAGTATTGTGGCATAATAATAAAAAGGAATATTAACAATTTTTATAATTATCACAATAATTAATTTATCAATACAATATGACCCACAATTATAATATTATCTTTAGAATAATAGTATATTGTAAATAATATTAAAGCAACATTATGATCTTAAATTAAAATAACCACCTTTCCATTATAAGTATTCATTCTAGTTATTATATCCTACTTAAAAGTTAGGAACTTTAAATAGTAGTTATCTCATTTAAATAGATAATTAATAAGATAAAGTTAGTACTTTTCTTAGATAGTGGAAGCTTTTTGTTAACATGTCAATTCTCCCAATTCTTTTTATGGGTTTTAGTGTTGTTTTTTTTACTTGTATATCCTTATCTAAATAAAATTGACTCCTACGTGGAAGGAAATAAAAGTAGATTAGGGCTAAGTTTAAGGAGATGGGACTTATGTATTATATTCCTAATAAATGCATGAAATTGTAAAAAGTCATATCTATAAGCTTAAAAAATAATATATGAATATGAATAATCATTTAATATAATAAGAATGTTAAATTGAGTAGTATTTATTTATATATTTTAATTATAGGTCTAAAAATAAATGGTTTCTTACTATATGAAA
The DNA here is from genome assembly GCA_007258455.2 of Sequoia sempervirens. Taxonomy (NCBI): domain Eukaryota; kingdom Viridiplantae; phylum Streptophyta; class Pinopsida; order Cupressales; family Cupressaceae; genus Sequoia; species Sequoia sempervirens. The sequence goes on along the minus strand of VDFB02000015.1, from coordinate 381,206,869 downwards.
GTGAGTTCATTTATTATATACTATTTACACTATATAAATAAATTGAATATCTTTATATATTAAATTGACAAATCTAATGAAAATAGAGGATTTAAATCTATTATTAGATATATTTTATAAATAAATAGTATATGAATTATGTGATTATAATATATGGAATGAAGTTAGAAATAGTCAGTTATTTTATTATTTAATTTATTTTTATATTCTTTAATTTTATTTATTTTAAATGAAACCTTCACTGTCATTGTTGTCATTAAATCATTTTGAGAGAATTACACAAATGAAACTTAGTTAATGGACCTTTTCAACAAATGCGTTATGTTTTTTTTTAACCTTCAATGAAGCTAGTTCATCATACTCCCAATAGCCTTGGAATAGCGCTACCATTGGAAAGTCAAACATTACTAGGGAGGGTAGATTATTAGGATTAGGAAATCTTAATTTAGTTAGGTTTACTATGTTACTGATTTAGGGTGCACATAATAAACTTTGCTCACCCAATTGCTCTAGTCCTTCATCTTCCCGCTCTCTAGTAATGTGTCAAAGATTATGTTGCATGGGAAACATCATCCGATGCATGTAATGTCACTTACATGTTAGACATAAAACATCAATTTAGTTTAGGTATGCAGGCTTTGTAAAAAAAATAAAAAAAATTGTTGGGTTTTTCTTGCAAAAATTTATGGGCTTGACAGACTCTTAAGAGCTTGTTATGCCAATTAATAATCATATGAAGTATGTATTGAATTCATTTCAACAAGAATTATATATTAAATAAAACATTATCTAGAAAGGAAAACAAATAATTCATACAGTTATGCTGCAACCATAACCACAAAACGGCTGGTACAATTGAATAAATGACAACAATTATCACAACCATCACCAACACATGCAAACAATACAAGAACTAATATCGATACCATCCAGCATTCAAGAGAGCAAACATCCACATAGCATTTTCCCTCAATTGACTAGTTGAGAAGGCTATGAATTCAAACCTTTTGTTTCCCATAATAATGCCTTGCTTTGGGCTAGGCAGTATATTATAGGCAACAAAAAATTTGAATTCATAGCCTTTTCATTCAGGAAAATGAGGGAAAATTCAGTTTGGATGTTTTCTCTCTTTATAATTTTGAATGGGCCAATTATATAGCGAGGCAAAAAATATGGTATACACTTCTATATTTAGATATAGTAGTCTCTACATAAATAGATATTTACATGTGTACATATATATATATATATATATATATATATATATTTATATTTGGCTATATGTGTGTAATTTTGATAATTAAGCACCACACGAAGCACACCTACAACTCATTCTAATAAGAAATATATATTAAACAAAAAATATTTAAAAAGGGAAATAAAGCATTAAAATTTATTGTTTTGAGAAGATAGTTATTTATTTCAAAACAAATTCATTATTTCTTTCATTATTGAAAAGGGATTCTTATAACAATAGGCTTTCTATTAAACATGCTAAAGAACATTGGCTGCCACATACATGTGCTCAACACCTTTTTGAAGTTGTTAAAGGGACAATTCAAATACTCTTTTTAAGGCCAGGAAAAGGAAAACGAAATAACCTAGCCAACACTAGGCAAGGGACAATGACAATGCCTTATAGAACAAAACATAAGCTACACATGATTAAGTATTTGGCCATGATGAAACCATCACCACTAAATGGAAACCACAAGTAAATAAATGGCAAGTGCTATCACATCCATCGCCAGGACATGACAAACATACAAAATTAAATGTTGGTATGAGCCAACATTTAATTTTTGTGGCCCTCTCTATCCACATAGTGGGAAATATGACACCCTATCCCCAAGGTAGACAACGATAGTCTCTGCCACCCTTCCCACAACCACCATACTGATAAGAACCCAAGGGGTAGGTGAGAATTTTGTCTAAAGTTTTTTTAAATAAAAGACCATCCACCACCTTTTCCACACCCACCGAAAAGCTAAAAAACCAGGGAGGCTCACAAGAATTGTGACCAAGGTACACACAAACAAACTATTGACTAACAATATAGGGTGTAACATTTAACATAGACTATATAACAATGATTGTTTCATTGCATTGCAAACATAATGACTAAACAGAAACCATAAATGAAATAATATTGGTTTCAAAGTTAAAAATCCATGCAAGAAAATAATCTTTTCTCAACACCACCTTATTACAACTTGAAAAAATATAGCCTTCTCAACAACACACTATTGAAAATGAAACAATGTAGATCATGGAAGGCAACAACAATCTGTAATCACTACTAAAATCAGAAAGTAGTCTGCAAGACACAAAGCAAACAATATCGTTAAGTGTTTTTCCCAAAAGAACCTCTTCCCACTTGCTTCAAACATACCTCTTCTCGCTAGCTTTCCTGTAAAAAAATGGGAAAAATGTTATCATAGGCGACACTTTTCTTTTCCTTTTGCAACCATCCTCTCATGCAAAAAAAAAACCATAACCTCCACCCACCTTCATAGAAGCTACACAAAGCTTAATCGAGCTTGCACCCTCACCCTCACAGAAGCTTTCCCTCCTTGCTCATGGCTCTCATAGTAGGTATACCAACAAAACGACAACAAAAAATTCCTTATTGAAAATTTCCCAGACATTTGTTTTGTTCCTAGATGCATTAAACGGCACTTCCATCACGACCATAGCCAGTACACGCAAAACATACAAAAAAAATGCTAATGCAAACCAATATTTAATTTTGGTAGCCTCCTCTATCCACACGGTGGGGAAAAAACCACCCTATTCGCAAGGCATCCAACAACCAACTCTGCCACCTTTTCATGGCCATCGGAAGCCTAGGAAAACTGGGAGGATGAAAAAAATTCAAACCAAAGTTATAACCTATCTTCCACCATTTCCCAACCACCAAAAGTCTTGAAAATGGGGAGGCTGGTGAAAATTATATCCAAAGTTCACACAAATAGCCTATTGGCTAAATATATACATATATACATATATGTATATATATACATATAAATGTTATGAACATAACATATACATACATACATATACATACATATATACACATATTTGTACATGTATATGCATATACATATATACATATATATAGATATATATATATATATTGTTGTTTCTCAGTTGTGATTGTCCTTGATGACAAATTATCTTACAGTTGATTCTTTTCAGTTTGGTTTCTTATGGTCTATCTTCAGTGGATTGTTTACATACTTGGCATTCACATTCAGATTCAGTTCTTAGTTTGAATTCTAATATGTTTTCGTACCAATTAGATTGAGCTTCATGTAGCTACAGGTTCTCATGTTTACACAAGTAATTGGTTTGTGATATTGGTTTTAAGCTTTAGGGCTCTTTTCAGTTTCACATGGTCAGGTATATGATTTCAATGTTTACTCAGATATCATTGGATCAGTATCTCATTCACATAATTATGCTTCAGTTTAGACTATGTGTTTATTACATCAATGCATTTAATTGGTCTTGATAATGGCAATCTTTTTAATGATATTCTTGGGCATATTTTATGGTGATTATACCATTGGAAAGCAATTTCATTTAATATCATAGTCTATTTGCAAGGTCATTTTTTTATTTTTTATTTTAAAAAGGAGGTTGAAGGCGGTTTCACCATGGCTTAATTCATTACCTTATTATTGTCGGCCTTCATGTGTTCTTACTTCATTCTAAGTCAACATGGTGGACTTATTTGCAATTATCATGGGTTGATTATTGTTGACAACTTGGATAATAGAAATTGCTTTTGGTTGGCCCTCTTGGATAGCGACTAAATCATTGATGTTGTGATTTTAATTATTAATTTTGACTTGGCTTGGACTTCAACCTTTCACCATTTTAACTTAATGAGCATTTCTCAAGGCAAAGTTGATTAGGGCAACGTATTATTTCGAGCTCACTCTTTTGGCTAGGTATTGAACCCTGGCCTGGCCGCCTTCATGAGAGTTTAAGATTTTTTTTCTCATAGATGTATTTGACTATTGTTGCTGGTTGTAATAGTTTCATCAGTGGATTATGCAGGCTTTACTTGGTCCATTTCTTACTGGAAGTTTTGAAAAAGAAGAAAGGATAACGAGCACAGCCAAAAATGGTATTGGTTTATTTTTGAATTTACATCTTCAGGTATTTACATTTACAGCCTTGTATTGTTCTTTGTCAGCATGTGTTACTTGGCATATTCATGCATTTTCTAGATTCTAAATTTCACTTTGTGGTTGAAGATGTTTTGCATATAATGGATTCATGGGTTATTGAAATCTCTGTCAGAATATCATGCTTTGACTATGATAGTTGTTTTTGTTTGTTAGTTTTGGTAATATGGGTGAAAATAAGATATGCCCTGATAAATAATCATTATTCTTGCATTGAAGGGTTTTTTTATGGGAAATCTAACAATCTTTAAATCTCTGATTAGCTGTGGAAAATGGTTATCATGCTTTATCATAATGGCTTCAGTATGAGTGTATTGGGAATGTAACACCTACATTATTTTGGAGTTTCATTAGTTTTAGATTGTGGGTATTTGTGGTCTTTGAGATTCTATCAGTTATACTTTGTATTCTCCTTATTCATTGCAGAATTTGTTGTTTTTTGATTATGGGTTTTCAAAAATTCAAGTTTGAAATTCAGGGTTTTCTGGAAGAATCGAACGGGCATTTGGGTTATCAAAACTTAGTTTCTAAATGATATTTGTACTCATTAAAAGTTATTTTTTGTAGTGTTGAGGATGGCTCTTAGCTGGGTGAAATGGCTCTTGTATTGGAAAATTAATTTCACTTTGACTAATAATCTTGTTGGGTACAAGATGAAGATTTCAATTGTAAAAAGCTTTGTTAACTTTAGTCAAAATCTTTTCAGTTTGGTTGAAGTCAAAAAAATTTTAAGCTCTCCTTTGACCATGAAATTCATTGAAGTCTTGATACCTAAAAAGATGTATAAATAGAAGCAAAAAACACTTTTATGTTATGTGGTTGTAATTATGAGATTATCATTCCTTGGTTGTATGAAAATGTATAGATAAACTCTACAATAAAAATCTAAATAACAAGAGGCAGAGACATTGTAAATTCCTTCTCTATATAGTATTTTGAGGATTCAATTATTGAATCCTTAGGGTATTCTATAGACAAGAAAACAGAGAAATATGTGCTTCACTAAAAATAGAGAAATCCTCTGAGTTATTATTATTGTTCAAAACATAATTTGAGGCATTGGTACTCCTTGAGATGGATATCTCAAAACAAGGGGTTGGTGCTCCTTGAGTGGGTACTATAAAATTGGCCTATAAGGCATTGTGAATAGTGGATTATTTTATTAAGCCTACAAGGAATTTCGGGAGTGTTTTTTCTTCCCTGTTTCAAGGTTTTCCACTCAGCAAAAATTGTGTGTATCTTTGATTCTGTGTGATTGCACCTCTTCTTTGTGTTGCTATTTAGTTTGCTATATTTCTCAATGTAGCATGTGAATGATTACATTCAATACATGAATGATTTAATCATTAAATTGAGATCAAATATGAAATATGTTTTATTTTATGCAAAATGTATGATTTTGGTTTGACACTAATTCACCCCCCCTCTCAGTGTCACTTTTCAGTCCAACAATTGGTATCAGAGCATAGGGTCCTCTAATAGGTTTTAATCACCTTGGATTGATCTTGGTCTTGGAGTTTGTTTTCAATGGCACATTCTCAAGACGGTGCCTCTATAACCAGAGCTTTGTTATTTGATGGAACATATTATGTGTTCTGGAAAATTAGAATGGAAGCTTTTCTTATTTCTTTTGATGTTGATGTTTGGAGCATTGTTTTAAATGAGTACAACGTACCAGCCTCTATTCCCACTGATCCTGCTGAAAAAAAGAGGTATGAAACAAATGCCAGAGCTAAGCATGCCATCTTGTGTGGGTTAACTAAATATGTATTCATTAAATTCATGCATTGCAAATCTGCTCATGAAATCTGGGAAAAAATTGAAACTATATATCAAGGGAATGAGAAAGTCAAACTGTAAAAAATCGTTACACTCAAACATCAGTTTGAGGAGATGAAAATGAAGGATGATGAAAAAGTGGCTGAATATTTCCTAAGAGTTGATGAAGTTGTCAATGCAATGAAAGGTCTAGGTCAAGAGGTTAATGAATTTGATGTGGTCACAAAGGTTGTTAGAACCTTACCATCCAAATTTGAATCAAAGGTTTTAGACCTAGAAGAAAAGAAACACTTTGATAAGCTTACCTTAGACAACCTATAAGGAATACTTACTGCCTATGAAATGAGAACTAGCAAAAAAAATTCATCAGGAAAAGAAACTACCTTTAACACTAAAAAGAAAGAAAAATTCGAAGTCAGTGAATCAGAGTTGTCTGATTCTAAAGAATCCCATTTTGTTAGAAGACTTAAAAAGAGATCAGGAAAATATAAGGCAAAACTTCCCTTTAAATGTTTTAACTATGGAAGAATAGGTCACTTTGCTGCAAAGTGTCCCTATGATGATCAAATCTGTGACAACGAGACAACTGAAAAACAACCTAAGAAGAAGGCCTTCAAACCTAAAGGAAACTTCAATTTCAAAAAGAAGAAAAGTCTATTTAGTAAGGATGAATCTTATATTGAGTCTGAAGATTCATCAGTTGAAGAAGATGAAACTTTGTTCATGGCTGAAATTACTCAATGAAATGATTCAAACACCATTGACATTGAAGAAGGTGAAGTAGATCTTGAAAGTGAGCTGAAACGTGCTTTAAAAGAGGTCAGAAAACTCAAAAAACAAGTTCTTGCTCAAGAACTTAAACCTAATAAAGAAATGGTCTCTCTAAAAACTTAGCTTGAAGAAGCTAAAAGAGTTGAAGACTGTCTTCGAGAGACTGTAAGCTACAAAGATCAAGAAATTAAAAAACTAGAACAAGAAGTAGTTCGCCTTAGGAAGGAAATTGAAAAATATGAAAGCACTCTAAAACTGAATGAGATGCTTAGCAAGTAGAAGATGTATAAAGATAAAAATGGTGTTGGTTTTGAAAAAGGTGAATGCTCAATTGACAATGCAAAACAAAACCCCTCTTCTGAAATCAAAGGTTCAGGTTCAAATCACTCAGAATTTGGTAAGGATCATGTTCAGTTTTTAGGAGGTAATAGACCTTCATATAGAGTCAATCCTTTCTTCTATGGTTATTTTTTTTTCCGCAACAAATTTGTCCATAAGGTGAGCACGTGTATGCTTATGAATCCTAGAATACCCAGGTTTGGTCTTAGGAAATAGTATGGTTTTGTTAGATAGATCAGATGTTTTAAATGCAATGCTTTGGGACATTCTGTCAAACAGTGCATAACTAATCTGCAATCTAAACAACAGAAAATTAAAAAGGTTTGGAAACCTAAGACTGTCAACAACATTGAGCAAACTATGTTGGTTCAAACTACTTTTCATTCCAAGAAAAAAGACTTATGGGTCCTAGAAAGTGGATGTTCTAACCATATGACTGGCGACAAGGATAAGTTTATAAATCTTGAAGATTATGTAGGTGGATATGTTAGGTTTGCTGATAACTCTGGTATTCAAATTAAAGGTAGAGGTTCACTTCTTCTGAATGAAGACACTCCTATCTATAATGTGTACTATGTGGAAGGTCTCAAACACAATATTCTAAGTGTTAGTCAAATCTGTGATAGTGGTTATCATGTTCTTTTCACTTTGCAGGGATGTGAGATTAAGAACAGGCTTGGAAAGGCTGTTGCAGCTGGAAGGAGGACAAAAGGAAATGTGTACAATATTCTCGACACATCAAGCAATTCCAATAATCAAGCTATGTGTTTAATGGGCCAAATTGAAGAGAGCTGGTTATGGCATAAAAGATTAGGACACAAACTTTGAAAATATAGTTAGAATTAGTAAAAATTAGAATGTTAGAGGTTTACCAGTTCTTAGCAAGCCAAAAAACTCTGTGTGTAAAGAATGTTTAAGTGGTAAACAAACTAAAATCAGCTTCAAAATAAAAGAACATTCTTCTTCAAAACCTTTACAACTTCTACATATTGATTTATGTGGACCAACTAGAACAAGGTCTATTAATGGTGAAAAGTACTTTATGTTGTTTGTGGATGATTATACTAGAATGGTTTGGGTCACATTTCTTAAGCACAAATCAGAAGCCTTTGAAATGTTTAAAATATTTCGTAAATTGGTTGAGAAGGAATCTGATTTGAAACTTAAATGTTTGTGATCTGACAAAGGAGGTGAGTTCACCTCTCAAGAGTTTATTGATTACTATGAACAAAATGACATTAAAAGACACTATGCTGCAACAAAAACACCTCAACAAAATGGGGTAGTTGAACATAAGAATATAACTGTAAAAGAAATGGTTAGAACCATGCTAGATGAAGCTAAGTTGTTTGATATGTATTGGAAAGAAGCTGTTCATACAGCTGTATACATTTTGAATAGAGTGCAACTTAGGGTGAAATCTAAACACACTCCCTATGACCTTTGCTATGGAAAAACTACTTCTCTCAAATACTTTAAAATTTTTGGCAATAAGTGTTTTATCAAGAAAGATGATGATAACCTTCGCAGCTTTCATTCAAAGTACGATGAGGGTATCTTTTTGGGATACTCAACTCATAGCAAAGCTTATAAATGTCTTAACATAAGGCTTAACAAGATTTTTGAAGTTGTGAATGTAAAGTTTGATGAAAGATTACATTTAGATGCAGAAACCTTGCAGGATAATGAGGAAGAACGACTTGAACTTGAATCAAATACATAAGAAGCTGAAACAACAAAGTCTATTGCTGAATAAGCAAGCCCTAAAAATGAAAAAGCAAGTCCTGAAAAGGTTGCATCAAAAGCTCCTTTGAAAAATCTAGCTAAAAATCACCCCAAAGATCATATTATTGGGGATAAAAATGTAAGAGTTCAAACTAGAAGAAAGGCTGCAGAATCTGATGAAAAGGAACAAATAGCTTTTTGTCTAGTTACTCAGTTTGAGCCTAAATTTTTAATGAAGCTCTCACATACTCATGTTGGCTTAATGCTATGCAAGAAGAAATTGATAAAATTGAGAAAAATCAGACTTGGGAGTTAGTCCCAAGACTAGATGACAAGAATGTCATTAGAGGCAAATGGATTTACAGAAATAAGCTTGATGAAAATGGCAATGTTGTTCGCAATAAAGCACGATTTGTCTGGAAAGGATATGCTCAACAAGAAGGTATTGACTTTGGTGAAACCTTTGCACCTGTTGCTAGACTAGAATCTATCAGAATATTCTTTGATTATTCTGTTTACAAAACTATTTATCAAATGGATGTCAAAATTGCTTTTTTGAATGGCTATTTAGATGAAGAGGTCTATGTTGAATAGCCTGAAGGATTTATATGAAAAGATAAGCCTAACCATGTTTTCAGGTTGAAAAAGGCTCTCTATGGCTTAAAACAAGCACCTAGAGCTTGGTACTCTAGGCTAGACAATCATTTAATTCTAATGGCTTTGTTAGAGGAGGCGTAGACAGTAATCTTTATGTTAAAACTGAAGGTTCTGATATTTTGGTTGTTGAAATTTACGTTGATGAGACTATCTTTGGCTGCAATAATGTTACTTTGAGTAAGAAGTTCTCTCAGCTAATGGAATATGAGTTTGAAATGTCAATGTTAGGAGAATTAAATTTCTTTCTGGGTCTTCAAATCTCTCAATGTGAGAATGGAATATTTCTTTCTCAAACCAAATATGCTAGAGAGATGCTTAATAAATTTAAAATGGATTAATGTCATCCTGTTAGCACTCCAAACACTACTAGATACAAACTTACTAAAATTGATGATTCTCTTGATTCAAATCAAATGGAATATAGATCAATGATCAGGAGTCTTTTATATTTAACTACCTGTAGACTTGAAATTAGGCAGGTAGTTTGCACGACTACACATTTTTAGGCATCACCTAAAGAATCTCATGTTACTGATGTTAAACGGATCTTTAAATACATTTAGGGCACTCTTAACTATGGTCTTTTGTATCCTAGAAGCAGTGATTTCTTTTTAATTGCATACACTGATGCTGACTGGGCTAGTTGTCTGGATGATAAGAAAAGCACCAGTGGTGCTCCTTTCTTTCTTGGTGATTGCTTAGTGGCATGGCACAACAAGAAACAAGAATTTGTTTCTCTTTCCACTGCTGAAGTAGAATACATTGCTGCCACTTCGTGTTGTACTCAAATACTATGGATGAGTCAGACTCTTTCAAATATGGGTATTGATGTTACTAAACCTGTTTCCATTCTTTTTGATAACACTAGTGTGATAAATATTTCAAAAAATCCTATTATGCACTCTCGCACTAAACATATTGCTATCAAGTTTCACTTTCTTTGAGAAAAGGTTTTGGCTAATGAAGTTTTCTTACAGTTTGTTGGCTCACAAGATCAAGTGGCTGATATTTTCACTAAGCCCTTAGCTAAAGAGTTATTTGAAAGGATGAGACTTTGATTGGGAGTTATCTCTCAATTGTTACTTCACTAATTTACCATGCTTTGGCTTAGGGGGAGCATGTTATATGTCTTATTCCTTACAACTCTCCTTCATTCTTGATTGTTGCACTGTTACTCTTTATTTCCAGGTGGTTCTCATAATATTCTTGGTTGGCTTCTGAGTCATATTTCATGGCATTGCACAATCCTCTCTTCTTTTCATTATCTTTGAGGAAAAAAGGGGGAGAGTCTTTTGTGTTTTGCCATCAAGGACAAAGGGGGAGTTTGTTGGTTCTTAGTTGTGATTTTCCTTGATGACAAATTATCTTACAGTTGATTCTTCAGTTGATTCTTTTTAGTTTGATTTCTTATGGTCTATCTTCAGTGGACAGTTTACATACTTGGCATTCGCATTCAGATTCAGTTCTTAGTTTGAATTTTAATATGTTTTCATACTGATCAGCTTGAGCTTAATGCAACTACAGGTTCTCATGTTTACACAAGTAACTGGTTTGTGATATTGGTTTTATGCTTCAGTGCTCTTTTCAATTTCACACGGTCAGGTATATGATTTCATAGTTTACTCATATATCATTGGATCAGTATCTCATTCACATAATTATGCTTCAATTCAGAGTATGTGTTTATTACATTAATGTGTTTAATTGGTCTTGATCATGTCAATCTTTTTAATGATCTTTTTGGACATATTTTATGGTGATTATACCATTGGAAAGCAATTTCATTTAATATCATAGTCTATTTGCAAGATCATTTTTTTTATTTTTTTTAAAGGAGGCTGAAGGAGGTTTGGCCGCGACTTAATTCATTATCTTATTATTGTCGGCCTTCATGTGTTCTTACTTCATTCTAAGTCAACATGGTGGACTTCTTTGCAATTATCATGGGGTCATTATTGTTGACAGCTTCGATAATAGAAATTATTTTTGGTCGGCCTTCTTGGATAGCGACTAAATCATTGATGTTGTGATTTTAATTATTAATTTTGAGTTGGCTTGGACTTCAAGCTTTCACCATTTTAACTTAATGAGCATTTTTAAAGGCAAAGTTGATTAGGGCAAGGTATTATTTCGAGCTCACTCTTTTGGCTAGGTATCGAACCCTAGCCTAGCTGCATTCATGAGAGTTTAATATTTTTTTTTTCTCATAGCTATTTTTGACTGTTGTTGCTGGTTGTAATGGTTTCATCAGTGGATTATGGAGACTTTACTTGGTATGTTTCTTACTGGAAGTTTTGAAAAAGAAAAAAGGATAACAAGCACAACCCAAAATGGTATTGGTTTGTTTTTGAATTTGCATCATCAAGTATTTACATTTACAGCCCTGTATTGTTCTTTGTCAGCATGTGTTACCTAGCATATGCATGCTTTTTCTGGATTCTGAATTTCACTTTGTGGCTGAAGACGTTTTGCATGTAATGGATTCGTGGGTTATTGAAATCTCTATCAGAATATCATGCTTTGACTGTGACAGTTGTTTTTGTTTGTCAGTTTTGGTAATATGGGTGAAAATAAGAGATGCCCTAATAAATAATCATTATTCTTGTACTGAAGGGTTTTTAATGGGAAATCTGACAATCTTTAAATCTTTGATTAGCTATGGAAAATGGTTATCATGCTATATCATAATGACTTCAGTATGAGTGTATTGGGAATGTAACGCCTACATTATTTTGGACTTTCACTAGTTTTAGATTGTGAGTATTTGTGGTCTTTGAGATTCTATCGGTTATACTTTCTATTCTCCTTATTCATTGCAGAATTTGTTGTTTTATGATCATGGGTTTTTAGAAATTCAAGTTTGAAATTTAGGGTTTTCTAGAACAATCGAATGGGCATTTGGGTTATCAAAAATTAGTTTCTAAATGATATTTGTTCTCATTAAAAATTATTTTCTACAGTGTTGAGGATGGATTTTAGCTGGGTGAAACGACTCTTGTATTGGAAAATTAATTTCAATTTAACTAATAATCTTGCTAGGTACAAGATGAAGATTTCAATTGTAAAAGGCTTTGTTAACTTCAGTCAAAATCTTTTCAGTTTGGTTGAACAACTATTACTCCTGAAGATAGTTACTTATCTGGCATTTAAATAAAAAAGAGTTATCTTTACTTTTCTCTCCTTTGACCATGAAATTCATTGAAGTCTTGATACCTGAAAAGATGTATAAATAGAAGTAGAAAACACTTTTCTGTTCTGCGGTTGTAATTCTGAGATTATCATTCCTTGGCTATATGAAATTGTATGGATAAACTCTGCAATAAAAATATGAATAACAAGAGGTAGAGACATTGCAAATTCCTTCTCTATATAGTATTTTGAGGATTCAATTATTGAATCCTTAGGGTATTATGTAGACAAGAAAACAGAGTAATATGTGTTTCAGTGAAAATAGAGAAATCCTCTGAGTTTTTATTGTTGTTCAAAACATGATTTGAGGGGTTGGTACTCCTTGAGATGGATGTCTCAAAACAAGGGGTTGGTGCTCCTTGAGTGGGTACTCTAAAATTGTCCTATAAGGCATTGTGAACAGTGGATTATTTGATGAAACCTACAAGGCATTTCGGGAGTGGTTTTTCTTCCCTATTTCAGGGTTTTCCAATTGGCAAAAATCATATGTATCTTTGATTCTATGTTATTGCACCTCTTCTTTGTGTTGCTGTTCAGTTTTTTATATTTCCCAATGTAGCATGTGAATGATTACATTCAATACATGAATGATTTAATCATTAAATTTAGATCAAAACTGAAATATGTTTTATTTTATCCAAAATGTATGATTTTGGTTTGACACTGATTCACCCCCCTCTCTCAGTGTCACTTTTCATTCCAACATATATATATATATATATATATATATATATATATATATATATATATATATATATATATATATATATATATATATATATATATATATATATATATATATATATATATATATATATATATATATATATATATATCCATATATACAGATGTATATACATATATATATACATACAAATATATATATACACACATATGTATACACATTAGTTGTATCTGAGCCAACCTTTTGCGGAAAAGGTTTTGCATAGGTCTATAACTGTGATTTTCAGTGATGTATGGGAATCACTACAATGGAATAAAATAGTTAATTTTATGCAATTCATGCCATTGATTTCCACCTTAGGCTATATTGTTTCATTTGTGGCTTCCATTTACCATCAATGCTTGCAACACAACAAAATAGTCAATGTTATGGACATTATATATACATATACATGCACATATATATATATATACATACATATATAGATATATATGCATATGTATACATGCATACACATATATATGCATATATACATAGATATATATGCATATATGTATACACATATATAAATATATGTATACACACACACACACATATATATATATACATATATGTATCTAAAGTTAGATGCACATATACACACCTTATTCATTGCAAAAAGCTATGAAAAACCTAGAGTAACAAACTAATGGAAGGATATAACCCAAGCCACCCAACAACAATCTACGAATTGGTGGATGCTTTCATAAGTCACTTTCAAGTTCACATCACACCTAAGAAGAAAATGGTTGATCCCACATGATGTAGATAAAATACAGATGAAAAAGCGACTGATTTTATCTCACAATACAAATCCTTGTATGTTGAAATTGATGTCAAGATTCCTGATGCACATCTGCAAAAGATGTTTATCAAAAACTTGCATTCAAATCTTTAGGATAAACTAACTATGATGAAATTCCCCTCATTCATGCATGTATGCACAACTTTATGTGAGTATCAAAACTCAGTTTCCAGTCGTGATTCAGAATCCACTTCAAACCAAGCTGACAAATCTGAGCAACAAAACCAAACTAACACACAAAACTTCTGCAAAACTAATAGAGGCTTCTTACAATTAACTTTTCCTTCTCAATCGCAACAACCAACCCAAACAATTCCAAATCAAGTGGTAGTTGTCAAGGAAACGGTGCCTTATGATTATGGGGATCTAAAAAGACAATTTACACCCTTACCCAATACCCTTCATAACACAATGAACCAATTAATTCAACAATGCATGCTCACTTTTGTACCTGTTAGACCCCTTGATCCCAATCAACCATTACCACCCACCTTCAAACCCAACGTTTATTGTCATTTTCACCGCCAAAATGGACATGACACTGAACATTACAAGAATCTAAAACATCTAGTTCAAGACCTCATTGATTCAGGGCATTTGACCATTGTAGGTGTTAATGATCAAGGCAATAAATCCATTGCACCTCCTAACCAAAACTTACAAATCTTCACCAATCCCATGCCCAAACATACTACTTCATTTGTTAAGGCTAGTGAACCTTCAAACACTAATGTAATGACTATTGATATAAGCAATGAAAAAAATGATATATCTCCACCTGTTACTGAAGACAATCCTATGCATAGACTTGTAGCTATGATAGATGTCATCCCTCATAAAGGCCAAACCACTAAGTCTTTTGATATCACTTTTTATGCTAAAGATATACTACAAAAGCTTCCTTATGGTCCTCTCTACATAGCTAGAAGAATCTATGATAAGCCCACTAATGGGATATTAATAGATCTCGCTTGTGGTGAGAATGTGATAATAGAGGAGTTTCTAGTATTACATGAGCTATATCAAGATGTTTATAATAAACCAACTACATGGATTAAAACACATACTAATTTTGCATGCACTATGATTGGATTGATCATTCTACCCTTACAAATAGAACCTAAAACTTTGGACGTAACATTTTCAATTATTCCACAATCTGACCAATTTCATTTACGGCTAGGCCACCCTTGGCTTTGTTCAATGAAAGGGGTCCCATTAGTTGTTCACAAGTGTTTTGAAGTTTCCACATGACAATGAGATCTTCACCATCCACCATAGTGGCTTTAATCCCTTATCGTCTAAAGGTAATTTTTCATTACAAGCCTTTTGGACTAAGCCCATGGAACCCATTAACCCTTCGAAAGGACTTCTTTTTCATCGCATATCAAAAGTTCAAAGCCAAAAAGATAGCCAAATTGTCTCTTTGTAACACATCCCCATCCACTTCCAAACCTCCCATCCTAGATGAAACCATGCTTCAACCTAAAACTGAACATAACCAACCTATCCAACCCCTTCAGCAAGGGTGATCCCACAATAATGGGTTACAGTTTTTGGCCAAACTTGACATTAAAATCAGGATTGTTCACTAGATATTCACTTTCTTACACCTATAGAAGCTAAACCATTAAGAATTTGAAGATGAATTAAACTAGTTATTTGTTAGATATTTTGTTTAGATTCTAATTATATTTAAAAAAAATAAATTAAAATATAAATTGTGAATCATTTTATGTAATTTTTAATAACTTATTTTTTCTACTAATTAGCATTTTTAAAAAGTGATGTTTACTTTAGACAGCATAAATTTTTTTAAAGACAGGATACAATTTTAATTTTTACAATATATATTTTTCACACCAATATCTAGTGCATGGATATTTTTTAATAATTTTTTGTTACATAATTTTTTTTAATTAATTTTGCAAGTCAGAGTAATTATAATTTCGATAGAGGTGTACTTTGGCCTGCATAACTTTTTTTGTATTCATTTGAATTAAATTATTCTTTTTTTGTTCAAATAAGGACATTAATACCTAATGCACATGTATTTTTTAGAATTTTTTTTCTCTATTTTTCTTATTTTTCATATGTGTGAAATAAAAAACTTTATATTCAATGAAAATCCTACATTCACAAGAAATAAAAAAATAAATATAATAATCAAATTAAAAAAATTTAAAATTATACTTTTTGGGAAGCTTATAATAAGGGCTACATTCTTAAAAAACATAAATTTTAAATAAATTCATTTGATCACCCAAAAGGTAAATTAAAAGTGATTTTTTATCAGCATTTTGATAGGTGTAGGGGAGGCTCGATTATAGGTATGGTTTAAATCTATCAAGGTTCTATCCAAGGGGGTTTGATCTAAGGGGGTTTGATCAATTCCTCTTAAATTAAAATCATTTAAATGGAACCTTTAAAGTCTTAACTCATTGTATTTTCTAAAAATATGTGATTTCAGGAAAGAATTAGGATGTCCCAAAAAGTGCAACCCATTATTATGGCAGCACCCGCAATCAAACACAAACACTTCCCCTCCATCATCCAAACAACCTAGAGAGAAGGAAACCAATTTCATTTTTCCTCCTCAAATCAAACAAGTGTATAAAGACAAAGAGAAAGTGATTGATCCATCCTCTTCGGTTTCTTTTATTCTTCCTCCTCCAAAAGAAAAGGAACCTATGATGACTCAATCGGCTCTTACATCTAAAAAACTCCAAAATTGAATCAAACGAAGTTGTGTTGCTAGATAATGTCAACGTCATCATCGTCTCCTTTCTCGTCAATCTCGCATGGAAAAAATTCAAGAAAATCAACCTCCATAGTTGACAGAAGTAATAGATGACCACCCTCCTTCTCTTGACCCACCACATTATAGTCCAGTACAACCATCACAACAAAATAAACAAATCCAACCACCATGACTTTTGATTCATCCTTCCTTGGAAATCACCCTTCATCGTCCTATTGTCATTAATCTTGATGATGATGATGATGATTATGTGGCAATAGCAAAAATAGACGATGAAGTGCTCAATGATCTTAACTCTTTATTTTTTTGTACAATGAGCCTAAATAATAAATCATCTCAACCCAGTGAAGAACCTAGTATGAATCTTAGTTCAGTGCTTTCCATTCTTTCTTTAGATAGTCAACCTCCCTTGCATTACACTGAACATGATTGGGAACAGGGTGACTTGTTAGATGGTTGATGTTCTTAGCTGGCATTTTTTTGCATTTCTCTTTTTGCTTTATGTGCATATTGTGTTCCCCCGTATCATGTGTTTGATGTTCCCTCTCTTTGTACACTTATTCTATTTGTACCTCAATTCTTCTCTTTGTTATGCATTCACCTTTTCACTTTTGCTTTGTGTTTTCCTTTTGGGGATGACACAAATTGTTGAGACACTTTATGTCTCTTCCATGTTGACCCACAAAGGTCCTTATATTTTTCTCTTTTTGTTTTGTGTTTTCCTTTTGGGGATGATACAAAGCATTGAGACACCTTATGTCTCTTCCATGTTGACCCAAATGGTCCCTTTTCCTTTTTACTTTGTCTTTTCTTCTATTTTTCATTTTGGGGATGATGCAAGGCATTGAGACCAAAATGTCTCCTTCATGTTGACCCAAAAAAAATTATTTTCTTTCACCTTTTCATTTTCTTTTCGCTTGTGTTTTCCTTTTGGGGATAATGCAAGGCATCAAGACCACAATGTATCTTCCATGTTGACCCAAAACGGACTTTCTTTTCCTTTTTTTTCACTTTCTTTGTTTTATTCTTCTCATTCTATCTATTCAAGGAATGATGACAGTTCTGAGCTCTTTCATAAAAAAATGCAGCAATGAACATACTAAACCCAAATCCATAGATCCCTTATGTATTTGGTGTGCTCTTTTCTGGGAGGGCAACTCCCTTTCTCTATTTTTCATTTTTCCTTGACATGACACAACCTAACTTTGAAACATATGACTAGGCATAGTGCTTTCCAAGTTGGATCTCATGTCTTGTTTTATTTTGCATTTCCTTTTCTTCTCTACTTTAAAGTAATTGCTCACAAAATGATGTGTAGAAATTCCTTTAAAGTGGGAGGCATACATTACCATAATTCATGTGCATTTTTGGTGTAGCATTGTCGTTTATATGATGCATTCATTTCTTTGTGGATAACATTGGGTATGATGTCCTTCATAAGTGTGATCTTTCTTAGCATATTACATTCCTCTTGGTGGCCCGATGTGACACACTGAATCCCCTAAGTTGTGAATACATTATTCTTTGATTGGTCCTCTCTTAGAGACATTAGAAACAATGTTCCCTAAGTGACTGACCTTGCATAAACTAAACAAGACTCCTTTGAACATATTTTACATTTTACATTTTACATTTTTTCCCACCTTGCATAACGCAACTTGCATGACTGTGGTACCTTTTTTTTTATCTAGAGCATTATTTTTCTTGTGGTGTCTTGTTAAAGTTATCAGTAGGTATAACGTTAATATGGTTGAGTGAGAAGCCCACCTAGTGGCATGAATTTTCCCCATAGCCACCTTTGTGTTTGTGATTACATACCAACTAGCGTATGTATCTTACCTCCTTTTGGGATTTCTCACCCCATAGATGACCAATAATTCTATGGCTCCAGAGTGAATACATTTGGGCCTTCTCACCTCATGGACCGTCATGAAAACTGTCTCCCTAGAGTGAGTACACATTCTCTTTTTCAAACAATCAACCTAGATCTAATCCACAACTAGTTGGATAGATGATCAAAGCTTCATTCAACACTTGTGTGTTCCTTTGTTCTTATGCTTATTTTGTCATGGGATCTTCATCCCAGGGCCTTGATCATCCCTTTTGATTATTTTATTCCATCTTGCAAATGTAAGCGCATTTGAACCCTCCCCTTGATGTTCAAGGCTACTTTAGTGTGAGTTTGAAGTAGATTCATTCTCTCACTAAATTGGAGGCTAAATGTGCCATAGAAAAATTTCCCCTTGTCATTTTCATGGCCTTT
The DNA here is from genome assembly GCA_007258455.2 of Sequoia sempervirens. NCBI lineage: Eukaryota > Viridiplantae > Streptophyta > Pinopsida > Cupressales > Cupressaceae > Sequoia > Sequoia sempervirens. The sequence goes on along the minus strand of VDFB02000015.1, from coordinate 381,187,660 downwards.
TAGGTCTTGTTTCATCTTGTTTCATCTATTTTGCTTAGAATTTATGTTGTAACATGGCTTGAACATGCTTATTTGGGTACTAAAATTCAAATAATAATGTCTTGTGAAGGTGTTGTGAAGTGTTGTAAAGAATTTCTACATTCTTCTAGACTCTATTCATTACAACTCACCTAAAAATCACCTTTTTACTCATTATCAAGTCCTATTCTGAAGTTTTGTAAAGTCTTATAACAAGACTTCGGGATTTTCTAGGCACACTATCACTATTTATCCCTTTCTAATGCTTTATTTGACTCTTTTATACCCTCATATGCTTTAATTAAGTGTATTTTTTAATGTAAGCCTGACAAATAACATTAAATACAAAATATTTCCCGACACATATTTTCAGGTCCTAGGTGGGACCCATTCATCATGGTTGGCGAATGAGTCCCCCTTGGCCCCAAATTCAAAATATTTTAAATTTCCCTTCGGTTTTTTATTCAAAATCACTTGATGTCGCCTATGATGACGTATGAATGGGAAACTAAGGCGCACAATTGTATAAATATGTGATTTTCACCTCATTTTACATCTCCCAATTCAAGCATTCAAGCATCCTACAATATCAAATCAAGCATTATTCAAGCACTTTGAAGGATCCACTGACACTACTTTAGATTTACAACTTCAAGGGTTTGGTAATTTGATGGAATTTTCATGTTGTTAGTTTATCATCCTGTTTCATTAATTTATTTTATTAAGGGTTTGATTACCATAAGTGGGGTTTGACCAAGAAAAACCCCTATTGGCTAACCCTCAACCATTTTTCTTCTATTGCATATGTGTTTATAGACCTAGGTATGTAGATTTAACAAGATTTTTGGTGTTGAAGATTGGTTTACAAGTAAAATAGGTGCTTCAAGTCAACTCAAGTCAATTTCAAGCTCGAAGAAGGCTTTTTGTCTGTTTCATATAGAACCGACTTCAACAACCCAACAATAAGAGATTTCCAAATCTGGTGTTGTAGAGTTGTCTCCTAATTTTTCAAAAATTTGGGAGATGACTAATTTTCCACCAATGGTGAATGAGTCCCACCTTAGGACTGAAAATATGTAATTTGTTAGATTTTGGATCGCGACTGTCAGAAACTAGTTTCCTACACTTTTTCACGAGTAGGTGGACTATTTCGCCACCCTGGACGAATTTCCAACAGTGTCCACAACATTCCAGAATCATCAAACATTTCCCAGGTGTACTTTTATTTAACTTATTTCTTTCTGTTATGCATTATTTTATCATTTACATAATTGCTTGCATATCAAAGCGTGTTTTGAAACATAACATAAATCTTAGTTTTGCATTCATCTTTATTCATTTAAATCATTCAATTCCATTTATTTTACTTCATTTACATTATACAACATTGCACATATCATAATTTGAATGAACCCTTTGCATTTTTGGGCCCTATCTCTCTCCTTTTAGGTGAAAAGCCCTAGAAGAGCAAGAGTTGTCTATAGGTAACCCAAAAATCAATGGTTCACACTGTAACAACTCCTTTTTTGATGCTCAATAAATAATAACTAGGAAGGTGTATTTAATGCATTCTTTTCCTCCTTGTTGACAATTATCTTGAAGAACAAGCTAAACCCAGAGAATTCCACCCAACAATGTGTTATTGAAATGCTTGAAAAGGAAGCTATTGCTTATAACCATTGCCACTACATGTAAACCATATAACAATTAATGTTGATGCCATTTCACTAGCCTTTTCTATTGATGCAACAAATAATTTTTATTTAAAAAACAAAAAACAATCTGCCAACTTCCTTTCCAGACCACACTAAATGGAGCGCAAAAATGACACAATATAGCCTAGTGTACAAGCGAACAATGAACAGTGTGTTGTGCAAAACAATATCAATTGCATAACATTCACTATTTTATTTCATTGCAACCATAGCCACAAAATGAAAGCCATATATTAAACAATATTGGTATCAACTATTAGCCATATGGTGGACCAAAAACAACCCTAGAAATCATAGTAACAAACCCATGCAAAGCCAGTGCTACAAAAGCCGAACCATGAATCAAACAATATTGGTTTGAATAAACTAAATAATCTTTTCTAAATAAAACCTTACCGAAAAGGAAACAATATACCCTAAGGAAGAGAACGACCATCAACACTACCTTATAGAAAACAACCCAACATGTATAACATTAACTATTTCATTATGTCACAACCATGGCCACTGTAGTACCCCTCCATTTATGCTTATGTTTTCTGTTGCATGTTTTTATATTGTTAGACTTTGGTACTTGGTTTGGATATTTTCATCACTAATTTTGAGCGACAGTGGATTCACTTTGTGACATGATGATACATTATATTGCGATATTTGATTTATGATATGCTTTGATATAGTGTAGATGTTTTCCTTCAGATGATTATTGCTATATGTATGTTTATGATGGACTAACTGTTATTTAAGTTGTCAGTCTGATGTGATGTGTATTGGTGTGGAGAACAGAATTGCATGACTTGCTTGCGAGTGCCCTATGATGTCCGTTATTTTCTCCGCACGGTGTGCCTGTACAATGGATTATATGTATATGCATGATATTTGTTCAGTTGCAGGATTGTAGGTAAATGACACTGACTCCACCTAGTTGCTCAGGTCTGAGCGTGTCAAGACTCAACAAAAATGTTGATTGGGAGGTAGTAGCATGGTTCATCCTAGTCTAGTCTTTAACCTGGTCACAGTACATCGTTAGTTTAGTTTGGAGTCTTTGGAGTCTTTGGTTGTCTTGTCTTGTCTTTTCCTATTTGGATTAATTGTTTGAAAGGTAAATTTTGTCAATTTTAATGATGGTTAGTATTCTTTAATTTACTATTATTATTCTTTAATATACTGTTATTTAAAGTAATTTTTAAATGTTAAAGAAATAAGTTTCACATGTTATCTAGTAAATTAATTAGTTGTTTGGTTAAATAATTTGATCTTAAAGATTAAATTTATTTAATTAAATAAATTAATTAATTAAATTAAATTGTTTTAAATGTGTGAATAGATTTTATTTAAAATTAATTGTTATTTGGAAATGGCATTTTAATTATTAAATAAAATTTGCATTTTGAAAATTTTAAATTTTAAATTTTAAATAAATTATAAACATGCAAATCTTGAAAGGCAAGACTGTCGAAGTTGTTAAAGATATTTTCTTCTTCTCAACAAGTGTGTCAGTTACATTTATTGTTTTTGGATAAGGAAATTCTCGAAGGATATCTAGGATCTGGAAAATACATAAGGGTTATCATTTTTTCTTCACGGGAAATGAAAAATAGCTGGCTGTTAAGAAATTATTTTTAAGAAGAAATTGTGATTTCCTCTATGTGTTGTATTTTTGTGGAAGATCCCTCTGGTTGGAAGATTCTTTGTGTTTGGTTATAACTTCCTTTGGATTTGGGTTTTCTGGAGAAGCTTTGGAGGATTGCATTCTACAGGCAGTTATCAAGCTACAGGAAAAACAAGTACTTTTCATTGTAATCAAGTTGTTTTCCTTTAAATTGATTGCCTGAGTAAATGTTTGTTTAACAAAGTTGTATTTCTTCTTGGGAAATTTAGAAAATAATTCTGTGAAATTTGATTTCCTCTCCATATATTAAATTGTTAAAACAAGGAATTATAGAGAAATAAAAGGGGCAAAACAAAGATTTATTTTAACAGTAGAAATCTGCAGAAGAAAATTGGAAAAAATCTTAGAAGGGTTTAATGTTCAAATCCTCTGTAAAAATTAGTGATTAATTTGGGGTTTTGTAATAATTTATTCATTTGGGAATAAATTGTTCAGATTTGAAGTTTTCTTTTCCAATTACCTATTGAAAACTTTGTTGAAAATAATTGCACAGTTACTGTAACTTTAATGTTATTTGTCAGTTATATATATATATGTATATGTATTGGAATTATATATACATATACATATACAAATGTATATATATAAATGACTGTGATTATTGAAATTCACAATATTGAGCGAACTCGGAAATCGCCATATGAAATTTTAAATTCCTATCGATTTTTAATTTATAAAAAAATGTTTATGTTTGATAATTGAAAATATATATATATATATTAAATTTTTCTGTGTGAGCCGGTGCCCATGGTGGGGCTACCCGCAACTGTCCCCGCAGGGGCATGACGGTGAGGGCCAAGCCCAACATCTCCCTTGCAGGCAGTGCTTAGCTCAGCCACCGCAGCCAAGCCTGTGGGGCGGGCTATGAAGGAAACCCTACCCACAGTGTGCGGGTTAGGGCAAAAGCCCTAACTTCGAACTATAAGTTTTAAAATACTACGGATTTTAAATTTGACTTTTCCTTAAATTAGTAATTATTGGCAATAAAAATTATATATATATTTTATATTTATTATCTATATACATATATGATATATATAATGTATATTATTAATACAATATATATTATATATAAAATATATATATATATAATATTTATAATTATATATTTATTTATTGTTAAAATATTTGAAAGTCTTATCATGTTTAAATGGGATATCTAAAAGAATTAATTTATTAGATATAAATATTTTAATAATTAATTATCATGATTAAGATATTTGTGCTTAGAATAGGTTGTTATTTTGGAGTTTATATTGTTTTTATTATATTATTTGGTTACGAAATTACATAAATTGTAGATCTGATTTTCGTATTGCATGGAAGATGAATTAAATCTTAGATGAATAATTTTGGTACTTCAAATTATTGTTTGAACTGGATTTAGTATATCCTAATATAGAATCTTTAATATTTTTCAATTTGCTTTAAATCTTGTTTCTTTGTTCGGAAAATTGGGAAAGTCTTAAATGACAAGTCTTCTAGACCAATTGAATAACGTGGGGATTGTGATTGTTATGTTGAATTCATGTGTTGGCTAAGGTTGTGTACATGGTATTAGCATGGTGTTTAGATACCTAATTTTTGTGAACATAGACATTGATGTTCGTTATGAATAGTGTTGAAAATTGTATGTTGCATGTTTGTACACTTTGTAAACCTTAGTCAAGAAAACTTAGTATACCTTTGTTATGTTTAGGGGAGTGGCTCTGTGTGAGGGCCAACACACAAACATGTGTTAGGGTAACTTACAAAGAGTTAGTAAGTTAGTGATAACTAAACAACATAGTAGTTAGAGTTAAAATCCTTAATAAGATGATTATGCCTCACTTATGGACTCTTGAGCTAGTACAGTCTTGAGTATAAGATGAGAAGGCCTAGAATGGCAACTTGATATCTTGTAACCTTTGCAACATTGTGATGACACTCCACCTAAAATAACAGTTTACCTTGTGTACTTAGTACATTCGATTGTCTTAAATCTGGAAGCAATGTAACCATTAGTTAGTTATGTACTTGTGACTAGGGTTAATAGGTTATGTCTAGGTAACCATATTACTATCTCCTAGCATGGGGGTGGACCTACGGGTACCACATGGTTGGGTGGAGCATGCACCTTACTCCGTTGGGTCCCCAGTTTATGATCATGGCAACAAGAGCTTCATGGATGGAGAGCTCGTACTTGGATACATATGTGTAGTTTCTTTATTGCATTATTTGAAAACTTGTATTGTAACATCCCTCAATTGTTTATGAGGTGAACATTGTAAAATGTAATTGTAACTATTATTTGATCTACCTAATCAAATGAATGAGTATTGTAATATCTTTTCAAATGTAATGTAAGAATCATATTTGTACTTTATACTATCTTGAATGGAATTTAAATGTTATGCAATGATTACTTTTAAGTTTATGTTAATTAAATATGTGCAATGCTAAATACTAAAGTCGTCTATGGAAACTCAAGTAGTGTAACATCGCGTAACTTAGTGAATGTATGCAACTAATTATGTTAATATTAATACTTATAAACAAAATTTATTTCACTTTTAAACAATTGCAACATTCCTTAGGTTATAAGATGGGGCATTACAGATTTGTATCAGAGCTAGGTTACAAACACTGGACGCTCTGGGTAATCGTGAGCCCATTAGGTTGACCTAGTACGTAGTGTCGCTATCTGTTAACCTTGGCTAATTAGTATCTAAGACTCGTTATTGTTATGTGTAGGAACATACCTAGATGAGGTGGTAGAGGTCGTGGTAGAGGTTGAGGTGGAGGCCGAGGGCCGGTCCCTCAGGTTACTCCCCCTCTGAGCCCTCATTAGAGTGATCAGATAAAGTAGTTGGATCAGAGGAATGAGGGGCAGAATCCTAAACAATCAAGAGTAGAGGGTTCACAGATACGTCCATTATTAGAGGAGGTCCTAGCTTGACTCGAACCTAGACAGGAAGTTGAGTAGGAGGTAGTTAGAGAGAGAGATAGATCTCCAAGGAGAGTAGATGATACAGTGCATCAGGATGCTATTACTGTAGGACACATGAGGGATTTACTGAGGGCATGCCCTCCTACTTTTGATGGTGTAGGAGGTGGTTTAGAGGTAAAGACTTGGCTATTGGATTTGGGTAGATGCTTCACCATGCACCCTTACGGTAGTAATACCCGAGCGAGATGCGCTATTATGCATTTGAGAGGATTCACCTCTACTTGGTGGCGCCTGGAGGAGAAAAAGCTCCACTTAGATATTGGATCAGTGTCTTGGGAGATGTTTCTAGAGAGGTTTAGAGCACAGTTCCTATCAAAATAATGGAGGTAGCGATGGGCTGACGAGTTCCATGATCAACGTCAGTTGGCTCTTTCTGTTGAGCAATCTGAACGTAGATTCTATGAATTCAAGTAGTATGTTGGTATCGGCGATGATGAGCCTATGCTAGTACAACACTTCATCAGGGGTTTAAATTCCCACATTAGTGGTGGAGTCAGAGTCTTTGAACCAAAGACTATGGAAGTTGCGGTGGAGAAGGCTCGAATAGTGGAAGAGAATCTTGTTATGGCTTTAGGTGGTCACACAGGAGTACAGATTGGCAGTGCTCCTGTAGCAAGTTTTAGTCCATGGGGTGGATAGGCATAGACATGAGGTTCCTCTAGGAACCAACAGACACCCTCAAAGGGTGGGCAGCAGCAACAACAACGTACACCTCAAAAGAATAGTAATCCACAACCACAACAAGTTAATAGTCCACAAACATGAAAGGGTCACAACTGGTGGCGCAACAAGCGCAATAGGCAGGATCAACCTGCATAGAGTGCTCATTCCACTTTCAGTAGAGGTAGTTTCCAGCAATCCAATGCACCTTCGGGTGGCAGAGGATTCAGTAGAGGCACAGGTTCTTACTCATGTGGACAACAGGGACACATTGCTAGGTAGTGTCCGATGAGAGGTTCTACTAGTTTTAGGCCTCGACCTACAGTTTCAGAGCCTACAGTGGGTGATGTAGGATGATCACAAAGAGTATATGTTGTGGTTAATGACCGCCAAGCTGATCACCAAAACATAGTGGTCGAGACTTCAGGTAAGTTACATGGTGTTATTGTATCCATTCTTTTTTATTCTAGAGCTACCAACTCTTTTATTTCACCTATCATCTTTGAGCGATGTGGTCTTGTGGCGGTAAAGTAGGGTGGTAAGTGGCAAGTTGAATTCACCTCTGGAGTGAAAATAGCGGTAGAGAACTTAGTACATAATTGTGAACTTAAAATTGGTACGTTAACTACCTTAGTAAATCTTCATGTTACACCTTTAGGATCGTATGACATAGTTTTAGGTATGGATTGGCTAGCATCTCATCATGCTATGATTGACTATCAACTTAAGACAGTTAGTTGCATTAATGATTTAGGTGTGAAAGTGGAAATCATAGGTATACCAAGACCTATCTCTTTGTGGATGATATCCGCTATGCAATTAAAGAGATGTCTTCGTCAGGGTTGTCAACTGTTTGCAACAATAGTTACTGATTTGGAAGAAGGTGAGAGTCGAGAGGTATCTCTTGATGATCATCCTATTCTTAGGGAATTTGTTGATGCGTTTCCCAATGATATACCTAGAATTCCATCGAAGAGAGATATTGATTTTAGAGTTGACCTAGTTCCAGGAGCAGAGCCTATATCTAGAGCTCCATATAGAATGACGACTCAAGAGTTAGAGGAACTTCGTATCTAGTTAGAGGAACTATTAGAAAAGGGTTTCATTCATCCAATTGTTTCCCCTTGGGGAGCACCTATCATCTTCGTAAAGAAGAAGGATGGATCACTTAGATTATGCATTGACTATCATCAATTGAACAAGGTTACGATTAAGAATCCTTATCAATTGCCTAGAATCGATGATCTTTTCGATCAGATCAAGGGAGCTAATGTGTTCTCTAAAATTGATTTGAAATCTGATTATCATCAATTGTGAATTGATGAAGTTGATATTCATAAAACTGCATTTCGAACTCATTATGGGCACTACAAATGCACAGTATACCGTTTGGGTTAACGAACGCACCATCAATATTTATGAGTTTAATGAATGTTGTTTTTCGTACATACCTTGATCACTTTGTCGTTGTAGTTCTCGATGATATTTTGATCTATTCGAGAAACATGAAGGAGCATGAAGAACACTTGAGATAGGTATTGCAATGTTTAAGGGAAAATCAATTGTATGCGAACCTAAAGAAGTGTGACTTCTTTCAAACTGAAGTAAAATACCTTGGACATGTGATTTCTGGGAAAGGTATTGTTGTGGATCCTTCAAAGATTCAAGCTATTGTAGATTGGCCCATGCCTACTAATGTAGGTGAAGTGCGTAGTTTCATGGGTCTAGCTGGTTATTATAGGCGGTTTGTTGAGGGGTTTTCTAGAATTGGTCATCCTATTACTTCTCTTCAGAGAAAAGGGAAGAAGTTTGTTTGGATAGAGCAGTGTCAGTTGGCTTTTCAGACACTTAAAGAAAAGTTGACTAACGCGCCTATACTAATTGTTCCTGATCCTACTAAGGATTTTGTAGTATGCACGGACGCATCCTTAGAGGGTTTAGGAGCAGTTCTGATGCAAGATGGGCGTGTGATTGCTTATAAATCTCACAAACTCAAAGATCACGAATTAAACTATCCCACTCATGATTTAGAACTAGCTATAGTTGTGCTTGCATTAGTTCAATGGAGGAATTTCTTATTAGGTCATCATTTTAAAATTCATACTGATCACTGTAGTCTACAATACATTTTTACGCAACCTAACTTGAATGCTAGACAAAGACAGTGGATGGAGTTCTTGTGTGAGTACGATTTTGAAGTGAGATATGTTGAAGGAAAAGAGAACATTGTGGCTGACATTCTTAGTCGTCGTCGACATGAGATCTCTGCTACTACTCTTGAAGTAGATTTGAGAGGTCAAATACTAGCAGAACATCCTAATGATAGGTTGTATTTGGAAGTGAGGTCGGAGATTGAATCTAGTAGACCTTTAGAAGGTCGATTTGCAGGATATGTCCTAGAACTAGATGGTATATTACGGCATTTAGGTTGTATTTATGTACCAAATTTTGAGGGTCTTTGTACATTAATTATGACTGAAGCACATCGAGCTCCATACTCAGCTCATCCAGGTGTTAAGAAAATGCATTCCGATCTTCGGCAATTGTATTTCTGGCCTGGTATGAAATGTTATATTGCTGATTATGTATCGAGATGTCTTGAATGCCAGTGAGTCAAAGCTGAGCATCAACATCCTGCTGGGTTATTGCAGCCACATCTCATTCTTGAATGGAAATGGGATATTATATATGTTGACTTTATTGTAGGGTTACCTACATCATCACGTTGACATGATGCCATTATGGTAACCATTGACTGATTAACTAAGGTAGCTCATTTTTCACCTGTACGATCATCTTACAATGCTTCATCCGTAGCTAGGATATTCATGCAAGACATAGTTAGATTGCATGGGATTCCTCATAGGATTATTTCTGATAGAGATCCTGTATTTACATCAGCCCTATGGACTTCATTACAACATGCTCTAGGTACACAGTTGAACTTTAGTTCAGCGTATCATCCTCAAATGGATGGACAAATAGAGAGAGTTAATCAAATATTAGAGGATATGCTTAGAATGTACGTAATGGAACAACAATCACATTGGGAGGATTATCTGTACTTAGTAGAATTTTCTTACAATAACGGATATCAGAGTTCCATAGGTATGCCACCATTTCAGGCATTGTACGGTTGTCCTTGTCGAACTCCACTAAGTTGGGATCGACTTGAGGATAGAGTATTACTCGGACCTAAGATGCTTCGTGACATGGAGCAACATGTTGACCGAATTAGAGAACATTCGATAGTAGCTCAAGATAGGCAAAAGAAGTATACCGATGCGCATAGAATAGACCGACAGTTTGTAGTTGGTGATAGAGTGTTTCTTCAAGTGCGACCGTGAAAGAGTCCAATCTGTTATGGAAAAGGCTCTAAGCTTTCGCCACGTTTCGTTGGGCCATTTGAGATCCTAAAGAGGATTGGTCCTGTGGCATATCAACTCACCTTACCACCCAGTTTGTCACGTATTCATGATGTTTTTCATGTATCAGTACTTAGACCATATCATCCCGATATTTCTCATGTACTTGATTGGAATGCATTATAGGTAGAGGATGAGCAGCTGGCTTTGGAGCCCATGGCCATTCTATAGCGCTGGAGGCTCGGTCTCAGGGGTCGAGACGTTGATCAGGTAAGGGTCCAATGGGATCCTAGCCATGAGGCTTCTACTACTTGGGAGGATGCAACACGCATGAGGGAACTTTATCCCTATCTGTTCATAGGCTTTTAGGAGCAAGCATGATCCTAGGGGGGAGGATGTAGTACCCTCCATTTATGTTTATGTTTTCTTTTGCATGTTTTTATTTTGTTAGACTTTGGTACTTGGTTTGGATATTTTCATCGCTGATTTTGAGCAACAGTGGATTCACTTTGTGACATGATGATACATTGTATTGCGATATTTGATTTCTGATATGCTTTGATATAGCGTAGATGTTTTCCTTCGATGATTATTGCTATATGTATGTTTATGATGGACTAACTGTTATTTAAGTTGTCAGTTGATGTGATGTGTATTGGTGTGGAGAATGGAATTGCATCACTCGCTTGCGAGTGCCCTGTGATGTCCATGATTTTCTCTGCACGGTGTGCCTGTACAATGGATTATATATATATGCATGTTATTTGTTTGGTTGCAGGATTGTAGGTACATGACACCGACTCCACCTGGTTACTCAGGTCTGAGCGTGTCAAGACTCAATAGAAATGTTGATTGGGAGGTAGTAGCATGGTTCATCCTAGTCTAGTCTTTAACCCTCACATATTGTCAGTTTTAGTTTGGAGTCTTTGATTTTGGTTGTCTTGTCTTTTCCTGTTTGGATTAATTGTTTGAAAGGTAAATTTTGTCAATTTTAATGATGGCTAGTACTCTTTAATTTACTGTTATTATTCTTTAATATAATGTTATTTAAATTAATTTTTAAATGTTAAAGAAATAAGTTTTACATGTTATCTAATAAATTAATTAGTTGTTTGGTTAAATAATTTAATCTTAAAGATTAAATTTATTTAATTAAATAAATTATTTAATTAAGTTAAATTGTTTTAAATTTGTGAATAGATTTTATTTAAAATTAATTGTTATTTGGAAATGGCATTTTAATTATTAAATAAATTTTGCATTTTGAAAATTTTAAATTTTAAATTTTAAATAAATTATAAACATGCAAATCTTGAAAGGCAAGATTGACGAGAAGTTGTTAAAGATATTTTGTTCTTCTGACACTTAAAGAAAAATAGGTACTTTTTTCATTCTACGTAGTTATCAATGTGTAGTTATCAAGTTCGGGAAAAATAGGTACTTTTCATTGTAATCAAGTTGTTTTCTTTTAAATTGATTGCCTGAGTAAATGGCTGTTTAAGAAAGTTGTATTTCTTCTCGGGAAATTTAGAAAGTAATTCTGTGAAATTTGATTTCCTCTCCGTATATTAAATTGTGAAAACAAGGAATTATAGAGAAATAAAAGGGGCAAAATAGAGATTTATTTTAATAGTAGAAATCTATAGAAGAAAATTGGAAAAAATCTTAGAAGGTTTTAATGTTAAAATCCTCTGTAAAAATTAGTGATTAATTTGGGGTTTTGTAATAATTTATTGATTTGGGAATAAATTATTTAGATTTGAAGTTTTATTTTCCAATTACTTGTTGAAATTTTTTTTGTGTGAGTTGGCGCCCATGGCGCGGCTACCCGCAGCCGTCCCCACAGGGGAGTGGCGGCGAGGGCCAAGCCCAGCACCACCCTTGCGGGTAGCACTCGGCTCAGCCGCCGCAACCGAGCCTGGGGGGTGGGCTGCGAAGGCAGCCCTACCCACAGTGCGCGGGTTAGGGCAAAAGCCCTAACTTCAAACTGTAAGTTTTAAAATACTGCGGATTTTAAATTTCACTTTTCTTTAAATTAGTAATTATTGGCAATAAAAATTATATATATATTTTATATTTATTATGTCTATACATATATGTTATATATAATGTATATTATTAATACAGTATATATTATATATAATATATATATAATATTTATAATTATATATATATATTTATTGTTAAAATATTTGAAAGTGTTATCATGTTTAAATGGGATATCTAAAAGAATTAATTTATTAGATATAAATATTTTAATAATTAATTATCATGATTAAGATATTTGTGCTTAGAATAGGTTGTTATTTTGGAGTTTATATTGTTTTTATTATATTATTTGGTTACAAAATTATGTAAATTGTAGATCTGATTTTTGTATTGCATGGAAGATGAATTAAATCTTGGATGAATAATTTTGGTACTTCCAATTATTGTTTGAACTGGATTTAGTATATCCTAATATAGACTCTTTAATACTTTTCAATTTGCTTTAAATCTTGTTTCTTTGTTGGGCAAATTGGGAAAGTCTTAAATGAACAAGTCTTCTAGACCAATTGAATAACGTGGGGATTGTGATTGTTAAGTTGAATTCATGTGTTGGCTAAGGTTGTGTACATGGTATTGGCATGGTGTTTAGATACATGATTTTTGTGAACATAGACATTGATGTTCATTATGAATAGTGTTGAAAATTGTATGTTGCATGTTTGTACACTTTGTAAACCTTAGTCAAGAAAACTTAGTATACCTTTGTTATGTTTAGGGGAGTGGCTCTATGTGAGGGTAACTTACAAAGAGTTAGTAAGTCAATGATAACTAAACAACACATTAGTTAGAGTTAAAATCTTTAATAAGATGATTTTGCCTCACTTATGGACTCTTGAGCTAGTACAGTCTTCAGCATAAGATGAGAAGGCCTGGAATGGAAAATCGATATCTTGTTACCTTAAAGGATATTCAATTCCACAATAGCTTGCAAATGGGGTCGGGTTTCATAAGAGGTTACCAGGGTAACCCAAGTTGGGGGCCGGAACCTAGGAAGAAACACCAGGGTAACCTTTGCAACATTGTGATGACACTCCACTTAAAATAATAGTTTACCTTGTGTACTTAGTACATTCGATTGTCTTAAATCTGGAAGCAATGTAACCATCAGTTAGTTATGTACTTGTGACTAGGGTTAATAGGTTATGTCTAGGTAACCATATTACTATCTCCTAGCACGGGGGGTGGACCTACAGGTACCACATGGTTGGGTGGAACGTGCACCTTACTCTGTTGGGTCCCCAGTTTATGATCATGGAAATGAGAGCTTCATGGATGGAGGGCTCATACTTGGATACATATGTGTACTTTATTTATTGCATTATTTGAAAACTTGTATTATAACTTCCCTCAATTTTTTATGAGGTGAACATTGTAAAATGTAATTGTAACTATTATTTGATCTACCTCATTAGATGAATGAGTATTGTAATATCTTTTCAAATGTAATGTAAGAATCATATTTGTACTTTATACTATCTTGAATGGAATTTAAATGTTATGCAATGATTACTTTTAAGTTTATGTTAATTAAATATGTGAAATGCTAAATACTAAAGTCATCTATGGAAACTCAAGTAGTGTAATGTCACGTAACTTAGTGAATGTATGCAACCAATTAAGTTAATATTAATACTTATAAAAAAAAATCATTTCACTTTTAGACACAATTGCAACATTCCTTAGGTTATAAGACAGGGCATTACAGCCACAAAAATATTAGTTCCAACAATGACACACATGGAACACCAACAAAACACAAAAAAGCTTGCAATTATAAACTAATTCAAAGCCTCCACCACAAAATGTGAACCATAAATGAATCAATATTGGTTTCAATAGCAAACTAGATGGAAAAACTCACAAAAATCACATGGGATTAAATTTTCCCCATCCATTGGTGCAAAACAGAAGCCATAAATGAAACAGTGTAGTTTATAAATATATATGTGCTTGTGGAAAGCTATATTGTGTGATTCCCCACCAATGCCTTATAAAAAATTGTGCAGACATTCGTTGTGTTTTTTGAGGGCTTTAAGCACAAGTGTCCCTTGCAACCATCGATGCTAGATGCAGATCAAAGAACAACACACCCCTGGCTTTGGATGGGTTTGTTGCTGTGAATTTTTGTGTTGATCAAGTTTTTCCATGTGATGCAGTGCTTCATTATACTTTTCTTGTGTGCACATATGTATGTATATAAAATTAGATGTAGACAACATTCATATATACTTTGGTTTATAGTAAGCATAAGAAGAATCTATTTTCCTACATATAATCTGTTGAAAATTTCTTAGAAGTTACTTAAGGAAGAAGTTCTACAGGGATAGTGGTATCAATGTTTGATATAGTAGCAGAAATAAGGTTTATAATTCCAACAATGCTTTAGTTAGTGTTGCTATTGTTTGTAGCTACTATGACATACATCCAAATCTGCACATGCCATTGTCCATTAGTGTTACCTTTGTAACCATTTGCACCACATGTCAAGCAAAATTGCTCTATGGAAATTGACAAAAACTATATATCATTACATTGCCATGATCTACTTTTTGTGTTTACATATATATGTGAAATATATTGCTACAAATCTAGGGAGGGACTGCAATTATTGCATTATGCTAAAAAACACATAATAGATTGTAGCCATCTTCAGAGAAATTCCATAATAAATAATTGGAGCTCTATGTTCACAACTGTTTGTCCTCCTCACTTGCATCTCTGATAGAAGATGAGTCCACACAACTAGACCAAATAATTCCTTATTGAAAATTGCAAAGAAATTTGCTAATTTTTCTGATGATTTTAATGGCAAATGTTACTCATAATCTCCATAACATTGACTATTTTCTTGTGTTGTAACCATTGACGGAAAATGGAAGGCACAAATAAAAAAATATAGCCTAAGGTGGACATTAACAGGAAACAATGCCTTATACAAAACAACATGAACTCCATAACATTAACTAATTATATATATATATATATATATATATATATATATATATATATATATATATATACACACACACACACACTAAACTTCACATTATCCTTTCATGTTTGCAACCATAATCAACCCAAGCAATCCTCATTCATGGACGTTTTGATTCCTTCATAGCTTATATTAAGTCAACAAAAGCCTAAACATTGCTTTCACCATTGATCCAAATGGTTGACAATTTATTTTCTTACTCAGGGGTTTGGTGAGAGCACACAACACTCCATAAGCCAATATGGTAAGGTGGACATCATGCCTTCTTTTCTTATGTTGAAACTGCATTCTGCAACATGCACCGAGTATGGCTAAATTATATGTATGTATATATATATATATATATATATATATATATGTCATTGCAATGCAACCATTTCCAAAAAGAACATTCCTTTCAAGAGTGACCCACATGAAAAAATTACACAACATATAAACCTTGAAGTAATAGACCGATTCAAAACCTTCACCAAAAAATGTGAACCATAGATGAATCAATATTGGTTTCAACAACAATGTAGATGGAAACATTCACCAAAAACATACAAGATTAACTATTTTGCAACTATTCACACAAAATGGAATCCATAAATGAAACAATATAGCTACATGGATACTATAGGTGAAACAATATGGCCTAAGCTAGGCAACAATAATCAACAATGGGCTATTAGAATGATGCTTAATTTATGTCTTCTATTTTCTGGTTATGGTTGAAACAAAATAAAATAGTTAATGTTGTACACTCTATGTTTGGTTACATTAGGTATTGTTGATTACTCTTCTCTGCCTGAGGCTATATTATTTCATTTATCGATAAGATGTTGAAAAGGCTATATTGTTTCAATTTTTGATAAGGTTATGTTTTGAAAGGAGTTTATTTCTAGATGGCTTTGCCACTGTTAATATTCGAGAAGAAAATCCTAAGAAGGATATATTCTTTCAATTATTTATAAGGTTTTGTTGAGAAATAAGTATATTTTAACTTTTGTTTCTAACTGTTATATAAATGGGTATGTTTAGGGTCATCATGGAAAAAACAGGCTCTTAAGTGGCAAAAAATTTAGAAAAATCAGAGTTAGGCAGCTTGACATAAATTTTTGAAGAAGTTATCTATATTATTTCAAAAATGTGTAAGAATAGAATCTATAGCAAGTTTAATGTAAGTTTCAAACCATCGGGTATGTTTAAAAAAATCTTATTTGGTGAAAATTTGAAATTTCAATGCAAGAGTAATTCTAAAGTTCAAGGAAAAAATAAGAAGTAGGTGTCCTGTCTGACTTCACCCTAACCACAATAAAATGATAATATTTTTATAATATTTTAGATATAAGTAGAGGACTCATGCCCTAATGTGATGCATATTTTTTTTAAAAAAAATCCAAGTAATAATTAATTATGATTTTTATTACAACATTTTTAAAATATAAAACTCATATGTCTCAATTTCACCCTAATTTGTCATAACTTCATGAAATCTTCAATTTCTTTTTAATCCTATACTATGCAAAGCATAGAATGTGATGCATGCTCTTTGGATTCAAAAAAAATGCGAGACACCATTTGGAGCTTCATAAAAACTAATCAACCTATCAATCAGACTTTTAGTTGCAATTTGAATAGAAAAATAAATAATAATTACTTTTATTAAATTCTGAAGCAAAGCATATTTATATATTAGTGGAAAGTCAGAAACTCCTTAAAGACCCCTTTCATTAATTTTGGGTAAAAAAATAGTCGTCCACCACATACCCATCATATTGCCACTTTTTGGCCCATCATGATCTTGCACATACCCATATATATGTATATGTATATGATACCATTTCACTAGCCTTGTCTATCCGTGTGGAAAATGCTTTTCATATAAAAATCAAAAAACAATCCACCACCTTTTCCCCAACCACCCTAAATGAAAGCAATAAATGAAAGAATATATGCTAAGGTAGACAACAACAATGAACAATTCCCTATGCAAACAACATGAACCACATAACATTAAATATTTTATTGCATTGCAATGATCACCACAAAATGAATGCCATATATATATATACATGTATATATGCATGTATATGTGCATCAAACTTCAAATATATATATGCATATATATATGTGTGTGTGTGTATATACATATATATTTATATATGTATATATGTATATATGTATATATATTGTATGTATGTATATATATGCATATATATATCTATATATGTATGTATTTATATGTACATGTATATGTATATATAATTTTGATAACATTGACCATTTTGTCACACTGCAAGTATTGATGGTAAATGGAAGCCACAAATGAAACAATATAGGCTAAGTTGGACATCAACAACATGAACTATATAACATGAACTATTTTATTCCATTGCAATATATATATATACATATATATACATATATATAAATACACACACACACATGTAAATATACATATATATATCTAAAGTTAGATGCACATATACACGCATTGTTCGTTGCACAAAGCTGTGAAAAATGAAGAGTAACAAATTGATGGAACAATATAACCCAAGCCACCCAACAAAAATCTACAAAATTTGCATCATCTTTAAAATTTTATTATGTTGCAGACATAACTAGAAAATGAGATCCATTAAAAGAAGCCCACAAAAATTCATAATACAAACAAAAGTTATACTCGGTCCAAACACTTTTTCCAATATGCACCTCTTCTCAGTTCCTTTAGATACACCTCTTATCGCTTGCTTTCTCTTCCCTCTATTCTTTCTCCACTACCTACAAAAAATGGGCACAAAATTATCACAACCCACACTTTTCTAGTGCTTTTGCAACACCAGTACACGTGAAACATATGACAATTAATGTTGGCACAAACCAATATTTAATTTTGGGAGCCTTCTCTATCCACATATTGGGGAAAATGCCACCCTATTCTGAAGGAAACCAACAACCATCGCCACCACCTTTTCACGGCCATCGAAAAGCTAAAAAATCCGGAGGCTGACAAAAATTCCTACCAATGTTATAACCTATCTACCACCTTCCCCTAACTTCTGAAAGTCTCAGAAATGAGGAGGCTCAAAATCTGAACCATAAATCAAATAATATTGGTGTGAACAAACTATATAGTCTTTTCTCAATAGACCCTTTTCAAAAAGGTAACAATATATCCTAAAACAACACAACCTATATAACATTATCTATCTCATTCTGTTGCAACCATTGCCACAAAAACATGCCTTTCAACAATGACCCGCATGAAAAATGCACAAAATACAAAAAACTCGTAGTAACAAACTGATTCAAAACCTTAAGAAGAAAATGTGAACCATACGTGAATCAATATTGGTTTCAATAGCAACCTAGATGGAAAAATTCACCAAGAACACACCAGATTAACTATTTCATAGCCATTCACACAAAAAGGAATCCATAAATGAAAATCCAACATAGAAAAAAAACAATGTTCCCTTCCAACCATCATGGCTACACAAAGAACACAAATGAAACAATATAATGTCAACTAAACAATAGCAATGAACAAAGGCCTATGGAAAACATGAATTTTCCTCACAAAAATCTAGAAACAGTTTTCCCAATATGCACCTCCACCCATAGTTGTACTTAGTTCAAATGCAGTTGTCCCTACATTCTAGAACCAATAGAGCAACCTAGGTAATGGCACAATCAATAGGAGTGATGGAAAACATTTAATCGCTATGGAGAGATATGTATGTATTTCATAGAAAATGAAAACAAAATTAATTCCATAGGACATTGATGATTGTTGTCATTAAAATTACCCTCTACCCTTTCTCAATAGCATTGTATTGGAAACAAAACAATATAGTCGTATCTATAGACTAGCAACCGACAATGCCTTATGGACAACATCATATATTCTGTACCATATACTATTGGATTGTGAATTGAATTTGGAAGGATATTGTGAGAGTTGAAGACATAAAATAGTTTATAGTGTTCTCCTAACTTCCAAGAGCTTTTCGGTACATTGAATGTGGGAAGCAATGCTTCTTATTATGCTTAATATGAAGCCTATTATTGCAAAAATTCCCCTTAAATACAAAAGAAATAATTGCTATCCTAGCAAAGTGATAAACAAGGGGACAATTTTATATGAATATTTTTTACATCTTGCTTTGGTCACATGGGTATGTGCGGGATCATGATGGGACAAAAAGTGGCGATATGATGGGTATGTGTAGGGTATGTGGCTAACGACTTTTTTTTAACCCAAAATTGATGAAACAAAAAGGGTTTTTGAAGGAGATTCTCAACTTTCCACCAATATAAATTATATTTTACTTTGAATTTAATAAATAAATATTATTCATTTTCTATTTGAATTATAAGTCACGATTGATAAAAGTGATTAGAAAAACATCTACCAAAAGCTTTCAAATGGTATCACATTTTTTTGAATCAAACATGTTTCCCATTTATCACTTCACATACTATAGGATTAAAAAAAAAATAATTTCATGAGATTTTTGACCAAATTAAGGTGGTCAAACATACGAGTTTTTATATTTTTTAAAATTTGTAATAAAAAATTCATAATTAATTATTTACTTGAAAAAAATTTACAAAAACATATTCATCACATCAGGACATGAGTCCTCTATTTATATCTAAAATATTGAAAAAAATATTATCATTTTATTGTGGTTAGGGTGGTGAACTGAGACACCTACTTCTTATTTTTCCTTAGAAATTTAAGTACTATTCATTTGAAATTTTCAAATTTTTACCAAATAGATTTTTTTTTTTTAAAATGAACCTAGTAGTTAAGAAACTACATTCAATTTGCTACAGATTCTATTCTTACATGTTTTTGAAATAATATAGATAGCTTATTAAAAAATTTATGTCAAGTTGCCTAACTCTGATTTTTGTGAATTTTTCGCCACTTAAGGGACTATTTTTTCCATGATGATCCTACACATACCCACATACATATGTGAACAAAGGAAAAGAACCATATTGGAGACATCAACAGAAAATGAAATCCATTAAAAGAAATAGAAAAAATCACAATACTAAGAAAATTTTCATAACATTAACAATTTTATTTTGTTCCAAACATAGCCACAAAATGCAAGCCATAAAGAGAAACTGACAAAGATTCATAGTAATAAACTGAGGCAAAAATATACCCATTTCTCAACTAATCCTTATGGAAAAAGGGTCAATGTGTTCCACCTACTTGTGTGAACGTATGTAACTGATGGTGGATGCAAAGAAAATTGATATATACTAATCCATAGCTTTATTTTGTTCAAACATTTTTGCAATCATAAGATTTGTTTTCCACTATTCTATAGTTATGTTTTCTGCATCTAATATCGTATATCTAGATTTTATGTGGATAGTCAAAATGAAATCAGTTATTATGATAGTCAATAATGGCTTCTGGATAACAAGATAAACTATATAATATTAACTATTTTATTATGCATTGCAAATGAGGGAATATAACTAGAGCTACCGAACAACGATTAGATTACATTATGGAAAAAACATAGCTTACTTTAATATATTGCAACCATTTCCATAGAATGGAAGCCATAAATGAGATAATATTAAATTTCCCTATGTGTAGATTTGTATGCATGTCAAAGTGGATGTTAGCAATGTACATACGTGTTCTTCCCAATGTTTATTATTTTCTGAAAAATAGTTATTTGTCTGAAATTTGAAAGGGCATAGTTCAAAATGATATACTTTATATTAACTATTCTATACAACATTGAAGCCTTTTTCCTAATTATTTCTTTTCCTTTGTATTCATAGTGTTTCTAGGGGAAAAAAGAAGGGATTTTAAAATTGAAATAGTAAACTTGGAATAACAAATTGTATGCTAAGTATTATTTGAATCATTCAATCCCTTATTTTTATTAATCCTTTGTTGTCATATTTTTAATGCTTGTGCAAAAAAATTGAGTATCCATGTTTTGTTTTGAAGTCATAGACCTTGTAGTCAGTCATCGGTGTTGTAGCTGTTAGCTTTTAAAAGAGTAGACCCAACAATGTCGGTGGCCTTTAGCTCTATCGAGGCTGGTGAACAATCCTCAAGCACCAGTCCTGTAAGTCTATTTATCTTTTAGTTTTTTGTTGTTGCCAATGATATTGACACTTTCTCAAGTGAACCAAACAAACCGAGTATATGCTTCAGTTGAATTATCAATTGCTATAATATATGTTCTAACTCATTTATAGCAGAACTCTTTGTATTTGCTTTCCCTTTCAATTTGTTGGCCATTTGGGACTGAATTATGTGTTAGAGAGGGAAATGTCACAGCTTGAAAATGTGTCAATATTGATGTTTTCTTTTAGAGTTGAGTCATATTCATGAATATTGCCACTATGTTGAGTTTAATTTCCTCGTAGGCTACAAATGTGAATACATTGTTAACATCACATGCCATACAATCTATAGATGTTGGAGATGCTATCCCATCTCCAGTCCTCTAGCTAATGTCTTTCCAAAAAATAGGAGTTGATCAAAGCCTAGTTAAGCAGTACAAAGTCATCCTCTCTGATGGAGCCCACATGCAGATAGAAAATTTTCCTGCAAAATACAATGACCATTTGCTTACAAGGGCATTGAAAATAGGTTCAATTTTGTGCTTGAAAAACTATTTGTGTAGAAAGTTGTGGGAATCAAGGTTGGATATAGTTCTGCCTTACTTCTACTTATAGTTTTCTACTTCCTTGTTTGTGGGGACTACCTTTTAAAGTATTTAATGTTCATTTCGATCCAGGGAAATTGTCATACTATCCCTAGATGTCAAAATGATAGATTGTTAGCTAATTGGAAAACCTAAATATTTTTTTAGAGATCAAGAAGAAGAAATAGTTATCTATGAGTCACCCTCCCTATCCAAACGAGCCTTAACATTTCAAATTAAGACATCACCAAGGTAGCAAGATGCTCCTGCAAATATCAACCCTATTAAAGAGCCGAATGTTTACCAAACCAAATGGACAATAAAAGGCCAGGTAACAACAAAGAGGGATATGCACCATTACAGTAGACAGGTGCATGAGGGCTAGGTATTCAGCTTTGATATATTATTGACAATGAGGGAACATAAATATGAATTTTGTGCTTTAATGACATAGAAAAATTGCATTATGATAGGGTTGAGGTGGGTCAAACTTATTATGTGTCAAAGGGATCGGTGAGACAGATAGACAATAAATTTAATAAGTTAAACAACTAGATGAAAATCATTTTGGATCAAAAATCAATGTTAAAATATTGTGATGATGAGGCCTTTGTGCTAGAGAAAGTATTTAAATTTATCCCATTAAATGAAATTGCAAATTGCACAAATAACAATTTGATTGATGTTATTGGCACTATGGTGCATGTAGGAATGGTATTGACTATACAAAGAAAGGATCAGTCCCAAAAAAATTGGAGGACTATTAAACCTAATGATTTATCATCCTTTTCAATTGATTTTAATTTGTGGGGCTCAAATTGGGAAACAAAGGGTGATGAGTTGGAGAGGTTGTACACCCTTGGTTCAACTCCCATCCTTATTGTTAAAAATGCACTTGGGTACTTCAATGGAGTAGTTCTGAACACAACCATAGGGACTCTTCAATATATAAATCCTGACATACCAAAAGCATAGCCCTTGATCCAATGAGGGCATGTTGATCCACCTAGAATTGAGCCCCCTCGGACAGTGCCCTGAAAGGTTGCTTTGGGAAATGGGAGAGTCATTGTTGCATATATATTAGATCACTACCTTGGTTTTGTGAAAACATTGCAAGCTACTCTGAAGGCAATAGTAAAATATATAAAAACTAATGCATTATGTTACACTATGTGTCCGTTGAAGGTGAATAGCAAGAAATGAAAGAAAAAGTGTGAACAATCTGAGAAAAATACATGGTTCTTCCCTAAATGCCAAACAATAATAGCTGACTATGACTTTTGTTATTTATTGTAGCTAAAGATGGAAGACCACATAGGAAAGCTTTGAGCAACTACTTTTGACGAGGTTGCAACAAGCCTATTGCAAATATCAGCAAAACAACTTTTCATGTTGCAATATGAGTCTACCACTGTAATGATTGTTGAGTCTATTATCAATGATGTCACCTACACCTCATTTTTTCACTATTCTAATTAAAACTTAGACTTATAATTCAGAAACAAGACTCAAAACAATAATAGTGAAAGTTGCAAGGGTTAACTTTGAAGCTGAGTGCAAGTTGTTATGTCAGAATTGTCTACTATTCCCCCTACCTTGCAAGAGTCTCCAGAGATAGTTATTTTACTGCCTTGAACACCTAAAAAACCATGCCTAATTGTGACTTTTCATATTTCTTATAGTTTATGTTAATTGGACATTTATTTCATTTTCTTCCTTTGCACTACTTGTCACATCAAAAAGACCTTTCCTCTCGACTGTTATTGCTTTGCTATTGGTTTAACCGCTTATAAATTAAGACAATGAAGTATAACATATAATCTTTAAGAAAAAAAGATATAGTTGTTTTCTTTTATATTATTCATGTGTTGCTTATAATTTTGTTCCATTTTAAGTGTATACTTCTAATTTAATTTAATGCTATTTATTTATATAGATTTTTCCTTTTTAAGAGATGTATCTGTATCTAAAGTTGTTCATATATTTACTTGTGGACATGGTTGTATGCATGTGTATATTTATGTATGTATATAGATAAATATACATGCATGCAATTCAAATCTCATCTTGTTTTCAATGTTCTCAGTGGATAGAGTATTTTGATAGAGTTCTATGTAGATATTTGTGTCTATGGTGTATATTTCTATATGTAAGTATCTATATCAGTTGTGGAATTTTTGTGATGGAAGTTGGAGGTTATTTTGTGTTTTTAGCATCAAGTGATGGTTGCAAAAGCATTATTTTGCAACAGGTGATGGTTGTGTTTTTTTTTCTTTGATCTCTATATTTAAAATTCTACATGAAAATTTATTCTTGCTTCCTATCACATAGCCTTTTGTCTACTAATTGAGAGTTACCATCACATGTAACAAAAGAATTGGGTAACTATGGGTATGTGCAGGATCATGATGGGTTAAAAAGTGGTGATATGATGGGTATGTGTAGGGTATGTGGCTTACAAATTTTTTTTACCCAAAATTAATGTTACGAAGAGTTTTTAGATATTCTAAGGTTTCCACCAATATAAATTATGCTTTAATTTGAATTTAATAAATAATTATTATTCATTTTCTATATAAATTAAGACTAAAGTCTTGATTGATAGGCTGATTGAAAATTTTTTATAGCTTTCAAATGGTATCACATTTTTTGAATCTAAAATATTCATCACATTCTATGCTTTGCATACTATAGGATTTAAAAAAAATGAATTTCATGAAATTTTGACCAAGTTATGGTTAGATAATGAAGTTTTATATTTTTAAAATTGTAATAAAAAATTCATAATTAATTATTTACTTGGAAAAAAATTACAAAAAAAATATGCATCACATCAGGACATGAGTCCTCTACTTATATCTAAAATATTATAAAAAAATATTATCATTTTATTGTGGTTAGTGTGGTTAAACAGACGCCTACTTATTTTTTCCTTGAAATTTAAGTACTGCTGTATTGAAATTTCAAATTTTTACCAAGTAGATTTTATTTTAAAAAAAATAAACCTAGTAGTTTAGAAACTACATTTAATTTTCTATAGATTCTATTCTTACATATTTTTGAAATAATATAGATAATTTATTAAATTTTTTATGTCAAGTTGCCTAACTATGATTTTTTTGATTTTTTTGCCACTTAAGGCCCTATTTTTTGCATGAAGATTTTAAACATACCCCTATGTTTCAATTGAGAGTTGGAATTTTGTAGTTGGAGATCCACATCATACATTTATTTAAATTGATTTTCTCAACTGAAACATGTGGTACCTACTCTTCTATAAAGTAATTACTTAGAACCATGACAACTACAGGGAAAGCATACAACAATTAATCCTAGGATACAAATCTGAACAAGTGTTCCTTAGCTTTTGTAGGGTTGGCTAGATGTTACTTTGTGTTTTTTGCATGAGGCGACGGTTGCAAAAACTCTACAAAATTTTTGGTTGTGATAATTATTTTCCCATTTCTTGCACACATGAATCTTCTATATAACAGAAGTTGAAAATAAAATTTATCATTCCAAAAGTGTCTCATAAAGTAGACATAGGGATTAATATGTATCAATGGTATTTGCATATGCTATGACATGCATGCATACCTCTGCATAGTGCACATACATTTTCTGCCACTGTGAACAATCATGGCATCAATATTCCTTAATGTATTTGAAGATAACTTTTGGGTATATTTTTGCAACAGCCTATGATGCTCCATAGGTAAATTTGTTAGCATTGATAGGACCCTGAGAAAAGCAATTATTTGAATGATACACTGTATATGAAGTCTAATGAGGAACATTGATTTCAGCATTCATCATAGAAGTGGCCACCCAATATTAGAAAGCATACCTCATTTTGTTCTCGTCCATTTTATATTTGCTATGTGTGCAATTGAATTCGTCACTTGATTTGGATTTTTTGTGATTATGTGTAGATCTATGTTTGTATTTTGCTAGATATTGCAGGATACATACCAACAATTAGAGTGCACTATAAATAAAAAAGATGCTTGTCTCCAACAATATTGTTCATTGGCATCATCATCAAAAGTTTCTCTTCTTTATGGTAAGTGAATTTCTTCTCCTTTCCTCTTCATCTCTATGCAAATAAAATCTACACCATCTCTAAAGTCACTCCCTCATGATTTTTTATATGTGATATGTAATTGTGGTATTACATATATTTTGCTTATAAATTATAGAGCCATTTAAATGTCATAATTTACATATTACTTTCCATGTCAATTTATAAAAAATGTACAACGTTGATTTCCACTTAACAGATTGTATCAGGTACCAAAGAATTTCCTTCACCATTCATCAAAGTGGTTGACTATTAACATTACTGCTCGGGGGTTTCTTGAGAGCCCATGGAGCTCCATGACCCAATATGGTAGGGTGGAGAGAAAGCCTCCTTTTCTTTGTCCAGACTTGAATCCATTCTATGCACAAGGTATGCCTATATTTTATATACTTAGTATGCCCTACTACAACTATATTGCATGTTATTTGTAATTAATTGTATAAGTCTTTATACTTTTTATTTTTTTTATTGTCTACCAATGATACGTGTTTATTACACTAAACTTCATATAATCCTTTCATGCTTGCAACTAGACACAAGCTAGAAATTTGTCCTTCAGGGGCCTTCTAATGCCATTAGATCTTGTCTTGAGTTAGCAGTGGCCAAAGCATTGCTTTCACCATTGATCGCAGTGGTGGATAATTATTTTCTAGCTTGGGGGTTTGGTGAGAGCGCATGATACTTCATGAGCCAATATGGTAGGGTGGAAATCAAGCCTTGTTTTGTTGTGTACATACTGCATTTTGCCACATGCATGAGGTATGGCTAAACTATAATTACCTCATTCATCCCAATACAAGTACAAAGCAAAGTATGTTTTCTAACATACAGAAGTTTGATACCTCATGATTGCATTGCATCTTATTTGTAATTAATTGTATAACTCTATATGTTTTGATTTATTTATTTCCTACTAGTGGTACATTTTTATTACACTAAGCTTCAGATAATCCTTTCATGCTTGCATCTAGACACAACCTAGACAATTGTGCTTCACAGGCCTTTTAATGCCATTAGATCTTGTATTAAGTTAGCAGTGACCGAAACATTGCTTTCACCATTGATCAAAGTGGTGGACAATTTATTTTCTTGCTCAGGGGTTTGGTGAGAGTGCACGACGCTCCATGAGACAATATGTAGGGTGGAAATCGGGCCTTATTTTGTTGTGTACATATTGCATTCTACCACATGCACTAGGTATGGCTAAATTATAATTAGTTTATCATCCCATTACAAGTACAAAGCAAGGTTTGTTTTATAAAGTATAGAACTCTATGAATTAGACATGATCACTACACTAAAATTCACACTTTATATACACATAAGTTGTATATGGTCTTTCCTTTCTAGAAAAGGTTTTGCATAGGACTATATAGTTATGAGTTTTAGATTTTTGTGGTGATGACTATAATGGAATAAAATAGTTAATGTTATACAGTTCATTATGTTTTCCATAATCACCACACTAAACTTCACACCTTTTTGTTATTCTCGTAGACCATACTCTAGCCATAATCTAGAATTTGATGAACTAATGTGTTGCAAACAACCTTTCAAAACAATGATACTGATTGCAAAATCAGTAATAATGGTCAAATAGACAATCAAATCCTAATTTACCCTAAATTGATTGTAATAAGAAAAATTCATTTCACCATTGATCAGAGTGGTGGGTAATGTATATTCTTGCTTGGGGGTTTGGTGAGAGCCCATTAGGCTCCATGACCCAATATGGAAGGGTGGAGAGTAGGCGCCATTTTGTTGAGTTTTATTTTTTATTTTTTATGTACAAATATCTATGTTTTTGATGTAAGATTTAGAGAAAATTCATATGTTTTACGTTATGGTTACAATGGAATAAAAAAATTAATTTTATACACTTTTTGTTAGATTCCATTGGCCACTATTGATTATTGTTCTCTTGCTTAAGCTATTTTGTTCCATTTTTGAGAACATGTTGTTGAAGGCTATATTGTTTCATTTATGGCTTCCTTTTTGTGTGAATGGCTGCAAAATAGTTAATCTGGTGTGTTCTTGGTGAATTTTCCCATTTGGGTTGTTGTTGAAACCAATATTGATTCATATATGGTTCATGTTTTCTAGTGAAGGTTTCAAATTGGTCTAGTACTACGAGCTTTTTGTGTTTTGTGCATTTTTCATGTGGGTCACTATTGAAAGGCATGTTTTGTGGCGATGGCGATGGTTGCAACACAATGAGATAGTTAATGTTATATAGGTTGCATTGTTTTAGGGTATATTGTTACCTTTTTGGAAAGGGTCTATTGAGAAAAGACTATATAGTTTGTTCACACCAATATTGTTTGATTTATTGTTTGGCTTTTGAGCCTCCCCATTTTTGAGACTTTCGACAGTTAGGGGAAGGTGGAAGATAGGTTATAAATTTGGTAGGAATTTTTGTCATCCTTCCAATTTTTTAGCTTTTTGATGGCTGTGAAAAGGTGGTGGGGGCAGTTGTTGGTTGCCTTGGGAATAGGGTGGCATTTTCCTTACTATGTGGATAGAGAAGGCTCCCAAAATTAAATGTTGGTTTGTGCCAACATTAATTGTCATATACGTCACATGTACTGGTGTTGCAAAAGCACTAGAAAAGTGTGGGTTGTGATAATTTTGTGCCCATCTTTTGTAGGTAGTGGAGAAAGAACAGAGCGAAAAGATAATTTTGTGCCCAATTTTTTTATTGTTTGATGTTTTTTTTTTTTAATAAAATGAAATAGAATAAATTTTAATTTTATAAATTAAATACATTTGAATATTTATCATAATTTTATTTTTTTTATAATCACTTATTTATGAAGCTATTATACTTGTCATTAGGTTTGGTTGATCTCATATTGGTAAATTAAATAAAAGGTAAAAGTAAATTTTGTAATATGATAAACAAGATAGCAATAATAAAAAATCCATGGATATAATTATGAATGTTATCTTCACAAAAGTCTATCTCAAATCTTTATCACATATATTTTTAAAAATATCAAAAGATCTTATATATTTTAAATAGTTTTTTTTACAAATAAATATACTACTAATATAATTCTAATTTGCAATGTAGTATAAATATAAATATAAAATAAATAAAATATAATATAATACTACATTAACAAAACTTAAACTAATATCGTATTAATAAAAATATTATATAATATTTTATAATCTAAATTTCATAATAAAAATATAATATTAATAAAAATCAATTATATTATGTAAAGATATTGCATATTAAAATTTTAAATATTATAAAGATGATGGATCACTGAGTGTGATCCAAAACATCGAGCTAAAAAGATACACAGTTTAAACCAAAAGCACACAATATCTACTGATGGATTGTGGAAAACTCATACCAACTATTTTAAAGATATTATAAATATCAAACTAAATAAAAAAAATCAAATGATTTGTAAACAATGATAATTATGTAAATATAAATTTATGCAACTGTATTAACATGGATGAGGATCAAATATACCAAAAATACTTAATATTAATGTTTGAATTTTTTTATATTAAACTCTACCAAATACCAACCAACAATATGGAGTTTTCATCCCAAATCAATCAATGGTTTTGTCCAATGGAAATAATTGAGAAAATGATTGATTGAATGGTAATTTTTCCAAATTTGAATTTACATGGCCAAACATTACTCTTTCTCCAAATAGAAAATTTATGTACAATCGTATGGGGGTATGTGTGGGATCATCATGGAAAAAATAGGCCCTTAAGTGGCAAAAAATTTAGAAAAATCATAATTAGGCAACTTGACGTAAAAATTTGAATAAGTTATCTATATTATTTCAAAAATATGAAAGAATAGAATCTATAGTAAATTAAATCCAGTTTCTAAACTACAGGGTTTATTTAAAAAAAAAATCTATTTGGTGAAAATTTGAAATTTCAATGTAGTAGTATTTAAATTTCAGGGAAAAAATAAGAAGTAGGTGTCTGTCTGACCACCCTAACCACAATAAATGATAATATTTTTTTATAATATTTTAGATATAAGTAGAGGACTCATGTCTAGATGTGATGCATATTTTTTTCTAATTTGTTTCCAAGTAAAAAATTAATTATGAATTTTTTATTTCAAGTTTTAAAAAATATAAAAACTCGTATGTCTTACCACCTTAACTTGATCAAAACTTCATGAAATTCAATTTTTTTTGTTTAATCCTATAGTATGTAAAGCATAGAATGTGACTCATGTTTTGGATTCAAAAAATGTGATACCATTTGAAAGCTATAGAAGTTTTTCAATCAGCCTATCAATCAAGACTTTAGTCATAATTCAAATAGAAAATGAATAATAATTATTTATTAAATTCAAAGTAAAGTATAATTTATATTGGTGGAAAGCTAAGAATACCCTTTAAAAACCCTTTTTGTTTCATCAATTTTGGGTAAAAAAAGGTCATCAACCACATACCCTACACATACCCATCATATTGCCACTTTTTGGCCCATCATGATCCTGCACATACCCATGGAGAAAGATATAACTTGAAAGGTGTAGATTCCTTGCAAATATTGTATAGGTATATGGTTATAACATCTCTTTTAGTAGTTGTTTAAGCCTCCATAGGATATATTGTGAAGTGACAAAATATCATAGTTGAATTTTTCAGCTTCCACCTTTCAGCCTAAAAATTAGGCTAAATAATAGTTGAAATTTATGAAAAATAGGTAGAATAATAGTTAATTTTCACTTTTCTTAAGGCCAATAGCATACAAAACCTTTTAGCGAATCATATTC
Organism: Sequoia sempervirens; assembly: GCA_007258455.2. Lineage (NCBI taxonomy): Eukaryota > Viridiplantae > Streptophyta > Pinopsida > Cupressales > Cupressaceae > Sequoia > Sequoia sempervirens. Next base: position 381,156,662 of record VDFB02000015.1, on the reverse strand, counting down.
ATAATTTTTTTTTTTATAATTTATAAAATTAAATATTTTACAAGTTCATTTTATAAAATTGAATTTTGCTTCTTTTTTCTAAAAAAATACTATTTTTGATTGGTTGAAAGCTAACTTATTAATAACTAATTAACTAAGAAAAATAAAACTCATTGCAATAATATTTCCTAACAACAAGTACTAATAAGACTTAAAAGAATTCTACAAGATACTACTTATGACAATATTATGGTGATAGATCTTCAAATATTGGATATAAATCCAAAAATGTTGATGAGTAATGCAGTGATGGAAAATGTATCCCTTTACATTTATTCACTTGTTTGGGCCCTTGTGCTTAATTTGGACATAATTGTACCTTAATTTAGTGTTGTAAAATGTATTTATTTACACTTTCACACTTTTAGGGTTCCTTTAATTAATTAAGTTTAATTTTTCCTTAATTTCCCTTCAATTCGTTTACCAAACCTATTAATTACATTTTCTACATAGGAAAACCAATATTCATTAATGCCTTAACATAACACTTCTCATTGAGCAATGTGTGTCCTAGGTTTATGGACCTAGCACCCATTCCTCCCTGTACCTTAGAACCTAATTTTAAATTATGTTTTTTATGGTATTTTAATAGAGTCATATCTATGATTTAATGTCAGCTTGTGATATTTGAATTTGAGGAAATTAAGAATACATATCTATAAATATAAAGTTATTTCACTATGTTTCACATAGAAGATTTCAAGAAGCATTCATAAAGCAAATATTTTGATCAAAGGAATTCAAGAGAAGATTTATCAGAGTTTTATTGCAACATTCAAGATCCAATTTTCATGTCAAAGTCTTCTTGCATCATGCATGTTTTTGAAGCTAATATGGTGATGTAGGTTTCATGATCAAATCTAGCATTCAAAGTACTATTTCAAGCAAGATTCAAATTTCAAGATCCACGTCCATTGAAGCCATTTCATGCAAGTTGTAGATTTATATTCCAAGGTTTATTTTATTTAAGGGCTTATTGAGTGGTAGCATAGCTTTGTTTAGTCTTCATTCCCTCTTTCATGATTTTATTCATTTCAAGGTTTGACCAAGTGAAACTCCATTCACCAACAATAAACATTTTTTCCCTTTCATGTTGTGTTTGCAAATTTAGGTGAAAGAATGCTTAAAGATCTCTTGAAGAGAAAATTTGAAGATGTTGACAAAGTTGCAAAAGTTTTCATAAAAGTTGTCATCGTAGATAAACTCGTCTACATAATTTAGTTTTGATATCCTAACAATGCCGCTTGGACAAATTGAAAGATTTAGATTTGTATCAAAGGCTCCTGAGAGTTGCAGAAAATCTCATTTATCAATTCTTGGACATCCATCTAAAGAAGAACCTTTAGCCTTCACCCTTCTATGTCATTTTGTTCTTGGTGATCATGGCACTCACTCTCAAGTCTTCTAGACTTTTCATGCCAATGGTATGCTTCTTTACACTTCCCAACTACATCCCTTATTGATTATTCACCTTGCCTCACCAGATATTCTATCTATTCTTCAAACACACTCAACTTATGTCAAAGCATTATGATAACATCTACCCACTTTGTGGACATTAACACTCAATTTTGTGGCAATTAAGTCTATGATTGACTATATTGGGCTAGTGACCCAATAAAATTCTTAGGCAAGAAATTTGTTCTTTTTAATTCTCTTTTCTTTTACTTATTCTTCTTCACTGAGGCAACAAACACCTCTAAGTTCACCTTCATCTCTTCTAACTCTTGTCTCCATGATGAATGTCCTACATCAATCATTTTCACCATGTAATCCCTAGTTGTCATTTCATACTTGCTCTTTTCTCCTACAGGAGTAGCTATCTAGAGCTTTGTTCCTCCATTTGAATTGTTCTTTACAACATGTCTAGTATTTTCTCTAGTTCTCAGTTTATTGGTTTCTATTTCTTGCATTAAACTTTTGAAATTCAAAGGCACCTTTTCCACCTCAAATTGAGGAGCCAATTTCCTAACTAACAAGTCAAGTGCTTCTTCATTTTTTCCTACCTTTCGATATTACCTCGTTTCTGATGAAAAAATGTTTAGGAACAACTTCTTTCAAACCTTTGTCCTCATTGGAAAAAAATTACTCTGATCTATTACTCTCTCTTTGAGAATTGCATATTATTGTCCTGCAGTGTTTTTAGCATCAGGCCTTGGAGCATTCTTTTCCTGTTGTCCTGAAACATCAAAATTATCACCATTTCTTGATTTATCACCAAGTTCTGTGTGGACTCTATACCTTTGTTCTTATCTTGAATTTCTCCTAATTCTAAAAAGTTAGTGGTTGCTAAACAATATTTTCAATTCTCCTTTGTGGAGTTTGATCCTCAATTATATGATCATCAATTACATCTTCTTCATCAATAATAGGAATAGGGCTCTAAGCTACAGTGCCCCTATTTCTCTTACATCTATTTCCTCAAGGTTTCCCACCTCTTGAGTGAGTGATCCTATTATAAATTCTTCTTCTTCTTAATTTTTAGGATATGACATTGTATTAAGCACTTCTTTCACCACAGGTTGCATTATCGAGTCTCATTTAGATCATTTTTCCTATAACTGTTTCATCCTAGCAATCTATTTCTTAAGTTTATCCTCAACTTCTTCTTTAGTTAGGCTAGGATCCTCCTCAACAATAATAGGAGTCCCTCCCAAATCTTATCTCATTATTGTAGTATTGACTGAGGGTGGAGAGGTAAATATATCCACTACCTTCTGTGATGTAGACCTTTTCTTAGCATGTACTTGTGTCCTCATTCCCACATCCTTGCTTGTCAAAATATGAGCTCTTGGTTTTGTCAAGGAATAAAATTCCACCTTTGTATTTTCCATTACATTGGTTGAAGTGACCATATTTTCTTTGAGCAGGCTATCTAGTCATGATGCCATTGAAATTCCTAGGCTTGAAGTATCAGGAGGTTCCTCCCTATCTTTCTTAGTTGTTCTTGTTTCCACAACCTCTCTTTTCTTCTCATCACCCCCACTATACCCAAATTCATTCACCAAATTTCTCTCTCTTAACATTGCATGGGTATGTGGGTTTTATCCCAACTTTTTGCATTGTTCTAATGTAACCATCAATCCAAGACTGAGTATACATCAATACCTGCTTATAAATTCCCTCAATAGTTACTTTGTCTTTATTTGTGTACTATAGGTTTGGGATGGGCTCATCATAAAATTTATCTACATCATAAACTAGATTCAACACCTCTACATTGTCAGTATCCAATTGTACCAAAACATCATGAATTTTGGGAAGCTTTATTTCTTCTAATGACAACCTCTTATATGACCTCTTCCTCACATCATGATCATCATCACAATTGTACCAAAAGTCCTCCAGATGATAAAAATGAGTATGCTTCTTACTTAAATGCTTGGCAAGGCTATCCATTGGATCATAATTTTACCTCTGAAGTGTAAAGAACTCTAACCCATAGAGCTTTAACTCATCCTCACACATCTTGGAATTTTTTACTACAATGCATTTATAATTCTCAATGGTGATAGGGAATCTCACTGATCCTTTCTTACATACACCTATGAAAAAGAAGCATGAGTCAGTTGCACCTATCTTGGAAGTTCAAGCAACAACATCTTGTCTATTGGGTACTTGGGTAGCATGAAGGGATAATGTTTAAACCCTTCCACCCTAATTTAGGTGAAAGTAAGAAACTAAATATACTGGCTCCCAACCGATTGAATTACACCCTGTGCTTCAAGAGATAATCTATTGGCTTTGTCCCCTTCCATCAACCTGACCAGCTTCATAGAAAATAAATCATTTACCCTCTGGTAATGCTTTCGATACTAGTGAATAGTAATCTAAGGTAGATTGATATAAATCAAATTATTCCTTGGTTCTCTGCCAAGGGTACCTACTCTATTTAATCCTTGTATATTTTTCCTTAGGGCATAGGAAAAAATGACATATGAAGACAGGAAAACCACTAGGTTTCTGGGAATGTCTATATCTACTCATCCAGCTTATCATTGACAAAATTTTCCCAATGAATCTGCTAGGGGTTTCCATCATTTTCATCACAATATAAAACATCCAGGGTTTGAATTTTTTGGAATATTTGCATCCATCTATCATTCTTAATAAGGTTATCATGTCTTGAACCTCTTGAATAAATGATTCCCTTAGGATTTGCTTGGTCAGCTTTGTTGGCTTCTCTCAAAACCATGTTATAACCATATACTTCTTGTTTTACTCTTCTGAGCTCATGTATGTTGTGGTAAGGAACTGTATATCTAATGTATTCATCTATTTGAACATAGGGAGCCCAAATTTATACAAAAATCCTTTTTTTAAGAGGTCTGCATACACTCTTCCTTCTTTCTCAACAACCCTCCTATTTGGGTCGTACCAACTTAAGGGAATCCATCATGAATGAGAATCCTCTTGCCAAATGTAGTCCACTTCCAACAATATTTTTGGTGCACTGAGAGGTTCCTTCCTTTTGAATCCTTGTAGAAAATTCACATTTTTTAAAGCCTCTTGGATGGGCATCCATAATTCATATAGCTTGTGAGGTGGGGAATTCGAACTCCTCATTTATTTTCTTCTTTCTTAAACTTCTCATATCTTTCTTAATTTCCTACGTTATTAGTAGATATGTGGTATGTGTATGAGTTAGGGCTAATTTTAATCATACATTTTGAATAATTCATAAATATTCCTTACCCATGACATTTGTAGTATGTAATTATGTTAAATTCCTTATAAATAATCAATGTTTTAATAACTTAACTAGAGCTAATGCTATTTAACCAAAGCTATGCATGCATAAATATTAACAAAATTTAGTTACAAGAAAAGTACCTAGTTTTTTTGATAATATGATTGAATAAATGTAGATCAAACCTTGATAAATGTGTTCTTTAGTGTTCTAAAAATTAATTTTCTTTGCATGCCACTACCTTTGTTTTAATTCCTTGATGTCCTTACAAATGAATGGTCTAGTGCAAGGTAGTGTGTTATGGAAGCAACTACATGCTTGAGATGGTGCCAAGTATGTATATTGTTTGCCACCTTCATTAATTTCTTTTTCTATGCATTAATTACCTTGAACAAAGGTACAATCATGGTGGATTAGGGTTAAAATTATGAAATCCTTGATTTTTGTGTTGGGAACCACCTTTGAGAGGAAAGTGGCCCAAGTGCCCAAAGTAGCATGCTTGTGTTACACTTCAAGTCCGATGAGGCAATGACCTTAGAGGAAGCATCCAACTTGGATGATGAATAGTTGACCAATAATAAGGCTTGAATCATCTGACATTCGACTTCGAAGAATTACCATGGGTCAGGAATTTTTCTTATCAGGTTTATGAGAACTGAGTGCAAAGGATACCTAGGACCAGGTAAAAGCAAGAACAATTTGGTTCAAAACAAAATTTATTGGAAAATATTCTAGTCTCTAGTTTAGAAGAAAATAAATTCCACTAGTAAGATTAACCAAGGTAAAAGGATGACATACGAACACTCAGGACAATTCTACCTAGGTGGAAACTTACCAGGCACAATGACTAGTCGGGAAAAAGTGAACTTTATAGAAGATGCACTATCCTAGAGAAAAAAACACATGATACTCGAAACCTTGAAATTTGGATGGGTAATGAATTTGGGGGAAATATTTGTAAACACTTTGAGGTTGGTGAAACATAAACTTAAGTGAGAGCTGGGAAAATTGGATTAAGACATCATTTTACCATTTCCTCCAAAAGCAGCATACCAAAGAAAGCAAAAAGTAAAGAAAAAGGAAAAGAAATAAAAAAATGGGGCTAACATTTTTCTGAGGAGAAAAATGGGGCATATTGTGAGACCACACAACACTACCTTCTCTATAAAAATGAGTGCTTTCAATGTACTGAAACTGATCTAGAAAATCACAAACACAAACTAGGATGAAAAAAAAACTTAGAGGATATTTCTTTAAAGTATTAATAATATATTGGTTCTCCTTTTATTATGTTACTTTTGAATTTATTTTTGAGAGCCATGTTTAGGTGACATAGTAAATCTTAGGCTTCACTACATTGTTGGTATCAATAAAACTTTAATTGTCATTGTTAAAAGATTCATTCATGTATTATTTCTAGTAACACAATCAATTCTTAATTTCTCTAGATTATTTCATGAGGCTCCATTCAAGTGTATCTTTAACAAATTCTTATCTTGAGGTATCCAAAAAATTGGGGTTTTATTGATCACATTATTAGCTACATTAAAAAGGGTTATGGGTGGTTAGAAAGATAGTCAATGTTTTAACATTGAGTCCTCAGAGGTGAAGGAAATTTTTGACCTTTTCAAAACTGAATACATCACAATGTCAAATATTGATTTTTCTATTTTAAAGATTTTTTTTTAATGAACCCAAACCATTGGTTAAATATTTTTCTATTCCTTTCCAACCAAAATTTCCAAATAACGATGAAAGGAGTCACTTGCAAAATGGAGAGAAAGTAGACTATACTTGAAGACAAGGCCAACTTTTGAATGCATCTAGAAAAATTTTATGCAAAGGGATTTACCATTCAATGAATAGATATCAACCACAATTGTTTGCAAGTGATTAACTTAGTGGTAAAATATTTACTTCTTCAACTTTAGTCCCATAGAGGACACAATTAAATTTGGTAGAAATAACAAAATTTTCTAACTATGAGCTTGTGAGAAATTTTTCTTTTAGGGAAATCCAAGATAAGGCTCTAGCCTTTTTTAGAACTCTTTGTTGGAGTATGGGACCATTGAGAGTGGGGGGCATGAATTAGTGGTCTAATGAGAAATCAAATTTCAAAACTTAACTCACTTGTATTATGCAAAGAGATCCATTGAAAACACTTCAAACATTATAGTTATTGAATGTTGAGGGAGTAATAATGATATACAAATTAGAACATAATACTTGAACAAAGATGATCAATCAAGCACAATATGACAAACCACCAAGAGGAGACATAACAAAAGTTTTATGAGTGGAAAACCCTAAAAGGGTGAAAAAAAACTTTAAAATTAAGTTTCATTAAGCCTCACTGGCTAGACAATTTTCCTCACTGGAAAACCAATATGCCTCATTGGCTAAACAACATGCCTAATTGGAAACCCAATATGCATCACTAGCAACCCATTATGCCTCATTGGCAAACCAATATGCTTCACTAGAAAAACACCATGCCTCACTGGAAAACATACATCACTTCAAAAGAAATTAGCGAAACTAAGAGGGTTAATCTATTTCCAAACAAATCACCACTCTATCTTTGCATTAGAAAAACTCCACATTGCTTATTCACACACACCACAAAACTATTTTATCAAATTGAAATACAAGCCACCTATAATCTCCTTCAAATCACACAATACTATGCAAAGGTGAATACATTTCATGAATCTCTTATATACTATTATTCAAATTCCTCTTCTCATCAAAGACAAATAAGAACTCAACCTAATGTTCATATGCATAAAGAATCCTCAACCTTTGCACCTTCCCTTATCTATAATTGTATTTAAATGAACAAGTGCCTACCAAAAATCTAACTTATTATATAGAAAATGTTAGACAATCTTAGAATTTCACTTCTAGAACATTGTTATACACATTCACAAATTTTTCTTACTTTAGCTTAGTCTCAAATCACTTGTGATTTCATACAAATTACCCTAACCTATGTAATGAAAAAAAACTTCATGGAACCTATCATATAGAGGTATCATATAGCACTTTGATATTCTATATTTTTAGTTTTTATCTCTATGTATATCTTTTCAAAACATGGCATCATGATTATAAAAACCTTCAAAACTATCTAACAGAGCACTAAACTATGCAATGACACATTTCTAGGACTGAAAACTGATTGTGGCAACATATAACCTTCTTATACATTGTTCTTCAACTCTTCCTCACTATGCATTGTCAGAGCACAACCATAGTATTTTTGTCTCCAATATTCTTTCATAGAACATGAGCCTCCATCAAAATCAACACAATTCATTAGCTTCAATTCATATACAAAATTATCTCAAATAGTTACAAAACTATTAACATACTACATTGAACTAGAATATAGGAAAAATTTAGTCAAACTGAAGGTTTTAGGAAATGACTATTGAGAAACTTTTAATGAGGGCCATTGATATTAGAATCCCGCTAATCCACCTTATCCATTGATTTATCACTAGGTGGTATAAAATGATCTACTAACCTTTAAGCTAGTTAACCAAGGAGAGAGGGTCGATAACCAATGGGTTAATACCCTTAAGATTTCACTTAAGTTACTTTCCACCTCTAATCTAGCTTATCAACTCTCAAATAGAACATAAAGAAAAATTCCTTTAAAATCATTCACAAGGTACAAATAGTCCATGATCTTTTCAACATTTCAAAACCTAAACACTCATGAATTCTAGATACATGATCCCTTGTGAAGCACCATTACACTAGGAGATGAATGAACACCATAAAACCATGAAGTGAGCCACTTGTGCAACAACACCATGAAGCAATAAAATTGTACCTTCATGAACAAGAATCCAAGTATCTTTCACATGAAAGGTTCTTTGAACTCAATATTACAAAATGAACCATGAAATGAATACAAGAATGTTTTTCATAAAACAACTTTATCATAAAGTACCAAAGGAAAAATGCCACTATAACTCTCTAAGTCAAAAGAACACTACAACTCTTGTAATGAAACAACCATGTCATATATATGTCAACACCTTTATGAAGGAACATGTAGTGAAGGAATACTATTTCATAGACCTCTTTGATCTAGAACATTGCATTTTTCATCATAAACATGAACAAGTTCCTTTGAAATGTACCTCAATACCTCTAAAATATCAATTGCCATGAAATGATCAACACGATCAAGTATCAAAAATGACTTTTTCCTGAAGCAATTCTTTGAAATCAATGACAAACATCAACAAACTCCCCATTTATCATTGATGGAAAACTCTTGCAACTCTTTGAAATCAATGACAAACATCAACAAACTCCCCCTTTGTCATTGATGGAAAACTCTTTCTTTTGCAACTCTATCTCTTCCCCTTTGACATCAAAAACAAAGGAGTACCCTTCGTGCAAAATAGGCATACCTTTATTGAAAAATAGGAACTTTTAGCTAGTCTATACAAACATGGCTAGTAAATTAATTAAACATTATTTTCATCAATTATCAGAACAAATCATTGTCAATGCAAAAGAGATACTTACTGTCACCATACCTCTACAATAAGAATTCTTAAAACAACCATGCAAGAACATACAATCATCACCATCAAAATGGTACTATCATATTTTTTTGTCATTGTACTACCATTTTATCACTATATTGGCATTATTTGAGATTTACATTCTCATATGGGCCATAAAAATCACTAAATGCTTAACACCATTGTGCAATATCAACACTCCAAAAGTAACTATTCCAACATACTATGAAGGAGAGTAGAGATAATACATTTCCAAAGCACCATCAAAACACAAAATTGTTGTGACATCTACATAACCAATATAAGGAGATTCCTTCACTATATCCTTGCAACAATACCATATTGACATCAATGTGAAACAACTCTATGCATGATTGCAATGAACTAAATAATAAATTAAAAATGAACATCAACACCACTTGAAAGAAATAATAATTTCCAAGCAACATATCATTGTCTATTATCACTGTCAAAATAACTCATAATGTTATAGAGGTACTATCTATCAAATTTCCAATCACCTCACTTTCCATCACTAGGATGACTAACCAAGGGCATAACACATAAACAAAATGTAATAACATGCTATCTAACCACTGCCATAAAGTTTTCAATAAGGTTATGCACTATCATGTTGTATTGTATTTTTATCATACCACCCCTTCAACATACTCAGGGTAAAAATATCACTGTGATATACCACTATCAAAGATTATAATAGTCATTATGCAAGTGAGCATTAGGAAACAAAAGACAAAATTTAATGTGCATCAAAAAGGAAAAAAAACATCAATATACTCCATTGTTCTTTTCATGATCAAAATCATGAAGATACTCCTTTTTGCTTGGCAAGAACAAGTGAACTAGTGTCATTAGTGGCATATACATTATTGACACATTGACTCAAGATTGCCCCTGATTATTGATAATTGAAAACATGGCATATAACTAACATTTGAAGGGGGATCAAAATTACTCTATCATCACATTAGACCACCTGTAGTACACTAGCATAGTACCCAATCATCATATCTCTACAAAAAGATTCTTAAGGAAAAAAAATACTATGAATGAACAATCAGTGCAAGACTAATGAATAGCATCAACAAAATGCAACTTGTAATATCACATGTGGCATAACCATTACTTTGAATCATTTGTAATCACACTAGATAGATGGAATATTTCTAGTAGTAATGTTCATTGTATAATTTACAAGACTACATTCATCATGCTACTATCCCATACCATTGTCATTGTCAAAACCTTATTGACCAAGACACATTGTCAAATAAGATCAAGATACATGTATGCAAGACCACTATCAACACTATCACAAGCAAGATACACAAGAAAAAAACAACTATTATTACTTGGTCATAATTCTCTACTAAATAGAAATACACTTAATAAGATTTTTCAACTAGATTGGTGATTCGTGCCTTTTCTTGAAATACATCCCTACCATGGGGCTATCACCTCCTCAATGTTGACCTTTTCTTCACAAGGTTTTTTTTAGGATTTATGCTTCCTTATGACTTTCAATTCTTAACTAGTCCCTATCACACAAAACTACCATGAACAAGTGCATGCCTATATAGTTCAAAAAATAATGAACAACATTTGCAAACCTTGATTGAGATTCCATTATCTAAATAAAGTAAAAACTACCCAAGAGCTACTGTCACTATAAAGCATCACTCAAGAAAAGATTAATGAATTTTACCAAATGAAGGAGCACTGTGAAACTATGACTGAGAATAGCTACAAATTGATTGCATAAGAAACACTTTCTTCTTAAGCATTGTCTACCAATATCACTAAAAAGAAAGAACAAGTGATTCATACAATGACAAGAATAAGAGCATGTACTACTCCCCTGCAACAAGATAGCACTAGCAATGTTGAGTGAGAGCAACCACTAGATTCCATCATCTACAAACTTTCTATGAACTTGTTTTTTTTATTTACAACATTTACAACCTCTTTGTTTTTGTCTATGGGGTTGAATGATAAAGCTATAATCATCTTTCCCTGACCTCATGCTATTCTTTATAATATTATAGATGTCTCTTATGCAGTATGCACATGCTTAGATTCTTCCTTCTCTTTCTCTTGTTTTCTTCTCCAAACTTTCCTAGTTCTTGTCTTCTTGTGATGACTAAAAGGTTCAATTAAATTACTCCTACACTATTATTCTTGATGTCCAAACTTATCACATCTATAGAATATGACCTTGTTACCCACATGAGAAGTAAAATAATTATATCTTCTTCAGAAGCCAAAAACATCATTTATCACTTGTGTATCACAAAAACTTGTAGTGTGACCTAGATGATTGCATTTATACATAGGTCCTTCTTCTATTTGACCATTCATAAGAGCTCTTATTCCATACAACTTTCCTTTCTTGCATCCAACACTCTATTTATCTATGACCAAATTCATAACATGAATAACAATAACCATGAAAAGAATTTTCAAATCTGGACATTTGATGTTATCTTGAATAAAAAGATCTTCTAAACTTGTTCTTGTTGACTTGTGCAGGAGAATTTTATTTTGTCTTCTTCTTGTCTTTAGTCTTACAAGCAATAGAATAATATGTAAGATGCATTTTCTTTCTAGGAGTTTATGTGACCTTAGAAATTTTCCCTTTTTCAAAGCCTAAACCAATAGTATCCTTGTGACATTTTTTATTTCTCAACATTTCATTTAAGCATTCAATGCTCTTTTTAAATTGTAGATTCCTGTAGAACTTGGAAGATGCATTTTATAGTTCATTTCTCAAAGAAACTATCTCTAACTCATCTTTCACAATAAACCTCTTTTTTCTTAAACTAATTTATGACTTCTTCTATTTTCTTAACTTTTGCAACTTGTATCTTTAAATCTATGATCTGTTTTTCAACTTCTTCAAGAGATAAAAGTGTTCTACATTTGGACTTCTTTTCTTCTTGAAGCTCCAACTTTAATATTTGATTCTCCTTTTTGAGGTTCTTGATCTCATCTAGGGCATAAATGAGTTCACCCTCAAGATCAAATTTACATTCATCTTCATCATACCTATATTCATATTCACTCACAATATGGTATCCTCCTTTTTCAACACTACCAACTACAAAATCATCTTTTCTTTTAGATATATCAAATCTTGTGTCAATTGAAAAGGATATTTTTTACAACAACACATCACTTGATTTGATTGTAACTTTTTGAACAACTTTTTGCTTAGCATTAATATTTTTCTTTTGTCCTTTTTTTTTTTTTACCAAGATAAGTACTCCACTACCAGGATCTCCTAATTTGATTAAACTTGTGCAAGGAACCAAATTCTTTGATACCACTTGTTGGAGTATAGGACCATTGAGAGGGGGGGTGAATTAGTGGTCTAATGACAAATATTTTTTTTCAAAACTTAACTCACTTGTATTATGTGAAGAGACCCATTGAAAAAAATTCAAACATTATAGGTATTGAATGTTCAAGGAGTCATAATGATATAAAAATTAGAACATAATACTTGAACAAAGATGATCACTTAAGCACAATGTGAAAAACCACCAAGAGGAGACATAACACAAGTTTTATGAGTGGAAAACCCTAAAAGGGTGAAAAACCACTCTAAAAATAAATTTCATTAAGCCTCACTAGCTAAAACCTCACTGGTTACAAATTGTATGCTTCACTAGAAAAGCCTCAATGGCTACACTATATTCCTCACTTGAAAATTCTCATTGGCTACACAATATGCCTCACTAGATACACACTATTCCTCATTGGCAACCTAATATGCCTCACTAGAAAACCAACATGCCTCACTAGGAAAACACCATGCCTTACTGGAAAACATACATCACTTCAAAATAAATTAGCAAAACTCAGAGGGTTACTCTAGGGTAAAAGTAAGAAGTTGGGTCCACAAAGAGGGGAAGTTTCGGCCAAAAAAAATCTCGTAGATGATGCATACGCGTTATTAAAAAAACTTGTATGTGTTATGGTTTAGGTACCTGAGCCTAAAAAAATGTGTATCAACTAAAACATGCATACACGTTATAACACGTACATGTTATTGCATACACCTAAAAATGATCTAGATAATATAATTAATTAAATACAATTTATTTGATTAATTAACCTTTAATTCTTCAACTATTAAATAAATAGAAATATTTATTTATATAGTTCATCTTTTAAATTCTTCAATCTTTATTCTATCATTTCATCTTAATTAAATAAACAAATTTCACTTTGTTTTATTTAATTATCATAATCAAATTCATATACTATTGAATAAATAGAAATATTTATTTATATAGTTCACAAACTATATTCTTCTGATTATTCTCTCTTAATTAAATAATCAAAGCTTTAATAGTTTTTATTTAATTATCATTATCCCTTTTTTATTAAATAAACAATATAAAAAACATTTGTTTATTTTAATAATTGTTATTTCTTCCTAAAACTAAATTAAATCCAAATTTATCCACATATTTCTACAGCTAATCATATTCACCTACCAAATTAAATATGAAATGTCTAGTTTAATTCATCTCAACCTTTGTGGGAAAATTTGGAGACAAATTTGTAGGAAATCCTCTTCATCCTCTTCCGATGATTCTTCCTATCTTCTAGCTGAGTGTTTTTCAAGGGAGGAACAATCCCCGTGATCAGCTCAGGTTTCTTCATCTTTTACCATTCAATCCTCAAGATCAAATCAAGACCTTTGCTTTGCTTCCTCTTTGCAAATGTGCTACTATGTATCTATAAATACAACCTTCTTCTATAGGAAATGGATCCCAACTATGTGCAAAATTACTCTGTAGGAATACCAATTGAGCAATCAAGCATCTTAGCAATAACATTATCATTTAGTAATAGCAATCATAGCATTTTAGAATCAATATCATGGCTGCATCATAGTTTACAGTAGCCTCTTTTATCAAGTTTCATGTCAATTTAGATCACAACTTCATCATTATCATTTAGATATCATCATATAGGATTGGATTATTGCATTTAGCGGCATCTCATTCTCTAGATTGGAATTTTAGTAGCCACAATGCTTACCAAATCTAAGAGCCCAATGACTTAATAAATCTTTGGAGATAGAGAACAATATGACACTTTCAAGAGTTTTCCCATGTTAATTAGATTAATTATTGTTGATTCTCTTGAAATAATGTCTTATTAAGAAGTGTTGTTTGTTATTTTACTCATTACTTACTCCAAACTTACATTTTGGTGCCCACCGTGGGGAATTCTAACCCCATATTTTACATCTTTTTTTGAAAAGTGTTTGTGCAGGATTTTGACGTGTTTCTTTTAGTGTGATCAAGAGATTTTATGGTGCATCCATTAGATACTTTAGTGCATCCAATGACTATTTTGGTGCATCCACCAGAAACTCTAGCACATTTGACAACTGTTCCAGTGCATTTGACTGAACTTCCAACACTGTATGTCATAGCACATATAATCAATTTTGTGGTGCATATGATAAATTCTATAGTGCATATAATTGATTTTGTAGTACATATGATCAATTTTGTAGCGCATATGACCTCTGCTCTAGCGCATTTGTAATTTGTCTAATTTGTTGTCTAGATCCAACGTGACCATGACCAGTGATTTCATTACTGCTTTATGGATTAAAATGAACCAATCCTAGGGTAGTCATTTGGATTAAAATACACCAATCCTAGGGTAGTCATCATACATTACTATCTTAGTTAAAATAAACATAATATCTTTTGTGAAGAAATATCTTCACGTAGAATAGAAAATTGTCATTTGGGCTTTAGAAACTAAACATTGTCTATTATGATTGTACGGTGATAGGCCTATGCTCTCCCCTTAATTGTGTGATCAAAATGCCAAGCTCATATTTTAATTTCATGCACTTTCTGCTTTGTTAAATCCTTTAGAAGGCCTGTTGTAGTGGGAAAAAGTACTCACCCTATGGGAACAACCAAAGCCAAGTTTTCTAACCCGCTATAAAATAAAAGTGAATTTGGGGAAACCCACATTTACTAGAATTGTGCAAGATAACCATCCCCAAAATATTTTTTCTAAAGATTGGGAGCTATCCTGAGGGATTTTATCATTTTCCACTCCAAATAGATACCCTATCTACGAACCTTAGTGTAGAATCCAACTGAAGTCAGTTTTTGAACATCATAATACTCACGGTGCAAGGGGAGGGAAGAATATTCACCCAAGACACTCACCATGTAATTGCCAAGGATTGTTTGATCAAGGGATCAAGAAATTTAATTTTGAGTACATGCCTTGAAAAGAAAAAAACATGGGTGCCCTCTAGGGGTTGACACGACTGTGTGAGTCGATGCAATTTTAAGATGTGGGTTGTTGATTATTAGGATGACCTTTTGAACTTAAGAGTGAGTTTTCTTGAAGTATATTCTTTGTCAAATACCAGTGGAAATCAAGAAGGATCATATTTGATTCTTGAACATACACTTATTGTTTAGATTCTAGGACTTAAAAACAACTATTTTACAATTGCTCATTGTGTTTTCAAATCATTGATTCAGATAAGATCATCCAAAAAAATATAAAAAGTTTGACAAATCAACCTGTGAAATTTATGTTAAGGGATTAGAAATCAACAACATTTGTCAAGAAATCCCTTACAAAAAGAATCAAGAAACCAAAGAAGAAACTTAGCTACAAAAAGCTTTTGGAAAGTAGAAGCTTCTTATATCAAAGTAGGAAAATCTTGCTTGAACATTGAACTTTCATCCATAGATATCATGACTTTGCTAGAGGACATACTGATGATTTTTCTTTAGAACCTTTATATTCACAAGATTATTTCCAACAAATAGCTCTTTCACAAAAGAATAATCATAGTCAACCCATGCATCATTCTTTCATCCCACAACCAGCAATATAATATTCCAACATCCCAAATCAATTGTTACAATAGAGAAAAACTTGGAAACATAAGGATTTTATAACATCAAAATTATAGATTTACCAGTAAAGATACCCTGTCAAAATATCCATGATTCAGAAAATTACACCCAGAAATTAATCCTTTTACTAAAATAAACTAGACAACACTGTGAACAATCCCAAATAGCCCATACAAAGTCTATTTTAGTGTATACACATAGTCTTTTAGCGCATCTGTTGTCCAAATAGTGCATACAACCACTATTTTAGCACAATTGACTTATGTTAGAATGCATTTGTAGTCTATCACTGAAATTTACCTATGTAAGAAAATTACCAGTATCTTGGCAAAACTAAAGTCTGTTTTAGTGCATATACCCTGTCTAATAGTGCATTAACCATATCTTTTAGTGCATACACCATCCATTTTAGTACATCTTCCCTCTATAATAGTGCATCCATAGAACAAGAAAACAAAGAGCTATTTGAAACCCTCATCAGACTGTTGACATCAAAACATGGGTTTTTATCAAAACAAAAACATTTTCACTGTCCAAACAGTGTCTTAAACTTGAAACAAATAGGATCTTATAAGTCAAACTCTTTCAAGTTAAACCTAGATCTTGCAACTTTAAAGTGTCCAATTATCAAACAAAAATATTGGTTATTATGTGAAGTTTCATTATTAGGATTTTGTAATCCTACAATCATGAAAGGAAACACAATAATCAAATTTTTAACTTAGTCTCATCAATATAATATATCATTCTAGTTGACTTCATTAATATCCATTGACACTCATCCAAACACAAAATATCAAAGTTTAGTGAGAATAAAAAACACTTGTATGCCTATTTTGACAAGGTTACAAAGATAAAAACTTAGAGAAAAAGAGATTGAAACACCAATGGTAGAAGAAAATCCCTTTCATAGATTTCACCAAAATGATACAAATGAAATAACCCAAGGGGACATCCAAACAGCACAACAAGATCCCAATTTCCATAAATTTATGGAAAACATCTTAGAACAAGATATGGAAAAATATATTTTTATGCTAGCTAAACTAGGTGTAAAACTTCCAAAAGATTTTGATATCAATCAATTAAAAGAAGCACCTATGATAACTGAAACTGAACCACAAAACATAGATCAAGTGGTGGCACTAACACATCAAATGCAAAACTTGCAACAACAACTTCAGGATATGCAAAAAGGAACCATGAAAAGGTACTTATATACACCTAAAAATGGTCACATCACAATAGTCTGGTAATTAATTAAATATTTTTAATATTTAATTAAATCTCTGAATTCAATTTGCGTATAAATAAATTTAAATAATTTATTTATATTGTTCATTCTTTAACTTCAATTAAATAAATAAGTTTATTTAATCACTTTTCTTATCCATTTCTTAATTAATTAAATAAACATTATGATTTATTTATATTAATTATCACATAATCTTGGCTTGAATATTTTATTCAAATAAAGATTAAGTATTCTTCTATTCTAAAATTCCATTCACAATTAAATATTCCAAATATTTGATTAATTCTTCTAAAGTCTATTCACAATTAAATATCTCAAATATTTAATTAAGTCTTCTATAGTCCTAAAATCATATATCAAACTCACATAAAATTAAATAAATTTATTTATTTAATTTGGATTTATCAACAATAACCGTTAAACAAACTTCAAAATAGAAAATTAATTTCTCTGTTTCTGAGCAAAAATTGTTCTTGTGGGTTGAAGACAAGCCTCCATTCTTCTCTCCAACCTCCCAACATCTTCCATATTCCTCTCAACCTCTCCATCTCTCACCATTCAAAATTACATGACAATCTCACAACCATTGATCTTTGCCAGCTAGGCTCTTGCCTGTAAAAATCTATAAAAGGGACTGTCGGGTCTCTAAAAGAAGAGAAGCTTTTGTATGGAAAAATTATAGTCAAATAGCCTTCCAACATTCATAGCCTCTAGAATCATAGCATAGCATAGTTTAGCATATTATCATAGCATACCATGGCCAATCATCCTCATATCATAGTTTCAATTGCATCCATAATCCACAGCCCCTGTGCATAATCTACAGCCCCTATGCATATCTGCATCAACATTCCCTCCACCAGCATATAGGATAGAGAAGTATTCTCCCTTTGCATACTCATTCTGCAGGTTGCAATTTTGAGAAGCTTTGCTTCTACAATCTGAGATAGAGGACAATGGAGCGGTTCTGAAGAAGCTCTGTTTGATTTTATTTCAATTTATCTTGCTTTCTTTAGTTTAATGTTGCATTGGTGTGTTTTTATTATCTTATTTTGATACTAA
Organism: Sequoia sempervirens; assembly: GCA_007258455.2. NCBI lineage: Eukaryota > Viridiplantae > Streptophyta > Pinopsida > Cupressales > Cupressaceae > Sequoia > Sequoia sempervirens. The sequence goes on along the minus strand of VDFB02000015.1, from coordinate 381,138,128 downwards.
CATTTCCCACACACATTTTTGGCACCCACTGTGGGGCTCTTGCCCCAATTTTAACATCTTTTTGCAGGTTTTTTTACAGGTTATGGCTGGAAGAGCGTAATAGCACATTAGACACACTTCAGCATAGTTCACACCCAGTTTAGCACTCTTTAGGGATTCCTCAGTGCCCTTCAGGGATTCCATAGCGCCCTTCATTCATTCCATAGTGCCCTTCAGTCATTCCATAGTGCCCTTCAGTCATTCCATAGCACTCTTAAAATATTCCTTAGCCCCCTCTAGGGATTTTACAATGCCCATCAGTGATTTCTCAGTGCCCTTAAGGGATTCCATAGCACCCTTCAAGGATTTTACAACGCCCTTCTAAGATTCCTCAGCGCCCTTCAATGATCCTACAATGCCCATTAATTCTGTTTTAGTGCTCTTAATGACTGTTTTAGTGCATTTTTTATTTATTTTTAACATGGAACTTATAGGTCTACAATTGTAATCTGTAACTTAAGTAGGATTTGACTAGATCTGATGCGACCACAGCCAGTAAGAGCTTTAATTGGAATGAATCAATCCTAGGATAGTCACTTAATTGGAATGAATCAATCCTAGGATAGTCAATTAAAATTAAGCAATCCTAGGATAGTCACTTCATTTTTATTTTGGACTAAAAAGAACTCCATGTCTTTGTGAAGCAATATCTTCACCTAGCATAGAAAATTGTTCATTTGGGCTTAAAATTGAACTTTTTTTTGCTTTGTTTAAAATGGTGATAGGCCTATGCTCTCCCCTTAACTGGGTGATCAAAATTCCAAACTAATCTATTTCATTTCATGCAATTTCAAGCTTTGATAATACCTTTTAGAAGGTCTGCCATAGTGGGAAAAAGTACTCACCCTATGAGAATGACCTAAGTGGGAACAACTAAAGCCAAGTTTTCCAACCCACTTTAATCAAATGTGGATGGTTGATGAAAATCCCATTTGATGGTAGTGTGCATTGATAACCATCCCCAAAGCCTTTGTTCTAAAGGTTGGGAGGTCTCTCGTGGGAGTATATCATTTGCCACACCGAACTTAGTGTAGTATCCAACTGAAGTTAGTTTCCAAACATCATAATAATCACAGTGCAGGGGGAAGAATCTACGCCCAAGATACTCACCATATAACTGCCAAGGACCGTTTGCTCAGGGGATCCGGTATCCATTTCTGTCACTCTAAGTACACACCTAGAAAATACAAAAACACGGGAGACCTTTTGGGGGTGACACGACTATGTGAGTCGATGTATTTTTAAGATGTGGGTTGTTGATTATTATGGTGACCTACCTGAGTAGCAAGAGTGAGTCTAATTGAACTATCTGTCATGTGTAAAACCTGTTAAATCAATTTTTGAAAAACATTTTGATCATACACTTGATGTTTAGTATAGGACTTAAACACAACTATTCTACAACTTTCTTGATGTGTCTTCATAACATTAATTTAGTAAAGATCATCCAAAACTCACAATTACATCTATTACCCTCATGTTAAGAGATTGGAATCCACAACCTTTGTCAAGAAATCCATTCTCAAACAAATAAAAAATCCAAAGAAACCACTTAGCTACAAGAAACTATTGAAGAAAAGACGATTCTTGTACCAAAGTCAAAAGGTTTTACTTAAATATAGAACCTTTATCCATCAATATCATGACTATGTTAGAGGTTTCACTGATGATTATACTGTAGAACCATTATACTCACAAGATTTCTTTCAAAGAAGAGCCCTTTCTCAAAGGCACAACCACAGTCAATGTATTCATTTTTGTTATATTCCCCAACTTGCAATTGAATATTCTACTCCTACAAATCAATTTCTGTAATAGAGAACTCAATCACATTAGGCATTTTTCACAAATCCATCTTTTTACGAAGCTACAATCAAACTTCCTAAAGTGAAAAATAATTTCTTTCTTGATCTTTTTCTTACATTCCTACCAATAGGATTTTCATCCTTTCACTTAGGGAAAAGCACAAGCTAAAGACTAGAAATATTTTAAGTCATAGAATCTTCATTCTATCCTAACTTTAATATCCATCAAAAATTGCACTATCTAATTTATTTTGATCAAAAGTTAGTAGAATTTGGAGTAGAGCTTATGCCTATTGTCACGAGATCTTGAAAACACTTAGAAATAGATGAAAGAGAAAGTACCACAAGAAAAATTGAGATAATAATGAGAAAGAAGACAATCCATTTCATATTGAGGAATTAACAGAAGAAAAGCTTCAAGAAGTAGAGGAGGATCCTCAATTCCATACTCTTATAGAAAGGATTTTAGAATGAAACAAAGAAAGATATTTTCTTTCATTAGCTAATCAAGGAGCTAAGTTACCTTTCGATTTTGATATAGAAGGGATTAAAGAGAATCTTGAAACTCCTCCTAATGATTTTAGTGCCCTTACTCAATAGATAAAGGAATTACAAGGGAAAATAAAGGAATTGCAAGGAGGTACAACAAAGAAGTATGTTTTGGAAGACATATGTCATTATCCATTCGATAGGAGTCTTCAAATGATCCCTTTTCCAAAACATTGTGAAATCCCTAAATTTGATAGGTACAATGGAAAAACTGACCCCATTGAACATGTGAAGGATTTATGAAATATGAGTCTAGAATTCGCTTATGAAGATGCCTACTTAATGCGATTGTTTCCATGAAGTTTGGGTGGAAAATCCATGGAGTGGCTTTCTAAAATCACTCCCCCCATCAAAACCTTTGAGGAGTTGATAAATTAGTTTATATCACAATACACTTACAACATTCAACACTAGATAACCATGCTTGATCTTTGTAAAGTGAAACAAAAAGTAGGGGAATCTTTCGCTATATTTTTGCAAAGGTCGAGAAGGTTATTTGCATGATATTCCCATCCTATTCTTGAGAAAGAAAAGATGGATATCTTCATCAATAGCCTAGATCAAGAATTAAGCTATAGGCTTAATCTTCATTGTCCTCATAACTTTGAAAAATTGATTGAGAATGCAATCACCATTGAAGGGGCTTTGGTCAAAAGAGGAGTGATAAAACTTGATAATCCAAGTTCATCCAACCAAAAAAACAATGATAAAAAAAGGTTTTGGAACATAAATAAAAATGTTGTTAATGATGGTATAGTGGATGCAAACAATCTACGAACAAGATCATCTATCTTCAACCTATCAAGTGTTCCACGAAATAGCCAACAAGGAAATATCAACCAACAACGAAACAACAATCAACAAGGACAAAATTCTAATCAAGAAAACATGACCAATCAAAACACCAAGGATAATCATGGTAATTTCAATAACAATCTTGGCAATACCCAAACATCAAATCCACCAAGACCTCCATTCTTTTCAAATCGACAGAATTTTACCACTTTGGGTCAATCTCTTGAGTTTGTTCTCAAGGAGCTTATCGATAATAAAGTTATCACCTTACCACCACAAAGAGATTATGAGCCATGAGTCAAACCACCATCATGGAATGACTCATATTATTGCAATTATCATCAATGTAAAGGTCATAGAACAAATAACTGTCAAGCCTTGCAAAATCTAGTACAAGATTTAATTAACAACGACACTATCACAATTGAAGGCCATCATACCAATGATGATCATCAAGCATTCAAAGATCCTTTACCAAACTATCAGAAGGGGGAAACATTAGATACCAAAGCAAAAAGCATAAATAATGTTGAAGACAACATAATGTGCCACATCTATACAAATGATCAGCGAGTTAATGTTATCAAAATCAAGGAAAAACAAGAATATCAATAGGTTAATGTGACTATGAGAAGACAAGCAAATTTTTTTTTAAAAGGAAGTACATCTAAGGCAGCTATTCCTCCTCCAAGTAATTATAATCTATTTGATCAACTAAGAAAAACATCAGCTCAAATCTCCATTCTTGAACTTCTCAAAATATCCCCCATACACAAGAATATTTTAGAAGAAGCTCTTGTAAACACAACTATCGACACTAATCTGGATGTAAAAAAATTTCAAGCCATGGTGGGACATTTGTATTCCCCCACTTGTCTTTCATTCTCCGAAAAAGATGATGCCTCCATGACACATCCACATAATTCATCCCTTTATCTTCAAGTCATGATCCATAAGCATCGAATCATACGTGTCTTAATAGATGGAGGAGCTAGTTTAAACATGTGTACCTTAAAGCTTATACATGCCTTAGGAATATCAAAAAATTCCATTGATCCACGAAGGAAAATAACTATCAAGGCATATGATGATGAAGAAAGAGATTCTAAAGGACTAATAATGCTACTTATCAGAGTGGGACCTATTGTAAAAAATACATTTTGTCGGGTTCTAGATCGTGATCTTTCCTATAACATACTTTTGGGTCGCCCATGGATTCATGATATGCAAGAAGTACCATCAATGTATCATCAATGCCTCAAGTTTCTATATGAATGATAGGAAATAACTATGCAAGTTGATTACAATAGCACCCAAACTTGTTCAAATCTTTGAGCAACTCAAGACGCCTTTGTACTGCACAATAGGGAGGATTTTACTGCTTCTTCTTCCAATCTACAAGGCCAATTGCAAGAATTGACAAAGAATCTTGACACAAGCTACATTTTAAAGAAAAAGGAATAGGTGAATATCCGTTGTCCCTTTCTAGCTTACCTCCTTCTCTAAGGTCACATGGTCAGCCAACCTTATCAAATCAAAATATCGCAACAGCCTCTACATCCCAAGCTTCTATGCCAATCACAAATTTTGATGGACAATTCATTAAATCTAACACTACCGAAGAAGAAGCCGAAGATAGGGACATCCTAAGTTGGCTATACAAAGATGAGGATGAATCTCTCTTGCACATCAAATTACCTACCGAACAATATGGAAAAGGGTATACTATCATGTGAAGAATGGGCTATGAAGGAAATGGTCCTATAGGAAAAAGAAAAGAAGGAATCATTGAGCCAATTCAACCTACCTCAATACATCCAAAAGATAAAATAGGACTTGGATATGGTAAAGATATAGCAGAGCCAACTTCACAGCAAGCACAACAAACTCAAGAAGGAGAATCAAATTCAGATAAACCCCATGAAGATGTTACTCTACAAAAAATTTATGGATCAATTTTCCAATTACAGAAAGTTTAGACACTGATTCCAATGAATACAAGTGGGATGATGTCTCTGATGATACATTCTTAATGGAGAAAAGGGTGGATGTCATACACAATTTCAAACCTACGTTCTTACAAGGGGATGGCTCAAGGCCTCCACTTGATCATGTTTGACAAAATGATCATGATTCAAGTGAGGACGATTTAGATTTTAATGAGATTGATAATTGAAAAGAGAATACCATCATAGGCTTTGTCCATCATGAAAATGACAACCATATCATGACTTTGACAGCTCAAGACCTTACCCAACCTAATGATTCCATGCCTTTAGTCTATCTAGAACTTATTGATTAGGACAATGATGCACCTATCCATATCCCTACATTCCATGATGATGAGGATATTGTAAGTTTCCTTTGTTCATATAATAAAGAAAACAATTGTTTCATCCAAGAATCTCATACTCAAGGTTTTTATAGGGAGGGTGTCAAGTCTCTTAGCTACAAAATAAATGAAATAAAAGATGGATCTATTGGTGAAAACTAAAAAACAGTAGTGGTAGATCACAACATGAGAAAAATAAAGAGTGAATCTGACGGTGAAAACATTTTTGAGGCACTGAAGGATGAGAAACTTGACATCCTTCCTAAACATTATCAAGAAAGATCTTCTATTTTGATTGAGCCCACGGAATCAATCAACATAAGTACAGCAGAGCAACCAAAAATCTTGCAACTTGCAACATCATTAACAGTGGAAGAAGTACTAAAATTCATGGAGTTCTTGAAGGAGAATCAAATCAATTTCGCTTGGTTATATGTCGATATGCCAGGGTTAGATCCTAATCTGATAATGCATCATCTATCGATAAATGCAAGGGAAAAACTTGTGAAGCAAAAACTCAAAAAAATGCATCCACATGTTGCATTATTGGTTAAAGAAGAGTTAAAGAATATTTTAGATGTTGGATTCATTCAGACTATGGATTATACAGAATGGATTTCCAATATTGTACCTATTTCAAAGCCGGACGGAAGGATTAGAATTTGTATAGATTTCAGAGATTTGAACAAAGCATGTCCCAAAGATGACTTTCCTTTGCCCAACATAGATATGATTGTTGATTTAACTGCTATTCATGCAATGTATTAATTAATGGATGGATTTTTTAGGATACAACCAAATAAATATTGCACCAAAGGATCAAGATAAAATAGCATTCACATGCCCTTGGGGTACTTATTGTTGGAATGTCATGCCATTTGGGCTTAAAAATGTAGGAGCGACTTATCAAAGAGGAATAACAACAATTTTTCATGATATGATGCATACATTCATGGAAGATTATGTGGATGACTTATTAGCTAAATCAAACACAAGAGAAGGACATCTCAAAATCTTGTCAAAGATCTTTGTCAGAATGGAGAAGTTCAATATTCGACTCAATCCAAAGAAATGTGTTTTTGGCATTAAATATGGAAAACTCCTTGGATACATTGTTTTAGAAAAGGGCATAGAGGTTGATCAAGAAAAGTACAAGCTATAATGGACATGCCACCACCATGAAATATCAGTCAACTTCGATCACTGCAAGGATGACTATAATCTATCAGAAGGTTTATAGCTCAACTGGCAAAAAAAAGCTTACCATTTACACATCTATTGCATAAAAATGTCCCATTCAAATGGGAGGAAAAGTGTGAAGCAACATTCAGTCAGATCAAGCAATATCTTATGAATCCACTAGTCCTAATTCCACCAGTTCTAGGAGAGCCCCTCATACTCTATATTTCAGCAACAGAAGTATCTTTGGGAGCATTACTAGCACAGGAGGATTCTACGGGCAAAGAAAGAGCCATATACTATATCAACAGAACTTTAACAAGTCATGAACTAAACTAAACTTTCATTGAAAAAGCTTTCCTAGCAATAGTGTTTGCATCTCAAAAGTTGCGACACTATATATTGGCTCATACAGTTAAGTTGATAACCAAAAATGATCCACTAAAATACCTCTTAAGCAAAGCTACCTTAACAGGAAGACTTGTAAAATGGGTAATGATCTTAAGTGAGTTTGACATTCACTATGTAGATCAAAAATCTATAAAAGGACAGGTCATCGCAAATCAGTTGGCCGAAGCACCCTTACAGGAAGAAAATCCAATGCACATTGAATTTCTTGATGCAGACGTCTTCATAGCAACAATTAAGAAATCATGGACATTGTACTTTGATGGATCCTACACGCAACAAGGCTCGGGGCCAAGAATTCTTTTTGTCACACCTAAAGGACATACCATTCCAAAATCATGCCTATTAATGTTTCCCTGCACAAATAACATAGCTGAATATGAAGCATTGCTCATAGGAATGAAGATAGCCTTGGAATGGCGGATTACAGAACTGCAAGTCTATGGTGATTTAGAACTTTTCATTAATCAAATCAATGATGATTATCAGACTAAAGATGATAAGCTTCTACCTTACAAGAACATAGTGGACAATTTTAAAAAGTATTTTGTGGTAATCAAGTTTTCACAAACTAAAGGATTGATAATAAAGCTGCAGATGCAATGGCTACAATTGCTTCCTTGTGACAATTATCAGAAAATAAAAAATGACATGAATTCTTGGTGGAACAATTATTTTCTCCCACCTATGATAATCCTCAGACCCAAGTCATATATAATTTAACTGATTCTAATTCACCTTTATATGGTAAGACTTATACCTATTTGAAAGACATCTTACCTCCAGATTTATCCCAAAGCCAAAAAAGGAATTTCATATGCCAATTATCCCGTTATACCTTTATCACCGATATCTTTTACCAATGTGGTCTTGATGGTACGCTCCTTTGATGTCTTGAACATGATGAATCTGAAAAAGCTTTACAAGAGGTTCATGGTGGTATTTGTGGAACTCATTCAAACAGTTTAACCTTAGCAAAGAAAATTGTTAGAATGGGATATTATTGGCCTACCATGGAGAGAGAATCTTTTACTTTTTTCAAAAAGTGTTCTAAATGCCAGATCTATGGGAATCTTATTCATGCACCTGCATAGGAACTACAACCTTTCACTACGACATGGCCTTTTTCTCAGTGGGAACTAGATCTTGTTGGAAAAATTCATCCTTCATCATCAAATGGGCATAAGTTCATCATCACGGATACAAAATATTTTACAAAATGGATCAAAGTTGTTCCTTTGACAACCGTGACCGGTAAACAAATCTATTCATTCATCCTGAATTACATCATCTGCCGATATGGAATTCCTAATTCTATAATCACTGATAATGGGAGGCCTTTCAAGAATCAAGATGTTGATGAACTTTGTGAAATATTTCACATCCAACATAGGTTATCTACACCTTATTATCCACAAGGAAATGGTCAAGCAGAAGCTTCAAACAAAACAATCTTGAAGATCTTGAAGAAGACAGTAAATGACACCGGTCGTGATTGGCATGTCCAGTTAAATCCAACTTTGTGGGCATACAGAACCAACATTCACACACCAATAGGAGCCACCCCATATGCCTTGGTATATGGAGCATAAGCGATCTTACCATTAGAGGTTGAAATACCTTCGCTTAGGGTCTCACTCAAAGGATTGATAAATGATGAAGAATACCGAGTATCTCGTCTGCAAGAGCTTGAATTGTTAGATGAAAGATGTCAACATGCAACTGATCATTTGAAGGGTTATCAACAAGTTCTATCCCATAGCTACAATCACAGAGTTAAACCACAAATATTTCAAGTAGGTGACTTGGTCTTGAATGAAAATCCACACAATTAGCAAGACAAAGAAATGAAAGGAAAATTTGAACCAAATTATCTTGGTCCATTTGTTATCATTGCAGCATATGGTTCAGGAGCATATCAGTTATCCATGCCAGAAGGGGACCTGTTTGAAGAACTAATCAATAGCATTCATTTAAAGAAGTTCTATGTCTAACTCAAAAATACAAAAAAAATAGAAAAAGTCCTAAATCAAAAATACAAAAAAATTAGAAAAAGTCTTGAAAAAAATACAAAAAAATAAGAAAAAGTCCTGAAAAATTAAAAATAAAATCTGAAAAAGTCCTAAATCAAAAATACAAAAAAAATCAAAAAAATTCCTAAATCAAAAATACAAAAAAATTAAAAAAGTCTTCAAAAAAGTGCAATAAAAACAAGTGGTTAAAACCTAGCAAACAGGTGCTACTTGTGATCAAAATAGGCTCCTTTATTTATTAGCTTATTCCTTGCATTCACTTTATGTGATCATCTAGATCCATATCTATCATCTGTACATATCTATCATATCCATATCATGCAATAGGAATCCTTGTGTTTCATCATGGCTTGATTAAATTTGTACATATCCATCATATTTAGTTTGTGTTTACACTGGGGGAAAAAACATTGACTAAAACAACAGAGGAGCAAAGAGCTTTTAGAACATCAAAAATGGACAAAAGATGGTTTACCAAAATGCAACATACATTGACGCATCAAATCAACCACAACACCAAAACGATCACTCAATGCTAATGACATCAAACAACATGGTTCAAACAAATGTTAATCAAAACACAAACATCAATGTTGATAACCAAGTTGGATGATCTTTATCTGAATAATGTTTGAAATACTTTAAGCAAGATTTGAATTGTTGGTTGATTTTCTATCATATCTCTAGAGCAATTCGATGATGTACTGAACTAGAAAAGCAAGGAAGGAGTATGTTTTTTTCTTTCTTTTTTTTGTCTGCTATTTGTGAGGAAATAATTAGTACTATGCAAATTGGTCGCGAGACATGCTCTACTAAGTATCATTGATGAAATTTCAGAATTTGCATAGGAAACGGGCTAACTCTTGTCTGTTTATGCAAGCGATACTCAGGTCATCTCGGTTGAATTATACCTAGATGCTTGTATTAACTTGCTATATCAAAATTCATGAAAGCAATACTCAGGTCATCACTAGTGCTAACATACCCTTTGATGCTTGTATTAACTTTCAACATTTCAATGCTCTATGATGACACAAAAAGCCTAAATAAGCTCTCAAAATGGCAATATTGTATAGATACCCTGCATGGTTAGTATAGATTACATTCATTTTAGAATATGTATATTTGCATTTATCGATTTTCCCAAAAGTTGGCAAAGTATCAAATGTTTCGTATCTTTTTGAATAAAATGACTAAGTACATTTTGAAATTCACAAAAACATCAGCATATGCATTTTTCATACATATTTGCATCAAAAAATCATAAAAATAAAACATACAATCAAAACATTCATATGCATTCATCAATTGTACCATCCATCATTTCACATTCATATTCATAAAATCATTCATCAATAGATTGCAATCATATCATAGTATTTTCATATCCAAAAAATCATGCATACATATACATCATAAGCATAACATTGTATAACTCACTCTCTACTCGAGTGGCATTGCATCATGGTATTTGATCCTATAGGACTTTGTCTCCTAGATGGCTCTGGTCAGCTCTCTCGTCATGCTATCACCTGTTGTTGCTCTCTGCAGACTGTCAGCTAAGGACATGGCCTCCTCACCCTGTCATCTAGTTGTATCTCTCTCAACCATCATTGTAGTCAACTATCCCTATAGTTGAGTAGTCAAGGCCTGTGCCTGTGCTAGCTGATTGTATAAACTTTGCACTCTACTTTGCAAGGTAGCTATCTGACTCGGCCCTACTAGATCTACTAAAGATGATGGAGTTGAATGTCTCATCCATGGTCCACCTCTGCTACCACCTCTGCTACCACCTTTGCCACCACCTCCACCACTATCACCCCCACTCTGCTCATCACTACTATCTCCATCTCCATCTGACTCATCATCATCATCCTCCTCAGAGTCATCACCCTCTAAAGTTGTCTCTTGTTGTCATCTATGTCTAGCTCTATCTGGTCTCTGCTCTTCAACTAGAGCGGCAGGCTCATCAAGATCAAATAATCATGGTGCAGGATGCTCCAACACATACTGACCATACTCTGGAGTCATCCCCCCGTCAAGAATATCAGGTTTGTAGTCCCAAGTATGTACTCCCAAACTAGTGAACTCTACCATTGCTACATCATAAGAAATTCATGGACCCCACACTGTCAACTCCTACTACCGACACACATAAATAGATGAACCCTATGGCATACCCTGAGGTCGACCATACTATCACCACACTTGACCAAGTAGAAACCTCTCAATAATCCTAGGAGTGTGACCAATCAGATATCTGGAAGTAAAGACAAAGGGCATCTCCCTAGCATCCTCTGGCCATGCCTCATGATCTACATAGGGCCACTAGCATAATGTCTTGAGATCATCCAAAAGATGTTACCAATGATCTAGTTTTCCCAACATCAGCTGATCAATGACATCAGTATATCTAAATCTGTACAGTCAACTAGTAAGTTGTTGTCCATGAGTTAATGGACGCATAACAACAAAGTACTCCCATGCCCATATATATAATAGTGAACAACCAATAGCTAAACTTCGGCCTCCACCATACACAATATGGTGTAGCTCATCATATAAATGTGCAAGGATGCATGATCCCCAAGCATATCGTGTACCTTGCATCACCATACTCTCAAGTACACGACCCCACTCGACTGCAAAATCCTTTGACCTATGGTTGGGGAACAAAACACCTCCAATAAAACCTGCAAGTATAGACAGTAGAGGCGCATATGAATCTATCATCTCCCCCCATGGGATATAATATCCTACAATCTCATCATCTTTGAATATCGCCTCAAGGCATCAGTGCCTCCCGCCTCTCGGCCATCAAATATCACTATCTCGCCCATCACTGGAATCCTCAAGATGAGATATACATCCTCTGGAGTCATCGTAATCTCTCCTGTTGGCAAATGAAAGGTGTTCATATCACTATGCCACCTCTCTACAAGTGCTATCAATAAACCTCTATTGAGATGCACCTCAGGCATCTCAAATAATGAGGTCAGTCCACATGCCTCGATCACATCTCTATCTACCTATTCAAGCTATGGAATCAATCTCCATGTCTTCGGGAAGGTCTCCCATAACTGCAAGATGCCCAATCTCTCCTGTTGAATAGGAAGAATCATCAAGTCAAAGCAACATCAATATTAACTCATCAAGACAAATCAATCAAATCTGAATATCAACACTTTGTTTTTCATCATCATGGAAAACAAATCTATCAAAATTCTGTTTGTTTTTAACAACTTTAGAAGCAAACTTATCAACACTTTTTTTTTTCATCATCATGGAAAGCAAATCCATCAAAATTCTATTTGTTTTTAACAACTTTAGAAGCAAACTTATCAACAATTTGTTTTTCATTATCATGCAAAGCAAATCTATCAAAATTTTGTTTGTTTTTAACAACTTTAGAAGCAAACTTATCAACAATTTGTTTTTCATCATCATGGAAAACAAATCTATCAAAATTATGTTTGTTTTTAACAACTTCAGAAGAAAACTTATCAACACTTTGTTTTTCATCATCGTGGAAAGCAAATCTATCAAAATCCTATTTGTTTTTAACAACTTTAGAAGCAAACTTATCAACCAATTTATTTTTCATCATCATGGAAAACAAATTTATCAAAATCCTATTTGTTTTTAACAATTTTAGAAGCAAACTTATCAAAATTCTATGTGTTTTTAACAACTTTAAAAGAAAATTTATCAGCTACTATTTGTTTTCCAACAAAATTGATCATACAAAACAACATCAAATCATGGGCGCTACATAAAACATAATGGGCACTACAAAAACCTTCATTAGCGCTACAGTGCTATGGAAATTATCAAGGGCACTACAAAAATACTAAAGAGCACTAAAACACACTGTTTCACAATCAAAACATGGATAAACGTGCCCTAAAAGGAAAATTTTCAAATAACAGAAGTTTGACAGGGTACATACCGCAGGTCCATAGTGCACTGGCTGCTGATGTCATCGGATGTGCTCAAAATGGTGCTGGTGGATAGGAAGTGCCATCTTTCTCACTCCAAAGCTCAAAAATTACAATTTTTACTAGGTTAAAATGGAAAATGACATGGAAAATGACATTTTTAACCTGTTTAAAGGCAAAATTGGGGCATTTTACCACATTTTATTATAGCAAGGGCAATTTAGGTCATCAATTTTTCATCTCACATATTTCCACATCAATTTCTTCACATCATCATTTTTGAATGATGAATTGACATCTTAAAAATCATAAACATCAAAAAAATCCTAAAAGTCTAAAAATTCAAAAAAATCTAAAAATTCACAAAAAATCAAAATCTTATCAATTCATCGTCTGAGGGGGCATATACCTATCATCATTCAACAATTAGTGTCTAGGGAAAATTTCAAAATTCTTTAAAGCAATGCATAAAACACATCACTTCAAAGAGGGGCAAAATGTATACACCTAAAAATGGTCACATCACAATAGTCTGGTAATTAATTAAATATTTTTAATATTTAATTAAATCTCTGAATTCAATCTGCGTATAAATAAATTTAAATAATTTATTTATATTGTTCATTCTTTCATTTCGATTAAATAAATAAATTTATTTAATCACTTTTCTTATCCATTTCTTAATTAATTAAATAAACATTATGATTTATTTATATTAATTATCACATAATCTTGGCTTGAATATTTTATTCAAATAAAGATTAAGTATTCTTCTATTCTAAAATTCCATTCACAATTAAATATTCCAAATATTTGATTAATTCTTCTAAAGTCTATTCACAATTAAATATCTCAAATATTTAATTAAGTCTTCTATAGTCCTAAAATCAAATATCAAACTCACATAAAATTAAATAAATTTATTTATTTAATTTGGATTTATCAACAAAAACCATTAAACAAACTTCAAAACAAAAAATTAATTTCTCTATTTATGAGCAAAATTGTTCCTGTGGGTTGAAGACAAGCCTCCATTCTTCTCTCCAACCTCCCAACATCTTCCATCTTCCTCTCGACCTCTCCATCTCTCACCATTCAAAATTACCAGACAATCTCATAGCCATTAATCTTTGCCAGCCAGGCTCTTTCCTGTAAAAATCTATAAAAGGGATTGTCGGGTTTCTGAAAGAAGAGAAGCTTTTGTACGGGAAAACTATAGTCAAATAGCCTTCCAACATTCATAGCCTCTAGAATCATAGCATAGCATAGTTTATCATATTAGCATCCCATATCATGGCCAATCATCTTCATATCGTAGTTTCAATTGCATCCATAATCCACAACCCCTATGCATAATCTACAGCCCCTGTGTATATCTGCATCAACATTCCCTCCACCAGCATATAGGATAGAGAAGTATTCTCCCTTTGCATACTCATTTTACAGGTTGCCATTTTGAGAAGCTTTCCTTATACAATCTGAGAGCAGCAGCTTCAAGCAAATCCTTGGAGATAGAGGACAATGGAACGGTTGTGAAGAAGCTCTGTTTGATTTTATTTCAATTTATCTTGCTTTCTTTAGTTTAATGTTGCATTGGTGTGTTTTTATTATATTATTTTGATACTAACATTTCCTATACACAGTACTCATTACAGGACTTTTTTCCAAGTTATCCTTTTGATCCAAGTGTGGACATGATACCATTTCCTTGCAAATTCCCAAAATATAACAAGTATAATGGTAAAACAGATCCAATTGATCATGTGAGGGAATTGGAACCATGAGTTTAGAATTTTCACAAGAGGAGACTTATCTAATGAGGTTATTTCCAAGGAGTTTAGGAGGTCAATGCATGGAATGGTTTTCTAAACTACAACTAGGAATTCAAACTTTTGAAGAACTAGTCAACAGGTTTATCTCACAATTTTCTTTTAATATTCAACATGAGGTAAAAATAAAAGACCTTTACAACATGAAACAAAAGAAAGGTGAAACATTCCTCTAATTTCTACAACAATGGAAAAGGTTGTTTGCTAGATATCCTCATTCTATACTAGAAGAGAAAAGATGGAACTATTCATTGACAACTTAACTGATGACATGAGCTATAGGCTTGAACTACAATGCCCACCTACATTTGAGAAAGTAATTGAAAATGGGCTCAAGATCAAAGAAGCCTTAGTAAAAAGAGGAGTGATAAAACATTACAATGAAGGATCAAACAATACAAATTCCTCAAATCACTATGGCAACAATGATAAACCTAAGTTTTGGAAAAAAAATAGAAATACTTGAAATAATGATGCTACAAATGACACATAAAATGCGAAACTAGTATTTAATTTGATGGAAACTACTACAAAGACCAATCAAAATAATGACCAAAATATCAATTAGAATGTTAGTCAAAACAACAATCCAAACAATGGAGAATCTAAGCCAAAATCATATCAAAGACCATCAAATTGCAAATGAACTTATCACCTTACCTGAAGCAAGAAATTGGGAACCAAAAGTAAAACCATCTTGGTAGAATGATGCTAACTATTATAACTTTCATAAAAATAAAGGACATAAAATAAATGATTTTATGTAGTTGAAACATCTAGTACAAGATTTGATTGACAACAAGAAAGTATTTATAGATGGATCTTAAACAAACAATGATCATGGTGCATTTAAAAATCCTTTACCCAATTATGAAAAGGGAGATGTGTCTTCTACAAACGGTAAAGGTAAAAATGTTAACTACATGTATGACATCACTATTCATTGTATCTTTACAATTGAGAATAATGATGTTTCTAATAATCAAATTGGTAATGTGGAAACCAATGACATCATACCCATATATATGATCCTAAACATAGATGCATCCGACAATCAGATCAATGTCAAAAAAATAGGGAAAATCAAGATTATCAACCAGTCAATGTGACAAGGGGGAAATCCAAGGTAATATTGAAAGGAGTTTCATCTAAAACCATTGCTAATCCTTCAAATCAATACAACATTGTCCATCAACTACAAAAAATACCGGCACAAATATCAATTTTGAAACTCCTTAAAATCTCACCATCTCATAAGGATGTTTAAGAATAATCTCTTATGGCCACATCAGTACCCAATAATTTGAATGTTTGTCAATTCCAGGATATGGTGGGACACTTAACCATGCCTCACTATCTACCATTTTCAGAACAAGATGATGTGCCACTTACTCATCCACACAATTCCACTCTTCATATTGAAGTCTTAATCCACAAAGATCGATTAAAACGTGTCTTAATAGATGGGGTAGCTGGTTTAAACATTTTCACTTTAAAATTGATCTATGCACTAGGTTATTTTGATAATGCTATCGATGCCAGAAGGAACATCACAATAAAATCATATGATGAAGAAGAAATATCCTCTAAGGGGTTGATTGTATTTCCTATTCAAGTGGGAACAATTGTGAAGAATATTGTTTTCCAAGTATTAGACAAAGAGCTCACTTATAACATACTCTTGGGACATCCCTAGATTCATGAAATGCAAGTAGTACCTTAAACTTATCATCATTGTTTAAAGTTTCCATTCAATGGATAAGAAGTCACTATTTTAGCTGATTCCAATACTCCTCAAACTTGTAACACACTTAAAACAACTCAAGACACTTTGGTTCCCCATAATAGGGAAGCAAACACTTCTAGTTCATCCAACAGTGAAAGGAAATTAAATGTTGTATCTAAATGGATTGAGAAAAAGGACTAGTCAAAAGAAACAAGTGTTGCTAAATCAACTTCATCAAACAATGAATCTCAACTAGATTCTCTATCACAAAAATTCAAAGATAAGACCCAGTTAAAAGACAAGGGCATGGGACAGTATTCCATTGAACAATCTTTGTGTTTTTCATAGTTTTTGCCATCTCTGAGATCATATGGGAAACCATCGTCATCAACACAATAATCATTAACACCTACCACAGTTCTAGATGATATATTTGTAAGCACAGGTACTCTAGAAGAAGAATCTGAAGATAAGGCCATTCTCAATTGGCTCTACAAAGATGAGGAAGCCTCTACATCAAAAAACATTATCATAAAGATAGATCAATATGGAAAGGGAAAAAAATATTAGGGAAAATGGGGAATGAAGGAAAAGGACCTATTGGAAAAAGAAAAGTAGGCATTGTAGAACCCATCCAACTTCTCACACTTTAGCTAAAAGACAAAACAAAACTGGGTTATATAGGGGAAACAAAAGAAGAAAACACATAGAGTTGTAGAAAGAATCCTTCAAATGTAGGATAGTTCTGAGATAGATTCTAATGAGTATGAGTGGGATTATTTATCAAAGACATCATACAAGGACATATAAAT
The DNA here is from genome assembly GCA_007258455.2 of Sequoia sempervirens. NCBI lineage: Eukaryota > Viridiplantae > Streptophyta > Pinopsida > Cupressales > Cupressaceae > Sequoia > Sequoia sempervirens. The sequence continues at coordinate 381,120,683 of VDFB02000015.1, read as the reverse complement.
TGATGACATCAAAGAGTATGCACCCACACGTGAGGAGGGACAAATCTCAGGGACTAGACCCCTTGTATTTGGATCACAAAATATCGATGAATCAAGAGAGGATGGATAGATATCAAGTGAGATAGATGAATTGGAGGAGAGTAATATCATAAATCTTGACATTACCACTAAAATTTTTGACAACTTTTCTATTAGGACCTTTACTATCATTGACCTTAACCAATCCGATGATAGTTTACCATTGATGCATCCTGAACTTATCAACTAGGAACCAATTGAACCTATCAATGTTCCTATCTTTGTGAAAGATGATGTGTCACAAATTTCCTTTGTTGTGATGAACCTAACACAAGTTCTAATCATAAATCACATAATGATGCTTTAAGAAAGGAGGGTGTCAAATCTTCAAGTTGCAAAATTGAAAATAGGAATAAGGGATCTAATGACGGAAACCATTCAATGGCAGCATTACATCTCGAAAAAGTAAAAATAAAGAACACATTTGATGGTGAAAACCTCTCTATGGCACCAAAGGATGGGATATTTGACGATCTACTAAAACATTATCATGAAATATCATTAGTGTTGGTGGAGCCCACATAGTTTATTAATATTGGCACAACAGAAAAGGATAAAACTCTAGATCTTGTAGCATCAATGGCTGAACAAGAAAAAATAGATTTTGTCAAGTTCTTTGAGAACATAAGCATTAAATTTGCTTGGTCATACTCTGATATGCTAGGTTTGGATCTAGATCTTGTAATGCATCATTTATCTCTACCATCTACGATAAAACCTATGAAAAAAAAACTTAGGAAAATGCATCTGCATATCACCTTGATGGTAAAAGTTGAACTAAAAAAGTTGTTAGATGCAAGATTCATCAAGTCTATCGATTATGTTGAGTGGATTTATAATATTGTACCTATATAAAAACCAAATAATATTATCAGAATATGCACAGATTTTAGAGATCTAAATAAGGCATGTCCAAAGGATGATTTTCCTTTACCAAACATTGACATTATTGTGGACTTAATAGCAGGACATCCCATGTTGTCACTAATGTATGGCTTCTCAGGGTATAACCAAATCAAGATAGCACCTGAAGATTGGGAAAAAACAACATTCACATGTCCATGGGGAACATTATGTTGGAATGTCAGGCGCTTTGGGTTGAAAAATGTAGGTGCAACATATCAGCGGGTAATGACCACTATTTTCCATGACATGATGCTTACTTTTATGGAAGATTATGTGGATGATATATTGGAAAAATCATATACTAGAGAAGGACATCTGGAGATTCTAGAAAAAAATTTCACAAGGCTAGAGAAGCTCAATGTCAGATTAAATCCTAAGAAATGTGTGTTTTGAGTTACATCTAAAAACTCCTAGGATACATAGTGTCAGAAAAGGGTATCAAGGTGGATCCTGCTAAGGTCAAGGAAATAATGGAAATGCCACCACCAAAGAATATCAGTCAACTAAGATCTCTACAAGGTAGGCTACAATCAATTAGGAGGTTTATCTCTCAAATAGCAAATAAAATTCATCCCTTCAATCATTTGCTACATAAGAATGTCTCTTTCAAATGGGATGAAGGATGCGAAACCCCTTTCAATCAAATAAAACAATATCTGATGTCACCTCCCATATCAATGCCACCAACAGAAGAGAGACTATTTTTACTATACATTGCAACAAAAGACATTTCTTAAGGAGCTCTATTAGCATAGGAAGATCCCAGGAGAAGGGAACAAGCTATTTATTATATTAGCAGGACTTTGAATGGTTATGAAATAAATTACACCTTCATTGAGAAAGCTTTCTGGTGGTGGTATTTTCTACCCAATAATTGTGGCATTACAGGTTGACCCACACGGTTAAACTCATAACAAAAATTGATCCATTAAAGCATTTACTCAACAAGGTTTCTCTAACAGGGAGACTAGCCAAGTGGGTCATGATCTTGAGTGAATTTTATATTCAATATGTGGATAGGAGAGCCATCAAAGGTCAAGTGTCTTAGCTCTAAAAAATGCAAGCGAAATGCCTCAAGAGGTTGCCAATCTATTGGTACATTTCAGGGTAACATACAAGGTCAAAAGATTTAGACCTTCTACTCTTCGGGTGCTACTAGACCTAGGTGGGTGTACCTATATGAATGAAGCAGACTTAATGCACTTATCTCTCTTGAAATGTTTTTCCCATAATGGCAGATGGGAGTGGAAAAATAAAACTAAATTTGGTATAAACTGTATAGCAATATTCAAAACTAAATCCTAATATGTTCAATTAACAAATGTAAGAAATGAATGAAACTAAATGATAAAAAGTGCAGAGACTAGTGCCTTATTGGGTATGTGGAGTCAAATGAAATCTAAATGGGTAACTTATTTCTGGAAAACTCTCAAACATTTTGGCAGATGTTTTTGTTTATAACTTTTATAAACATGCAAGACTATGACTACCAAGTTCTTCATAATGATCCAGATGAATTTACCTAATTACTGTGATCAATTAAAAGGATTTAATCTTTCCTTGAAAGAACCAATTAATCAACCACATAGATACAACAAATGTGCACTGATAAACTAAATATAAACTTGTTACATCAATTTAAATAACCAAAAAGCATAAATCTTGGAGACAACTTTAGTAATACTTTCAATAAGCACAACACACAATTGAAACTAGAAATGTGCCACCACATCAACTGATTTTCATTAATATCTCCATATTTTTAAAACATGCAACATAGTCTCATAGTATGACATTTTTTTGTCTACTATATCTTCCCTAATCTATCTTCTATCCTATCTAATGTATCTCTTCTTACAGTCAAAAATGAATATTTATACATCAGTATTTGAAAAGACACATCGTTTTGCATTCAAACATTGGCGATCAGTTGTATTCAAGCTTCTATTAACATTTTCCAAACACTCACTGAGATATACTACAGTCATACTGACCATCAATGTCTCACGGACAATCATCCTGTACATCACTATAATGTCATGTCATCTCATCAATGTTTGGAATCTCACCGATAGTCATCCTTTCATCTTGTGTGTCACTATGAAAATTCATCAGTTACCTTGTGTCTTACCGAGATACACCTTCTAGTACTCTTCTAGTCATTGAGACATTAATTTTCTCACCGATGAAACCACATTCGGTGAGACATATGAGTCGACAAGACTACATAATTTCATTTTGATAACCCTTTGATAGAATCCCTATTTTCCTTATCGACAAGACCCAATGTATTCGCTAAGACCTCACATCGATAAAAAATATTCTGACCGATAAGTCTTTTGGTGCGCTAGTCGGTATGACATAAAACATTCGACAAAACCACATACCGAAGACATTTGGTTTGGCTGAACTGTGTCATTGAGCGTTGATCAGTAAGACATGATGAGTTTGCTATAATTTCATTTTCACGATGGCTTTCTTGCCGATGGGATCCCTCTTTTTCCAAAACAATAAATGTGTCTTGTCAATAGGTGCATGTAGATGAATTTCAATCAGTGTGACATCTCTAAAGTCTTGCTGATATACTACAACAGATGTATATTAGTAAAACATACATTATGGATTGGGGAGACCCTAATAATCTCATGCTGATATGGATTGTAATGTGAAATATTCAAGACTAGATGGATTTTATGGGACTTTATGACAAAATGTGGGTAGAAGTTTGTGAAAAAAGGTCATTTGTGCTTATGATGAAGACTCGTTTGGAAAATCATGGGTGTTTAACAACTTGTAAAATTTTAGAATTTTATAGTTCTAACAGTGACTCCATCTAGGGATGAATGGTTGTAAAATCATTGCAAGGATCCATATTTCTAGGTGAGAAGGCCAAGCTCAAGATGATGAATCAGTGAGAAAAATGGAAATGGACATGGAAATGGAAATGAATGTGAAATTGAGATGAACAAAAACCTAAACTACTGTGTATGGAAAATAATTTTAAGAGGATTATCAAGAGTTGTCCATGCACTAGCAACCCTTAATCCTCTGTGTTTTAACTTCACCTGTTTTGAGTTGTTATGGTCTAAAATTTAAACCAGAAATGATGGCTCAAGGCCATCCAAAAGAAAGGCCCATACTTTCCACTGTCAAACACCCGACTTTGCTTTGAATTCATCAAATTCTTCTTGAAGATATTCATGAAATCTTCCCTGTCACTGTTATTGAAAGTTTTTAGAGAATCATCATGCTTAGCTTGGCCCAAATTCCCTTCACCATTCTGCAGTTCAAATTCTCCATGATGGGAAAATCTTTGTTATCTTCAACATATAAAGTACATGCATGTTCAATGCAATATTTCTCATTATCTTTCTCACTATTATGTATTATAATACACTCTCCCAACTGTACTAAAAATTCACCATCATGGTGCTTCTCTTGAGAATCAAATTTTTTTGTCATATCAACATTGTTTGAGATGAACAAATCTAAAACCTTTTGCACCTCCTCCATATCACCATTTGGAAACAACACTGGATTATGACTCATATCTTCAATATTATGCATATATGAACCAATAAATGTTGGACTTCTATCATCCTTGGTATGCAAATAAATGTCTTCTCCACATGAGTTAGAAATTTCAAAATCACATACCTCATCTTGAATGGACACAGATTTTTGATCAACTTCAAAGGATTCTCCATCATTTCAGGAAATGCATTGGGAGTCATATGAATCATTGCACAAAGAACTTTCACCATCAAAACAAATGTAAGTTGGACACAAAACTTCATAATCATCCTTGTGTACACATCTCTGGTATTCAAGAGTTAGCAAATCTAAAAAATTTTCACTACTGAGTGCACATGTTTCTTCTTCCATACCAGTAGAGTTGTGTCCTTCACTTTTGTCATCATCAAAAAGAGGTTCAAGATCATCAGAGAATGAGAAATCAGAAACATTACTAGCATAGTTATTTGTTCCATAATTTGGCATATCACTATGTTTGTCTGAAAATATCTCTTCCCTACCATAAAGTAGATTTGAAAATACCTCTTCTTCATCAAATTTGTCTTCATGACACTCAACCATGGCTAGAAGTGTTACTTGTTCACTGTCAAATGGATCCACATTTTCCATTGCTTCTTCTTCTTGATTATCACAATACTACAAGGATCACCTGATTGTAGATCAGAATCCATAGGTTCCTCTTCACAATCTGAATATTCATTAGATCCCTCATAACATACATTGCTTTCCCTGTCACAATATGTTATGCAAGAGAGATCTCTTGTATCTTCATCTTCATCATGCAGGCTATCATATGAGTCATTTTGACTTGCACCTGTCTCATCTTCTATTGGCTACATCATCTGATCAATGTGTCTATCTCCACCAATGATTTCACCATTGTCTTCATACTTTTTCTTATCTACAATATCAACCCATTCAACCAGTTGACCAAGAGAAACTAGTATCCATGATTTAGGCCAATAAATTGGGTTTGGCTCATGCACCTTTATGAACTGCTGAATGATCTCAGACCTACTAGGTGGGAAATTAATAGGTATTTTCCTACAAATATCTATCATTCTACTGAGCAAAGAGTACCCAGATTCTCCTCTATATCTCCTTATGCCAAGAAAGGCATCCAAAATATTTTTGAAATTTTCATCATCTTTAGATTGTTGGTTCTAATATGTACCTTGTTACAGATTTTGACTGACATTTCCAAGTGGACTAGAATTGTGTTGCACTTGACATTGATCACATTAACAATCTTGATAAGTCACCAATCTTTGTCTAGGAGGGACTGGATAAGCATTTACTTGCTTCGACGATTGTGGTGAATAAGTGTTTTGTTGTACATGATATGCATCGCCTCCATTGTAAAAAATTTGAATTGTATTATTAGGCGTTTGAGGGGTCCAATAATTGCTTGCATTTGTGTATTCATTCTTATTGTAGAATTCTAACAGTTCCTGGTCCAATTGCAGCTTTTTCTTTTTCAATTCTTCAATTCCTCTTATCAACTGCTCCCTTTCAAAATATTCTTTTGTTCCATACACAAATTGTCTATCCATTCTTCATCAAGTTTTTACCAAATTCGCCACCTACTTTTCCAAAATTAGGAAAATGTTTCTTTTTAAAATTATTTTTGATTTTCCCCAATAGAATCACTCTTTTTGAAGCTTCTCAAATTACAAATTTTTCTTCAATGACTCTATATGATGGTCTTCAACCGAATATTCTAAAATAATCCCCAGCAGAGTCACCAATTTGTTAGCTCTCAAAAACACAGGTGAAATGCCTCAAGAGGTTGCCAATCTCATGGTACATTTTAGGGTAACAGACAAGGTCAAAATATTTAGACCTTCTACTCTTTAGGTGCTACTAGACCTAGGCAGGTGTACCTATATGCATGAAGTAGACTTAATGTGCTTATCTATCTTGAAATTTTTCTCCCACAATGGAAGATGGGAGTGGACAAACAAAACTAAATTTGGTATAAATTGTATAGCAATATTCAAAGCTAAATTCTAATATGTTCAGTTAACAAATGTAAGAAATGAATGAAACAAAATGATAAAAAGTGCATAGACTAGTGCCTTATTGGGTATGCAGAGTCAAATGAAATCTAAATGGGTAACTTATTTCTAGAAAACACTCAAATTTTTTGGCATATGTTTTCATTTATAACTTGTATAAACATGCAAGACTGTAACTACCAAGTTCTTCTTAATGATCCAGATGAATTTCCTTGATTACTATGATCAACTAAAATGATTTAATCTTTCCTTGAAAGAACTAATTAATCAACCACATTGATACAACAAATGTGAACTAATAAATTGAATATAAACTTGTTACATCAATTTAAATAACCATAAAGCATCAATCTTGGAGACAACTTTAGTAATACTTTCAATAAGCACAATACACAATTGACACTAGAAATATGCTGCCACATCAACTAATTTTCATTAATATCTCCATATTTTTAAAACATGCAAAATAGTCTCATAGTATGACAATTTTTTGTCTACTGTATCTTCCCTAATCTATCTTTTATCCTATCTTTTGTATCTCTTCTTATAGTCAAAAATGAATATTTATACATTAGTATTTGAAAAGACACATCGTTTCACATTCAAACGTCAGTGATCAATTGTATTTGAGCTTCTATTAACATTCACCAAACACTCGCTGAGATATTAGGCAGTCATACCAACCATCAATGTCTCACCAATAGTCATCTTGTACATCGCTATAATGTCATGCCATCTCATCAATGTTTGGAGTCTCGTTGATACTCATCCTTTCATCTTGTGTGTTATTGTGACAATTCAGAGTTGGGGAGATGTCTCATCAGTTACCTTGTGTCTTACCAAGATACACCTTGTAGTACTCATTTGGCCGTTGAGACATTAATTTTCTCACCAATGAAACCACATTCGGCAAGACATACAGGTTGGCAAGACTGCGTAATTTCATTTTGATAACCCTCTGATAGAATCCCTATTTGCCTTATTGGTAAGACCCAATGTATTCGCTAAGACCTCATTCTGATAACATTTATTTTGACCGATAAGTCTTAAGGTGCGCTAGTCGGTATGACATAAAACATTCAGCAATACCACATACCAAAGACATTTGGTTTGGTCGAAGTGTGTCATTGAGCGTCGATCGGTAAGACATGATGAGTTTGCTATGACTTCATTCCAATGATGACTTTCTTGCTGATGGGATCCCTCTGTTGCTGAAACAATAAATGTGTCCTGCCGATAGGTGCCTGTAGATGAATTCTAATTGGTGTGACATCTCTAAGTCTTGTCGATAAACTACAACAGATGTATATCAGTAAAACATGCATTATGGATCGGGGAGATCCTAATAATTTCATGTCGATATGGATTTTAATGTGAAATATTCAAGACTAGATGGATTTTATGGGACTTTATGATAAAATGTGGGCAGAATTTTGTGAGAAAAGGTCAATTGTGCTTATGATGAAGAATCCTTTGGAAACTCAGGGGTATGAAACAACTTGTAAAATTTTAGAATTTTATAGTTCTAATAGAGTGATTGTCGATCAATTAGTTGAAGCTCCATTATTTGATGATCTTCTATTGAACATTGAGTTTCCTAATGCAAAAATTCTTACTATGACAACACAACAATGGAGGCTTTATTTTGATGGGTCATACACACAACATGGGTCTAGTGTGGGAATTCTCTTTATCACACCTCAAGGACATACCATCTGAAGGTCCTATAGACTCATGTTTCCATGTACAAATAATGTAGCTGAGTATGAGACATTAATTATTGGAATCAAAGTGGAAATTGAATGGAAGATCACAAAACTATAAGTATATGGAGATTCACAACTAGTCATCTATTAGGTAAATGATGAATATCAAAAAAAAGATGAGAAGTTGAGGCCATATAAGAAGATGATAGATGATATCAAAAAGTACTTTTTGGATATCAAGTTTGAACAGATTCCAAGGGAAGAAAACAAACTTATGGATGCTATGGCGACAATTAATTCTCTTGTAGTTGCTAGAAAAATGAGGTTGTTATGAGTTTATGGTGAAACAAGTGTCTAACCTTGCTTATGATAATCCAAATTCTCAAACCATGTGCCAATTAGTTGACATTGAATTCTCTATTTATGGAAAAACTTATGCTTACCTAAAAGACAATATCCTTCCTCCAGATCTTTCTAGAAACTAGAAACGTAATTTCATTCGCCAATCCACATGACATACCTTAATTGCTAACATACTTTACCATTGAGGTCTAGATGGTACTCTTCTTTGGTGTCTAGAACATAACGAGTTTGAGATAACTTTACATGGGGTTCATGAAGGTATTTTTGGAACTCATTCAAGCAGACTAACCCTAGCAAAGAAACTTCTCCATTTGGGGTATTACTAGCCAAATATAGAGGAGTCTTATCAGTTTGTTAAGAAATTCTAGAAATCCCAGATCCATGGTAACTTAATCCATGCGCCAGCACAAGAATTGTAACCATTTACTTCAACATGGCCCTTTTGTCAGTGAGGATTGGACCTGGTACAAAAAAATAATCTGTCTTCATCCAATGGACACAAATTCATAATCACAACAATGAAAAACTTTACAAAGTGGATAGAAGCGGTTCCCTTAACAAAAATCACTAGAAAATTGATCTCTTACTTTATACTGAATTACCTCATCTGTAGGTATGGAATTCCTCAGTCCAATGTAATAGACAATGGTAGACCATTTAAGAATCAATATGTGTAGGAACTTTGTGATAATTTTCATATCCAACATTATTTTTTGACACCATACTATCCTCAAGGAAATGGCCAGGTAGAGGCCTCAAGCAAAACAATTTTGAAAATCCTAAACAAGACTGCCAACAATGTTGGATGTGATTGACATGTTCAATTAAATCCCACTCTTTGGACATACATAACCAGTATCATAACACCTATAGGAGCCATACCTTGGTATATGGATTAAAGGCCATATTACCCATTGAGGTTGAGATTCCATCACTTTGTGTGTCATTGAAAGGAATTTTTCTAGATGAGGATTATAGAGTGTTTAGACTTCAAGAGCTAGAACTATTGGATGAATGTCATCAACAAGTTGTGAACCATTTGAACGAATATCAACAGAGAATGTCCAAAAGCTACAATCATAGGATAAATCCTAGATACTTTCAGGTTGGGGACTTGTTCCTAAAGGAAAACCCTAGAAATCAATAGGACATAGAAAAGAAATGGAAATTTGAACCTATTTGGTTAGGTCCCTTTGTCATCATATCAGTCTTTGGATTTGGATCCTATCGACTATCTACACCTGAAGGGGATTTGCTCGTTGAACCTATCAACAGTATCCATCTCAGGAAATTCTATACCTAAAATCATCTAGTGCATAGTTGAAATGGTCACCTTGATGAAAACCTGGAAAACAAGCGTCTTGGTGATGAAAAATTAAGAAAAGGAGAGAAAAAAAAGACAAAAAAAATCATAAAATTTAATAAAGTTCAATAAAAACAAGTAGTAAAAACCTGGACACAGGTGCCACATGTGATTTACACCAACTTTTCTATCTATTATATGCATGACTTGGTCATTCAATTTCACCATCATCTTTCTACCTATCATTTGATAAGAGAACATCATCCTGGCAAAGTGATAGTGTCACACCCTAGCTTGGGGGAAAAATATTGGACTCACTAGGGGCAATAAACTTGAGCTTACACAAATAGACAAAAAGTAGTATGAAAACACAAAAAACACAATGATCATTGGGAAAATATACATGGAACATACATCAAACATCATATCACTTTCAAAAAATCAACCATCCACATCAAAACAGTTGAAATCAAACCAATGAGAACAACTCAAAATGGATGATCTAATCTGAATAATTATTGAAATACTTTAGGCAGAGGTTAAATTATTGTACTTTGATCTTTTTTATCATTTCTTTGGAGAAACTCTATGATGTATTGAACTAGAGAAGTGAGGAAGAAGAATGATATTTTTGTTGTCTGCTATTTGTGAATTAATTATTTATTGTGTGAATTGTCACAAGATGTGCTCTCCAAAGTATCACTGATGACATTCTAATTCACATAATAAAATGATTGATTCTTGTCTATTTATGCAAGAAATGCTCATGTCATCTCGGTTTAATTATACCTAGATTCTTTTGTTCACTTGCAATAACAAAATTCATGAAAATAGTACTCAGGTCATCACAGTCTAAATTATACCATCGATTCTTGTACCCACTTTCAAAATTTTAAAAGCTCCATGATGATAACATGAAAAATAAATGGACTATTAAGGTGTCAGTGTTTGCATATAGATTTGCATGATAAAATTAGATTGCATTCATGTTAGTCTTACATTTGCAGAGTATTTGTTACAAAATTTAGTAAAGGATTCAAAATGATGTTATCTTTTCTCATAAATGGATTGAGTATACTTGACATTAACAAAAAAATATCATCATTATCATGTAGCTGCATAATCATTTCCATTTCATACATTAGAAACATTATTATATCATTTCATCATTCAAACATTTGATCATAAAATTTTGATTAATCATGTCATTTCTTCATTTGTGCATCACATTATTAAATAGCATGAGAAAAACTATCAAAAACAAATCTCTATCTAGTTGCATTTTCATTCATCCATTCATCATATCATAAAACATACATTAAAAGTACCTTCATATTGATCATTCATTCATCCATTTATTGCATCATATTGTAAAATAAAAAATAGAGTACATTATATTCATCTTCATCATTTATCATTTAAAAAAACACATCCAAAATCATACATATATCCATGTAAATAACAACATACATCATGCATCCATAAATCATTGTTATAGGCATTATCACGTATAACATCGTATGTAAATAATAACATGTCATCAGGATCATAAATTGAATCCATAACAATAAAATAAATCATCACATGGAATATATAAATAGATATTTAAATTCATCCATCACAGAATCATATAAACACTATAGATTGATCAATCCACCACATATCATATAAATCTAAAAAATCATAATGTCAAATATACAATGATGTCCGAAATGTAAATAGATACTACATAAAAAATGGTTGTGAATCAAAACACCCAAAGTATACATCAAAATATCATACATATCAGATAATCCAATCATGAGCTATGTTCTGCTAGCTCTAGATGTTGCAGGAATCTTGAGACCAGTCCCTCCACCACTAGACGTACTAGGATCTCTCGGGTCTCCTGGAAGAGGCTAAGTCACATCCCTGCTCATAATCCTAGAATGAGTCCTACTTGATCGAGACTAGGAATAAATGACTCTCTGCTCAGATGGAATAACATCATGGTAATGAACCCTATAATACTCTACCTCTCTACCTATACGGAGGACCTCTCTCATGTAATCAGCTATAGAGGTACCATCAACTAGTCTCTACAATCTCTTGGCTATCAATTGTGCTTGCTTTGTAGCCCGTCTAGCTTCATCTCTCTTGCCTATCAAAGTGGTAATCTGTTCCTAGGTCACTAGTAACTATGATTGTACCTGAGAGAGAACTTGTGTGTGAGACTGGGCTTGTGTCTGCACTAGTAAACCATGAGCCTGAACCAACTGACCCTGCAAAGTCTGTACCTACACCTATAAACTTGTAACTTGGGTCTATTGATGTTGAGAGGGTATCCCAACCTAAACACTCTACTCTATAGGGGCTACTAGTGATCGCCTCTTATGAGGCACCATGAACTCTCTGACATCCAAAACTGGAATTGATCCACTAGTTCCACCTAACCCATTGGTTCCACCTAGTCCTCCACCTCCTCCACCACCATCTCCTCCATCATCTCCAACCCCATCTCGACCACCTTCATATACCTCCTCATCACTGCCCCCCACATCCTCCTCCACCTCCACATCCTACTCATCCTCCACACCCTCCTCTCTCCTCCAATAGCAACCATGCACAACTACAACCTCCTCCTCACCAGGTAGTGGCAAAGGCTCATTAATAAAATATATCTGTGGAAATGGATGTAAGGAAAGATACTCTTCATAATCTATAAATTGGAGGCTCAATAATGTCAAGACAAATATCCTAATCTGAAAGTTGTAGGTTCAAGTACTCCTAAATAATTGTATCATATGATAGGATAGGTCCCCACTCGGTAGAATCTATCTGACATTAGGCATAATGTGCAACACCTTGAGGCATGTCCTATACAATGTCATAGTGTCTGAGCACCTTCCTCAACAAAAATCTCTCAATCACAAAATGAGTCCTACCAATTAGAAACATAGATTGACAGAGGTATTCCATCTTTGTATCATCCTCATCCCAATGACCACAATCCAGATAGCGCTACCATGTAATGGCCTCAAAATCATCCAAAACTCTCCTCCAATGCTCTAACTTACACAATCTAGGATGAGTAAGATGACTTGTATATCTATGAACATACGGCCTCATAGCTAGTCTCTATCTAACTATCATTGGACATGAATAGCTATATACTCCCACACTCACACCTGAAGCAACGTAACACCAAAAGACAAACTGTGACCTCAGAGGTAGAGAACTGAATACAAATCATGATAAATATGAGCAAGCATATGTATGCCCCATGCATATATAGTACCATGTACAATCATACTCTCCAACACCTAACCCCAACCAATAGAAAGTCTGTTTGACCTATGATCAGGACAAAGGAACCCTCCAATAAAAGTAGCAAGTACTAAAGGCAAGGTGGCATAGGCATCCACCATCTCTCACCATGGGATCTCATATCCATAAATCATATCATCCTGAAACACTCAGCGTAGTTCCTCTGTCCTGCCATACTCTAAAGTATCATAAACTACAACCTCCCCAGCAACTGGTATCCTCAAAATCCACCATACATCCTCAGGATTGATTGTCATCTCACTGGTAGGAAGGTGGAAGGTATTATGCTTGCTATGCAACCTCTTTTCTAAAGTTGTCAAGAGACCTTGATTAATCCTAATCTGGGGCATGTCTAGAAGAAACAACAAACCACAATGTGAGATGACTGCAATCTTGGGTTGCACTAGTTGCGGTATCAAATCAAAGGTCCTAAGAAACCACTCTCAAATATGTGGGTTCACAAATGACTCCTATGATCACAAAATATTTAAAGACAATAATCTTTGTCAATTCATCAAATGTCAATTAGTCTATCAAATCTAATCAGCTTTGTTGAGATATTGATGAAATCTTGTGAGCAACTATCAAATTAACCTCACCAATCATGAGTTCGATCATCAATTCTATCAATCAACCTCACCTATAATGAAATTAATCATCAATATTAAGTTGTGTCTTGCCTATCATGAGGTCAATTAATCAAATCAACCTCTCCTATCATGAGGTTTATCAAATCAAACTATAATTATTTATCACCTATCATGACGATAATTATCATCAATCAATCATTAGACCTCACCTATCATGAGGTTGAACATCATCTACTCTATCAAAATCATCAATCATATCAAATCAATGACTGACATAATCAAAAATTGAGATAATCAACCACAAATTAGAAAATTACATCATTCTGATCATTTTAATGTGCTAAAGTAGTATTTTTATGTGCCACAATATTCAATGCACCATTAAAACACCTTGATGTGCTTAAACAGGTGGTAAAAGTGCTATTTCATCAGATGCACCATTTTAGGAAGCAAATGCACTAAAAAAGATAGTCAATGTGCTATATCATCAGATGCACTAATTTACCCTATGAATGCTCTAAATTTTTTGACTTATGTGCTAAAAAATTAGATGCACTAATTCAACCTACGTATGCGCTAAAACAACTAATCTATGCACTATTCTAGTCTATGTGCTAAAACAATAATTCTATGCACTACTATGGCCTATAGATGCACTAAAAGAATTCAAAATGTTTAAAACCAAAATAAATGTGTGAAAAACAAAACAAAACAAAAAACAAGGAGGTTCATAGGTACATACTGGAGGTTTGTAGGCAGTCGGATGCTTGTGTCGATGCACGTGCTCGAAATAATGAGTGTGGTAGGGGATTGACATTTTGCTCAAAATTCTCAAACTCCAAATGCACAAATGAATTCAAATTCACCCCTTTTTAACTTTTTATAGGTTAATTAAGGGGATTTTTGTGGGATTAATTTCTTTTATTTACTATAGGCTTAATTCATAACTCATCACAAGGGAATCTTTCAAACTGTTTGTTGGGAGATAAATTATTTCATCATCATATATTTATCAAATCATTAGAAAACATCAAAAAATAATTGAAAATTTTGAAAAAATTCAAAAAATTCAAAAATCATCAATTTATCTCTTGAGGGGGCATATATTTATCATCACAACAAAATCAACATCTGGGCATAGTGAAAAGAAAATTTGCCAATACTGGTAGCAGCTGCAAAAATTTCTTTGAAGCAATGCGTAAACACATCACTTCAAGGAGGGGAAAAATGTATAGCCTAATAATGGTCTAGATAATCTAATTAATTAAATACAATTTATTCAATTAATTAATCTTTAATTCTTCTACTATTAAATAAATAGAATTTTTTTATATAGTTCATCTTTAAAATTCTTCAATCATTATTCTATTATTTTGTCATAATTAAATAAATGAATTTCACTTTGTTTTATTTAATTATCATAATCAAATTCATCTACTATTGAATAAATAGATATATTTATTTATATAGTTCATAAACTATATTCTTTTCATTATTCTCTCTTAATTAAATAATCAAAACTTCAATAGTTTTTATTTAATTATCATTATCCCTCTTTTATTAAATAAACAATATCAAAAACATTTGTTTATTTTAACAATTGTTATTTCTTCCTAAAATTGATATAAATCCAAATTTATCCACATATTTCTATAGCTAATTAAATTCACCTACCAAATTAGATATGAAATGTCTAATTTAATTCATCTCAACCTTCACAGGAAAATTTGGAGACAAATTTGTAGGAAATCCTCTTCATCCTCTTCCAATGATTCTTCTTATCTTTTGACTGAGTTTTTTTCTGGGGAGGAACAATCCCCATGATCAACTCAGGTTTCTTCATCTTTTACCATTTAATCCTCAAGATCAAATCCAGAATTTTTCTTTGCTGGCCCTTTGCAAATGTGTTGTTGTGAATCTATAAATACAACCTTCTTCTATAGGAAATGGATCTCAACTTTATGCAAACTTACTCTGTAGGAATACAAATTGATAAATCAAGCATATTAGCAATAGCATTATCCTTTAGTAATAGCAATCATAACGTTTTAGAATCAATATCATGGTTGTATCATAGTTTATGATAGCTTCTTTTATTAAGTTTCATGTCAATTTAGATAACTTCATCATTATTATTTAGATATCATCATATAGAATTAGATTATTGCATTTAGCAGCATCTCATTCTCTAGATTGGCATTTTAATTGATCCAAGAGCATCTAGTGGTGTTAGGGAAATCTTGCATCACCCAAAAATATATTTTCCATTTAGGTTCCTTTTGTTAGCTTTTTGTAGATGTTTTTGCATTTTTGGATACCCTTTTCGTCGAATAAAAGTTCCTAATGTTCATATCTGCTTTTCTATTTTTTCTACTCAATTGTTATTTTTGGCAGGTGTGAATTTGAAGGCGTGGGGAGATAGAAATTTATGGGAAGGTTCAAGATGGAAAAATAAGTACTTTTGTGAAAGAATCAAGTCAAGATCATTCATGGTTTGAAAGTTATTCAAGTTTCAGTTTCTACTTTTTGCCCTAAAAAAATTTTTGAGTCTAATTTGAGGCACTAAATAGTCTCATACAAGCCCATAAATCATCACAACTAGAAAATTTGGTTCTTAGCACTTCTTCACTCTGATACCTTTTCAACGGTTCAAACGGTTCAAAAACTAAAGTCATAGATCAAAAGTTATGGCTTCCGGAAGTTGGCCAATTTTTTGAAAATTGTCAATTTTTGAATTAAGAGTCAATTTTTTAATTTCAAATTGTAATTTTTAGTGCCAAACCACCAAAACTGATAACTTGAATGTTGTTTTTGGCTCCAAACTAAAAAATGGGCTATTTATGGGCTAGTTTCTAATTTTTGGGGAAAAAGATTACATACTGTGAAAAGGAGAATTTCTATAGTTTTTGTAGTTTTTGTAATTGGCATGTATTGCAAAGCTGAAGGATTTGAGATCATCTGCATGTAAGAATTTTATATTTTGAATAAAATATTATTCTCTATTCTATGAGTTTTATTCTATTTCTTAGGTTAGCACCCTCATTAGGTGGTATCAGAGTAGGTTTTCTTGAGTGTGTGGAAAAATCATCAATCATGAGGCAATTCGCACTAGGACCATGGTTGTGGGTTTGATATATTCAAGATTCCTTCAAGAGTGATGCCTGGTAGGCATGGTGGTTTCAGAGGTGGAAAAGGTGGAAAAAATGCTGGTGGAAGAGATCCATTGGTGGTTGAGGGTTTCAGAGCCCTCCAGAGACAAGTTGATGCATAGTAGGAACAGAGGAGAAGAGGGTTAAACCCAGGAAGGAGGAGAAAGAGAGGATGAAGAAGAGGTGGAAGATTCAAATGTAGATGAGGAAGAAGAAGCAATTGATCAAGATCAAATGCAGTTGATAAGGGCCATTTCAAAGATCAGAAAAAGACCTAGAGTAGAAGTTCCTAGTTATTTTGGAAGTCTGAACCTGGAAGAGTTGATCGACTAGATCAACAAGTTGGAAGAGTATTTCAAGTATGAAGAAATAGAGGACCTAGATCAAGTTAAGTTTGCAAAAACAAAGCTAAAAGGCCATGCAAACATTTGGTGGAAAGAGGTTCAGTTGGAGAGAAATCAAGGAGGAAAAGGAAAGATTGTCAGCTGGGATCGCATGGTGGAGAAACTGAAGAAGCAGTTCATAATAGGGGACTATGAGTTAGATATGTTGAAGAAATTCCAAGGGTTGAATCAAGGAAGCAGATCTATGAAAGAATACACAAAATATTTTATAAGATGATCATTAGAATGAGCCATGCAGAGGCCAACAAGCAAAAGGTAGCCTGTTATCTTAATGGGTTACAACTGAGCATTCAAGAGGAGCTAAGCCTAGTCAAAATGACCACCATTAAGGATGCATACTAGTTTTCTCTAAAAGTTGAGGAGAAGTTGAACAAAAGATTTGATAGCAAGCAAAAAAGATGAGGAGGTCAAAGCAGAAGGGGTAGTGGAAGATCTTCTAGAAGCCGAAATGAGGATTAAACAAAAAATGAAGATATGGTTACCAAACGAAGCCAGAAGAATGCTAACTTCTATCACCCTCATGATTAAAACAATGATGATCAAGGAGGTAGGGGACAAGGAAGATTTGGACAAGGACCTAGAGGAGGTGGTTTCAGAGGAACTTGTTTCCATTATGGTGAAGAAGGGCATGGAGCCAATGAATGTCCATAACACCAAGGAAGGAAAAAAAAGGCCAAAAGGTCAACGAAGGGTTGCACATGCAGATGAGGAGGCCCAATCTGAGCATTCAGATGATGCTAAAAGGGGAGAAGCCCTAGTGGTTAGAAGAGCCTTGGTGACTAAAGAGAAGGAAAAAAAACAAAGGTAGAATCTATTTCACACAAGGTGCAAGTGTGAAGAAAAATGTTGTGATGTCATTATTGACAGTGGAAGCACCGATAATCTGGTGTCAAAAGAGATGGTTACAAAGTTGAAACTGAAGAGGGAAAGGCATCCACGTCCATATAGGATTTCCTGGTGGAAAAAAGACCACAATTTTTTGGTCAATGAGCAATTCTTAGTGAAGTTCAAGATTGGAAGCTATTGTGATGAGGTACTCTATGATATCATCCCCATGGATGCATGTCACATGCTTTTGGGGAGGTCATAGTAGTTTGATAGGAAAGCTATGCATGATGTCCATGAAAACACTCATTCCCTAATGAAGGATGGAATCTGCCATAAGTTGAAACCCCTAAAGAAGGCCGAAGAAAAGGTATGTAGTAGTGTTAGAATTTTTTTGTTGATGGAAAGAAATTTTTTAGAAAGCATGAAGCATTAGCGTATGTTTTATGCATTGATTCCTAAAATAGATAAGGAAGATAGTGAGAAGGTGCCAGTAGAAGTTTCTCAATTATTGAATGAGTTTGAAGAAATTTTTTTTTGATAATGTACCTGAGGGTTTACCACCAATGAGGAAGATTAGTCATCAGATTGAATTGATTCTTGGAGCCAGTTTTCCAAATAAGGAAGCTCATAGAATGACTCCTACAAAAAATGAGGAGTTGAACAGACAAGTTCAAGAGTTGTTGAGAAAGGGTTTGATTCGAGAGAGTTTGGGCCCATGTGTAGTACCTGTAATACTAGCACCGAAGAAGGATGGGGATTGCAGGATGTGTACAGACTCCTAAGCCATAAACAAGATAACAATCAAGTATAGATTTCCCTTGCCAAGGATGGATGACCTGATGGACTATTTGAGTGGAGCTTACTACTTCACAAAAAATGATCTAAAGAGTGGATATCATTAGATCTAAATTTGTGAGAGGGATGAATGGAAGACCACCTTCAAGACCAAAGAGGGCCTGTACGAGTGGTTAGTGATTCCCTTTTGGCTAACTAATGCATTAAGCACATTCAAGCGGCTAACGAACGAGGTACTAAAAGAGTTTCTGGGAAGTTTTTCCATTGTGTATTTAGATGATATTTTGATTTTCAGCAAGACCTTGATGAGCATTTGATGCATATTCTTAGATTTTTTACAAGTTGATAGAGGAGAAATTGTTGATAAATTTGAAGAAGTGTAGTTTTTTTAAAAAAGAGTTAGTGTACTTGGGGTTTGTTGTCTCAGTAGAGGGTCTAAAAATGGACCCAGAGAAGGTAAATGCTATTTTAGAATGGCCTACCCCAAGAACTGTTACTAAGGTGAGATATTTACATGGTTTGGCCAATTTTTACCAAAAGTTCATTAGAAACTTCAGTAGTATTTGTGCTCCCCTGACTGAAACAATGAGAGGGGATAGAAAAGAGTTCAAGTGGAGCACTAGAGCAGAAAATATTTTTTATTTGTTGAAGCAGATGGTGTTAGAGAAACTAGTTTTATCCCTCCCAGATTTCAATGAGGTGTTTTAAGTGGATTATGATGCTAGTGGTTGTGTCATTGGAGCAGTGTTGAGCCAAGAAGGTAAGCCCATTACCTATTTTAGTGAAAATTTAAATGATGCAAAGAGAAAGTGCCCTACATATGATCAGGAACTTTATGCAATAGTGCAAGCATTAAATAAATGGAGACATTATCTATTTCCAAAGGAATTTTTTTTGTATACTAGTCATCAAGCATTACAGTACTGAGTAGTCAATGAAAATTAAATCAGAGGCATATGAAATGGGTAGAGTTTTTATAGAGTTATACCTTTGTTTTGAATCATAGGAGTGGGAATTCAAATATGGTTGCAGATGCCTTAAGTAGGAGGTAGAAATTGTTGACAGAGATGTAGATTGAAGTGGTTGGGTTTAGTGAACTCAAGACATTGTATCTTGAAGATCCTAATTTTACAGAGGCTTGGAAAACTTGTAAGGAGCCTATTATAGTTGATAGAACGAAGTGGTTGGATTTCATAATCTAGGATGGCATGTTGTTTAAGGGAAGTCAATTGTGTATTCTGAGGATTTCCATGAGGGAGAACTTGATAAAGGAGAAGCACAGTGGAGGAATGACAAGACATTTTGGTTGGGATAAATTATTAGTGAGCATTATTATTGGCCTCAGTTATCACAGGATGTGAAGAAGTTTGTGTAAAGTTGTAGGGTATGTTAGATGGCTAAATGAGTGAGCCAAAATACAGGGTTGTATCAGCCCTTACCTATACCAAAGAGGTTGTGGGAGGATATAAGTATGGACTTTATTCTTTGTTTTCCAAGGACACAAAGAGGAAATGATTCAGTATTTGTGGTAGTTGACAAGTTTTCGAAGATGACACATTTCATCCCATGCTAGAAGACCCATGATACAGTCCACATTATTGACTTGTTCTTTAGAGAGGTAGTGAGGCTACATGGTCTGCCAAAGAGTATAGTCTCATATCGTGACACAAAATTTTATGGATACTTTTGGAGGACCTTGTGGAAGAAGTTGAAAATAGAGTTGAAGTTCAGTTTTGCACACCATCGACAAACTGATGGGAAGACTTAGGTTGTGAATAGAAGTTTGGGTAACCTACTAAGATGCTTGGTAGGAGATAAACCCAAGGGATGGGACTTAATCTTACCCCAGACATAATTTTCTTACAAAAATTTTGTCAACAAAAGCACTGGTAGATCATCTTTCTAGATTGTGTATAGAGGCAGTCCCAAGACTACTCCAAAATTGAGGAAGATGGACCAAGAGAAGAGGATAAGTTCCAAAACTAAATAATTTGCAGAGCACATGAAAAATATACATGAGAAGGTAAGAGAACATATTAACAAAATGAATATGTAGTATGAGGCTAAGGAAGATCAAAAGAGGAGGTATAAGGAGTTTTAGATTAGTGATGAAGTGATGGTCCACTCAAGGAAATAAAGGTTTCTAGTGGGAACCTATAACAAATTGAAGATGAAGAAATTCAGTCTCTATAAAATTTTGAAGAGGCATGATTCAAGGAATGCATATGAAGTAGAGTTGTCAAATGGAGTCAACATTTCCCCTGTGTTCAATATTTTAGATTTGATAGAGTATCATGAAGGTGGCACAAAGGAAGTACCAACAATGGAATAGTGTGGCATTCCAACACCTACTTTAGAGAAGGAGGAGATTGAAGAAATCTTGGATAGCCATGTGCGAAGGAGTACCATAAATAAGTAGTATGAAGAATATATGGTGAAGTGGAGAGGAATGACTGTGGAAGATTCATCCTCGCTGTCTAAGGTGGAGGTTGACCATTTGGGTTTTCCTCAACCATTTGAGACGTGGCGGGGTCACTTGTCAAATTACCTTGAGTGTTTGATGCAAGAGTATCTATTGGTGTGAGGATAATCTTGCATCAGCCAAAAATATGCTTTCGATTTAAGTTCTTTTGTTAGTTTTTTGTAGATTTTTTTACATTTTTGGATACCCTTTTCATCGAATAAGAATTCCCAACTTTCAAAACTACTTTTCTGCATTTTTTGCTCAACTGCTATTTTTAGTAGGTGTGAATTTAAAGGCATAGAAAAAAAAATTATGGGAAGGTTCAGGATAGAAAAATAAGCACTTTGGAAAAATAATTAGGTCAAGATCATTCATAGTTTGAAAGTTATTCAAGTCTTAGTTTATGCTTTTCTCCTTGAAAAAACTTCAGAATCCCCTTTGAGGCACTAAAAGGTCCCGTACAAGCCCAAAAATTGTTAGAACTGATAGAGCAAGTTCATAGTATATTCTTCACTCTGAAACCTTTCCAAAGGTTTAAACGGTTCAAAAAATGGAGTCTCGGATCAAAAGTTATGGCTTCTAGAAATTGGCCGATTTTTGGAAAATTGCCAATTTTTGAATTAGGACTCAATTTTTGAATTTCAAATTGTAATTCTTGGCATCAAACCACCAAAACTCATAACTCAAATGTTGTTTTTGGATCCAAACTGAAAAGCCGCTATTTATGGGCTAGTTTCTAATTTTTGGGGAGCCTTTTTGGGGAAAAAGATCGCATATTGTGAAAACGGGAATTTATGTAGTTTCTATAATTGGCATGTATTGTAGAGCTCGAGGATTTGAGATCCTCTACATGTAAGAATTCTATATTTTTGAATAAAATATTATTCTCTATTATGTGAGTGTTATTCTATGTCTCGGGTTAGCCCCCTCGTCATTAATAGTCACAATGTTTACCAAATCTGAGAGCCTAGTGACTTAATAAATCTTTGGAGATAGAGAACAATATGACATTTTCAAGATTTTTCCCATGTTAATTAGATTAATTATTATTGATTATCTTGATATAATGTCTTATTAAGTAGTGTTGTTTGTTATTTTACTCATTACTTATTCCACACTTACAGTTATATAACACACATGTTATATAACATGTACGCATTTTATAACACATACAAGTCATTTATTTAAAAAATAAATACCTTTTAGAAATGGATGTGTTTTAAAATGCGTACGTGTTTTATAACATAAAATGCATATGCATTTCTAAAAAGTATTTTATTTTTTAAATAATCAAAAAAATAAAGAACGCATGTGTTTTGTAACGTGTACACATTTTTAAAAAACGTGTACGCGTTACTTAAAAATTAAATTTCCAATCGACATGTAGTGTTGGTTTTAGGCTCAAGAAAGGCTTGACAATCTGAGCCTTAGCCTTTGACCTGCAACTAAAAAACTAAGGCAGATTGAAGAAGAATGTCCAACTTTGGCAATATGGCTGATGGACTTTTTATCTGAATCAATCTATAAAATTAAAACCCATTAGAGAACACGATGTCTAGTTTCTAAATATATAATTTTTATTAAAATTGGATTATGTTTGTTATTTTTTAATTAATTGCTAAGAAAACTTGTCCTGAAACTTGAAATATTAGGCTTTTTTTGTTTTTAAATTATTATTTTTTGGTTAAGCTTCTTGTAAAAAAAATTAAATGGCATCAATTTTCAGACAATTCTCTAAACAATGAAAAACAAAAGATTCATTTTTTTTATTTTAGGTCCAATTATGTTGTTTGTACATGATTTTTACAAACAACAATTAAGGCCAATAAAAATTCAATAAAAAAAATCAACAAAAAATTACCAAAAAATTTCCTCATCAACCTTCATGTTGTTAGCTCTTTTCCCCAAAAGGAATTAACAAAATACTTTTATTTGTGTCAAAAAGTGGTGCCTATATAGGTGCATGGTATGGTAAAAAAAATGGACTTTTAAAAAGTGGTTTTTATAGATCTCTATCAAAATTTAATTTCCATAATCTGGGTATTTAAATAATTTACATATTTGGAAACTAGATTCAAAATGAAAAATTTCATATTACTGACTTTTGTTAAGATTCATTGTGTAAGTGCCTCAAATTTTTAGTCCAAGTGTGACAAATTTTGAAAAACAGCAAAAACACTTCCCCTTTTTGAGCTTTATGTGGACCCAACTTCTTGGATCATCCCTTGATTTCCAGACAAATAACTACTCTATCTTTGCATTAGAAAAGCTCCAACTCCCTTATTCACACACACTACAACACTATTTTATCAAATTGAAATACAAACCACCTACAATCTCATTCAAATCACACAATTTTGTGCAAATGTGAATACATTTCATAAATCTCTTATATACTATTTGTAGACATCCAAATTTGACCACTTCCACACAGTCAAACTCATCTACATTATTCATCTATTTTATCACAATTTATTTAATTAATATTACACCTTCTGCCTAAAGTCCCTAAAGTATCTAATTGAATAATTAAATATTTTACCTTACACCTTTTCCTCTCTAAATTAAATAAACATATCAATCTATTTAATTTGGTCATTTGACCTTTTTGAATAAAATCAATTTTAAATTCTTTATTTTTCTCTCTCCTTGTCACATCCTCCATAATCCTCCTCTAATATGTAAAAAAGTTAATTAATCCATGATTAGGATGTGCACACCTTAATCAAGATTAATGTCACATCCTCCATAATCTCCCACTTGCTTCTAATCCATCATTAATTTTATTAATCATGTATTTTCACAAGCTTAATCTAATCCCCTTTCCACATTTAGCATACATTTTTTGGTCAACCTTCACATTTTCCACATTTAGCATTGAACCTCTTCCCCATGTTAATTTTTAA
This sequence comes from Sequoia sempervirens, assembly GCA_007258455.2. Lineage (NCBI taxonomy): Eukaryota > Viridiplantae > Streptophyta > Pinopsida > Cupressales > Cupressaceae > Sequoia > Sequoia sempervirens. The sequence goes on along the minus strand of VDFB02000015.1, from coordinate 381,096,333 downwards.
TTCACTTTTATTCATACAAGATTCCTCTCTTCCCCATGAGAATTTTTAATTCACATTTATCATTCCAAGACTCTTGTTATTCCCATGCAAGTTCTAAAACTTTTGATTTGTCACATCACTCACATGTGTCAAGTCTTCTAAAATCTTTGACCTATCACATCACCCACATGTGTCAAAATCCTACCCTTTTGGATACCTTATCTTATCCATAAGATTCTTCCAATCATGAGAATTCTTAATTCACATTTATTTATCCAACTACTTTCCTCTTTCCCATAGAGACTTTTGAGGAATTCTAAAATTCTTCAAGTGTCACTTTCATTCTCACTTGGGGACAAGAAGTTCCTTATTGAGGAAATCTTATCATCCCCCAAGGTACTTTCAAAGTGTATCCTTCTTCCACATCATTTTTCTTTCTTCCACCTCACTTATACCTCTTTCCATCTCATCATACCCTTGGACACCTCACCCTCCACATGTCAAGATGTGATAGCTTGTGAGTCCTCAACTCACCATAGCCCTCCATCTTGGTCATAGTGGCTTAATCCTAACCATTGAATTCTCCAAAGTATTCAAATTCTTCTATAAATACCCCCCTCTTCTAATGCATTCTAACACTTTTAGCATTCAAGTACCCTCATGCTAGCAAAATTCTGAGCCATTTAAGCACTCTTTGCATTCAACCTATTTTGCATCTACACCTTCATTTTCACCATCATGGCATACCTAGCTTAACTATCATCTCATCTTGCATCCATCCATTTTCATCCATTGCCATCAAAAGGAGTATATATATCAACCAACATGAAGGACCAACTAAGGAGATCAATACAAAAGAAAGGTATAATTGTTTGTCTTTATTTTCCTTTTGTGTTTTCCTTAGGCTAATCATTGAGGTGGCCTAGTGTTTTCATTTTTGTATTCTTAGTTTAGTTTGCATATTTAGAATAGAAAACACTTGCATTCACATTTTGGCACGCCTATCGGGACCCACAAATGGGTTCCTATACTTTTACATTTCCTATTGTTTCATCTTTTGTTGGTTCAGGTTGTACAATGGTGTACCTACCCACCCAAAGGGGCGCACCTACCCCTAAACAACTTTCTACTTTCTATTTTCTATGGTTTTCCTAACTTTTTTTTTGCAAAGGGGCATACCTACCACCTAGAGGGGCATACTTGCCCACCTAGAGGGGCGTACCTACCCCTGAACAACTTTCTGCTCTCTATTTTCTATGGTTTTTCTAACTATTTTTCTATAGAGGGGCGTACCTACCCACTTAGATGGGCGTACCTACACTTGAACAAAATTTTTCTCTCTATTTTCTATGGTTTTCCTAAATATTTTTTCTATAGAGAGGCGTACTTTCCCACCCAAAGGGGCATACCTACCCCTGAAAGACATAGAGGGAAGTACCTGCCCCTGACAGAGGATGTTTCAAGGTAAAAACAAGGGGTAAGCTTGCATTTTTAGGTTTTGTTTTGATTTTTTTAAATTTTTACCGACCCTAACCTATATTTTTAGTGTTTTTGTGTGACCTTTCCTAATGTTCATGTAGCTTCAAATGTTTATTGAAGAACAAAATATAAAACTCCTAACACATTTGTTGCAGGACGAATGTACCAAGTTGTTTGTCTAGTTTGCTTGTTTTTCATTTCCATACCAGTTAGGCACATAGTTTAAGTAGGGGAGTCAATTTATTTGTTTTCAATGTTTGTAGGAAAGCTATTGATGTATCCAATCCCCTTGCACCATTTGAAAATCCTAGATGAAGAGAAATTGTAACTTACCTAAGTCCTTTGTGTTACCCAAGGGGGTGTTGTACTATTCAAGCTTTCCCATTGCACTTTGTGTGAGCCTAGGGAGTAGCTGAAAATATTTAACATTCTCTTCTCAGTGAGACCTGCTTGGGGATTTCATCACCCCAAGGGATGATCCCAACCACGCGTACTGACAAGGTATAAAAAGGGGGGAGAGCCAAAGCTATACCCTAATCTAGTCATGTCATGTCTGATAGAGTGCCAAAGCTAGGGTGATACATAGATGGACATGAAGAGTTGGTTTGAGTCATTTTGTATCTCGCTAGGGTTCTCGACTAACACTTGTGATGAGCTGGTGTTCACGGTTTGTGCCTCACATACCAAAAGTATATCGAGGACTTCCTAGAAACTTTGTTTATCCTAGATTAAGAACTATATTGGCCATACCTTTAACACTAATCGTAGGATCATGCTATCTAATTTGTCTTCTTGTGTGAAACTAGTGAATTTTTGTCAAGTCAACCTTCTTGCTTGTTATTTGAGTCATTTCCATAGTTGTTTTCACTAAGTCAAGTCCAAGTTTTCTGCAAAGGGTCATACTTTCCCTGCAAAAGGGCGTACCTACCCTATAGAGGGGCATACCTGCCCCCCAAAAGGGCATACCTACCCTCAAAATGATCAAATTCACCTCTCATTTACCTATTTTGAACATTCATTCACCTATTTTAAACATCTATTCACTCGTTTCGAACCTCTGTTCACCCATTTCGAACATTCGTTCACTTGTTTCAAATCACTGTTCACCTATTCTTAACATTTGTTCACCTATTCCAAACATTTGTTCATCCTTTCTAAGTCTCTATTTCCCATTTTGGGTACCTATTTCATCATTCAAGGAACCTATTTTGTCATTTGGGCAATTCGTTTCATTGTTTAGGGAACTCGTTTTGTCATTTTTGGAAATTTGTTTCATTGTCTTGTTTCACCATTCGGGGAACTCATTGCATCCTCTAGTGAATCTGTTTCACTATTTTTCATGATCATTTGCTAGTTTTGATAGATCGTTTGACCTCATCTATGATTTAAAAAAGTCTATAAACAAGTTGGGGACTTAAAACCTTATCATTTGTTGTGATCTAAACAGCTTCATCCTCTTTTTCCCACTTGTAATTCATCCTTTAGTCCATTTGCATTTTCCAAAGGATCACTTAGTCATCACCTGCATCATATAGGCACCTTTAAAGCATCTCTAAGTTGCATCATTCACCATCATTCTTTTGATCCAAATCCCCTAATCCTTGTTTTAAAGGTTATTATCCGAATTGACCTAGGCATCTAAATCCGATCGTTATCTTACACATCAATCATTGTATTTTTCCCTATCAATCCACTTCTATCGTGAGGTGGATTTAGTGCTCTAAGTCATCATTCTTGGCCCAATCAATCCATTTCTATCTTGAGGTGGATTCGGTGTCATGATCTTCTATATGTCCTTCAATCCAATTGGCCAACACCTTAAATTACCTAGGGTGATTCCCAAACTGGGTTTAGACTCCCTTACACTATCCATCATTTAATCTCGTCAATCATTTCATCAAATGATCCTGATTTATCATCTAATCCTATCAATTATTTAAACTCAATCATATCCAATCATCCCATCAATCCTTATCCAATTATCCAAATCTTAATCATATCCAATCATCGATCTTATCAAATCATCCAATCATCCCCTCAATCCTTATCCAATTATCCAAATCTTAATCCTATCCAATCATTGATCTTATCCAATCATCCAATCATCCAAATCAATGCTTATCTAATCATCTAACCTCGTCATCCCATCAATCATCTAATTGTCATCCTTGCATCCCAATCCACCTAGTAGTTTTGCATTTTCATGCCCGCTCAGACTAGATCACATACCAAAAAGAAAATGGCACAACAATAAGGTCAAAGTTCCTAGTTGAACATCTCCCAAGATCCCAACAATGGTGCAAACATCTCCCAAGATCCCAACAATAGTGCAAACATCTCCCAAGATCCCAACAATGGTGTGAATGCCTCTCATGATCCTAACAAACGTATGAATATCCCTTAAGACCCCCATAGCGGTGCTTCATCACAATCTAACACTAATGGTTAGAATACTTCAGTACTCGGTGATGAAAGCATGATCAACTAGCCTCAAGTCACCGTTGATGAATACTTAAGCAATCCCACTAATGTCTAGATGACAAATCACCTCCTCAATGAATGTGGGGATAAAATCCTCGCCACTCTAATTATGAAGGGATTCAAACTACCATCTAGTTTTGACATGTCACAATATACCAACACCCAACCTCCACCAGTACATCAAGACCCACAAAATGTTCCCAAAAATTCCTATTTTTCCAAAAGTACACTCGTAGATAATTGGTATCATCCTAAGTTTGGAAATGTTGTGATACATCAAGTTTCCAATCATCCTCCCATTCCATCTATTTCCCCTACTGCACCATCTGATCCTTATGATCCCTATGCCTATGGAATGCCACAAAACATCCTGTCTTCCCCACCACTCCCACCTCAGTATCCTGGTCAACCACCCATCAACACTAGGGGCAATCCTTTTCTCACATTGATGCCACCACTAGGACCTGTTCCCACAAGCAATCTCCTACTGCCCCATCAAGGTAATAGTCTTCATCAATCCATTGCTTCACAAGTACCACCACATCATGTAGTTATCTCCTCACAACCACCACCACAAAATATCACTACTATTTCAGTTCCCATACAACAACATCATCAACAATCCCCACAATAGAACATACCACAACAAAATGTTCCAAACTCGCAGCAACATATTGTCTCCTGTATACAAGCTCCTCATCGTACAATGCAAATTGTATCACACCCTCAACAACCACCCCATGGTACTTCTATAGCCATCCCACAACAACACATCCCTTCTCATCTTCCTCATCGATAATCACATACCCACGTTCCCACACAAGCATAGCATAACCCTCTCATGTAGTATCGCCATCCATCCAGTACATACACTACTTATACTAATCCAAACATCCATGTGACTACTCAGAATCTTCCATGGACACAAGCTCCTCCTTACACAAACCCCCTACAATCACACACCAATCCATATTAGTGGTATTCTAATCCACAATGACCTCCACATGTCACACAACAACCCAATGTCACCTATAATCACCAAACCCATCCCTATTATAATCAACAACAACCTTCATATCAATGAGGTGCCTCATCCACATCCTACGTGCAACAACAACCGCCTCATCAAGAGGGTGCTCAATCTACCTCTTATTATCAACAACAACTACCTTATCAACAAGGGGCCTCCACATACTACCAAGCTTCACACAATACCCCATTTACTTCATCATATTATCAACAATCTTCACCTCAACAATAAGCACCCTCCACCTCTTATTACATAAATTTTTCATCATCATATCTGCCTTACACTAATCAATATCAACCTACATCCTCATATGATCCATATGCATCACATCAGTAATATATCCACTTAATCCATCTAATACAATTCCACCCATCAATAAAGATCTAGAAGAACTCAAAGCTACATTAAAAGACCTACAAGCAGATACATCCAAGAAATCCTTCAAGTTTGAGGAAATTTTCCCATATCCATTTGATTCCTTGATTTTTCTTGTCCCTTTCCCAAAAAATTTCAAGATACCCAAGTTTGACAAGTATACAGGAACTAAGGATCCAAAGGCCTATCTACAAGAGTTATATACACAATGTCAGGATGTCTAACATAATGATAATTATCTATTGTGTTTGTTCCCTAGAAGCTTATGAGGACCAGCCTTAGATTGGTTCATGGGTCTCAAGAAGGGGGCAGTTTCTTCATTCCTGAATCTTTCCAAACAATTTGTCAAACAATTCTCTTTTAACTTGGAGAAATACATTGACACTCTAGACCTCTTGAAGGAGAAACAATGTGATGGAGAACTTTCACTAAATACCTGCAAAGGTGGTGAGCAGTCACTAGCCATATGAAGTCTCCTCCCAACGAAAAAGAAATGGTCACTCTTTTTGTGGCTAATATCCATCCTAAGCTATTACATGCTCTTAATCTTCAATGTGTCACTCCCTTCATAGAGGTTATAAAAAAAGTCCCCATCATTAAGAAAGCACTTGTTACAAAAGGGAAAATTAAACTGTATAACTTAGATAAGGACAAGTCATCTGGTGACAAATATTGTTACTAGAACAAGAACAAGAATGTAGTCAATGATGGCATTACTAATACTAAACATGTTCAGGTGGCCAATACCTCCCTAAGGAAACAACCATCCATATCTATGCCACAGGGGGCACCTAGACCCCCTCAACAATCTAATATAGGGAATGGTAAACATTAATAGACTCAATTAGGAGAACCCTTGAGCATTGTCTTCAATAGGTTGCTACATGTCAATTACCCAATTACCTATCTTGTGACCAAGCCACCTGATGAATCCAAGCCTAAACCAGCCTAGTTTAAAGAGTTCATGAATATTATGAGTTTCACAAGATTAAAGGGCATACCTTAAATACGTGTCAGAGTCTAAAAACAAACATCCAAGATCTTATATATCAAGGAGATATCCATGTGGATGCCAACCAGGGCTCGTCGTCCAATGCTTAGTTACAAATATATCAAAATGCTTTCCCCAGGCATAACCAAGGTCCTAGCACATCCAACACAAATCTTGGATCTAATAACAATAACCAAGATAACAACACTAATAATATCACCTACAAGAATTTCCCACTTAACTATGAGACTCTCATCATGCGTATTGGGCAAGTGGAACCATGTGTGTCTATGATACATGTCAAAGGCAAGGAGCCTCAATGTGTTGTTACCATTCACCGCACCTGCATTACTATCTTGGGAGCCTTAGCATCAGCCCCATCACCTCATGTGAGCTCTTAGTATAAAATCCTTGACTATCTAGGAAAGAACATAGTGCAAATATTTATCCTAGATTTGCTAAAATCTTCTCATGTATATCAGGAAATCTTGATGAAATCTTTACAAGATACCCGTGTCCCCAACGACATCAACCCCACACAGTTCCAAGCTCTATTGGGACACCTTTCATCAACTTACCAGCTAGGTTTTAGTCAAAATGGCATGCCTACCATCAATTCCAATCACAATCGACCCCTCCATATAGAAGTTCTTGTCGCTCGACATAAATTAAAGAGGGTCTTGAAAGACAATGGCTCTACTCTCAATTTTTGTACATTAAAATTCATAAAGTAGGTAGGATATACCCATGCTGATTTAAACAAGCAGATCATCACTATAAAGGCTTATGATAATGCAGAAAGGGATTCTGAAGGGGTTATTGAGCTTCCAATTCAAGTTGGCCCTGTTATACAATATACCACCTACCATGTCCTTGATTTAGACCTCCCCTACAATATTCTTCTCAACTAACCATGGATCCACACCATGCAAGCCATCCCATCCACCTATCATTAGTGCTTGAAATTCCCATTTAATGGAATGGAAGTTATGATACAAGTTGATCCCCAACTAGTTGAATACTGTCATTCACCTAAAGCTTTGTTTCCCCACTCCAATTACTGTCCAGGAGTCAAAATGGGACCACCACTAGCATCCTCCTCTAATCTATCATCTAATTCATCACCCATCACCACATTCACCCCATCTTCTACATCTAATTCCACTATCACCAAGGTCTAGATCATTGACAAGGGATGTGGTGAGTATGAAATGCATACTACTTTGAACATGGCAACCATGCCACCCTCACCACACACATATGGTCAACCCTCTAAATCTACACCAAAGAAAGAACAAAAGGTAGTCACCTTGAACTTAAAAAATGTGGGAACCAATACCTATATATCTCCTGCATTACCAGAATATACACATGAAGATGATATAAGCCAATAAGTATATCATGAAGAACCTAAACCTACTCCTCTAAAGGAATATTTTCAAGAGATGTACCCATGGCCCTCTAAGTATGCTGACAAACACAATTAACAAGGGGGAGGTCTTGGTTCAAAAGAGCTAGGAATAAAATAGTTGATCGATACTTCTGTACATCTAAAGAATTCAAGCTTAGGCTATGAAAAAAAGAAAAAGGGTCCTGTAGCAT
>VDFB02000015.1:380987371-381088296 GCA_007258455.2 Sequoia sempervirens | reverse complement strand
TGGGAGAGGGTGGGAGAGAGTCAGAGAGCATGGGAGAGAGTTAGATAGCATGGGAGAGGGTTGGAGAGAATCAAAGAGAATGGGAGAGGGTTGGAGAGAGGATGGGAGAGTTGGAGAGAGGGAGAGAGGGTGGGAGAGAGGGTCAAAGAGGGTGGGAGAGAGTGAAAGAGTGTGGGACATAGGGTGGGAGTGGATCTACACTATAAATCTTTAAAAAAAATAATTTTATTATAACACGAGCACGTTATTAATAAATAGAGAGATGGCTATTTAGCAAGAAATAACGTGCTTGCGTTATAACATGAGCGCATTTTGTATTGCACTAATAATGGTGAAAAAACACATTATACCCATGATGTCAGCCCACATTCTACATATTCTCCTTGTTCTAAATGTGCTCCAACAAAAAGTAGCTTTTTGGTGATTGAGTGAAGTGTGCATGCAGGATTTTTAGATTCCACCACCTTTTTCATGATATTTCCATCACCTTTGCATGAAATAGCAGATTTTTCATGTTCAAAGGCATATAATATGAATTCAAGTTTGAATTACAGTGATAACTGATATACAATTGAAGTTTGGAGGGGAACAATCTTTTGAAAAAGTCAAATTTTGGAGGAATTTGAGGAAAGAAGAAACAAAGGCTACATAATTGGGTAGAACTCCTCCATTTGAAACTTTGGTTTTTTAGGTATGTTAAGTCTTTGTAAATTTTCTTTCATTCTATTATGGCTTTCTTTCATTTTTGTTGTTTTTCTTATTCCATGTTGATCAAATTGTTTGTTTGTCATGTTACAACCTTAGTTTGTCAATGGACATTTTAAATTACACAATTCTATACACTTTCCTATTATATTTTTAAACCACATCTCTTTGAGGTATTTTGTTAAATTTAGCAAAAGTGACTTTCTTTATGTATGCTTCCAAAGATTTCATTGAGGTATTTTGTCAAATAGTTATACAAACCAGTTGATTACCTTTTCTATGCTACCAAATTTTCCATACATGACTCTAAAAAATTGGAATATACTCCTAATGCATGCTCGAATATGTTTCCAATACAAAAACCCTCATAAATATCTAAGGTTTTCTATATTTCACAGCTCCAAGGCCTTCCTGATGTAGAGCCAAGGTGAAGATTAACTCATAACAACCTGATGTCAATTCAAAAAAATAATCAACTCTTCTTGAAAACACCTTCAATCTGCCAAGCATCAATTCACCCTCAAGGGTCTCAATCCTTCAAATTTGCAAAACAACACCAAACCTTCACCAAGGCCTTGAAAAAGTTTCTCAACATGCCAATGATGAAAATTTAGCCATTTAAATGCAATCTCAAAGTCAGATTCATCATAACCTTCAAAAACTCACCTTTCAAAACTAGCCTTCCTTGTAGTATTGGGAAACTTGTTTTTCAGCCTGTTGTCTAAATCTTTCCAAAACACCTGAGAAATAAAACATGGATTCAAGCACCCATTTTAGAGTTATTCAACATATCAAATATTGATGCAGACAAGGTGGAGCAACACAACAACCAACCCAATTTGATCAAATGCATGCAAAGAAACAACCTTCAAAACTTCATTCTCCCAAACTGCCCAAAACAATATCCTTTGCTTTCTAGGTCTCAAAATTCATCCAATGGACCTATATTTTAGAGAAGGCCATAAAAGGTCCAACACATCATCCATTTAGCATCCACTCAGACCCCAAGTATAATTCCCAAAATATCACATAAGGTTCCCTTGCAACAGTATGGAGTTTCAATAGGTTACCCTACCCAAAGGCTACTAGATTAGCCCCATTTTACAAAGGAGGTCCCTCTTAAAGACTCTGTTTTTATTCCAAACCAATGGAAAGTCATTTGATATGTTCTGAAACAAAAAAATCCATGGTTAGTTCCCAAACACAAACATTCTAAAGTGTTGTCTCAACAAACCCTCTTTTTACATGCTAAAACCCAAGGGTTTATTGAAAGTCATATGCCCAAGCCTTTCCAGACCCCCAAAAAGCATCAAACACCTTCAAAATACCCTGTAAAAACTTAAAATTTCATTAGATCAACAAGTTCTTCATCATTTTGACAAACCCCACCATCTAGCCTTCAAATTCACAAGGAAAATTGACTTTTCCAGCCCTAGGCATCACTCCTACTCACTCAAATGAACACACCTGCACAAAATAGACCCCAAAACATTTAACCCTACCTATTATGATCCATTCCATTGAATTGCAATACATACATAAGGTGGAATGGATCAAGCTTGCATTCTTTGTACTCTCAAACCCTTAATTTCTGAGTTACATAGGCAGTCTTTGAAAATCTACTCTAAAACCCACAAAAATAAATGGTTAAGCCTCCAATCTAATGGAAATCATAGTAGACTCACTCCACTATCATTCTAAATTCATTTCATGCCACAATATTCACTGTATGGACTATTTATTGCCAACAATTTTTAGAAAAATAGGGAAAAACATGGAAACAACAAAAGATTTCATTCAAATTTTCAAATGGAGTCATGCCAATCTCCCTCCAATGTTTACATGGACTTTTTTAAAGGCACTCCAACCTATAAAACCACCTAAAACCACCTTACAACTTCCCTTTACCAACTTGACCTTTCAATTCCCTTTTTAGTGCAACTTTGTATTTTTTTCTTTTTTTTGCAATTTTTTCACTTTTTGACACTAAAACTGACTTTCAACCTATTCTAATGGCCTTATGACGGCCTCATCACACTAATTTGACATTTTTATTTCCATCTTATAGTTATTTTCATGTTTATGCCATTGAAGGCTTCATTTCATCATATTGACAACATTTGCCAAGACATGGCAACTTCATAAACCTATCAACCTAACATGACTCAAAACACTTCCTAATGGTCTTTTGAGACCTTATTACATCACAATCATGATTACAAAGAAAAAATTCATCACTTGACCACCTAATGGTCCTAGCTTTCCTTGGTGCTCCTACACCATACATCTGGCCATGAAAGCTTTCCAAGTCTCTTAGAATTTTGCAACACCTTGACCTGCAACAAATCTCTGATGATCCTGCTTGCTCCTACCATTGCTCCGTCTTTCCTTCATTTTCACCTTAGCCTTGGCCTTTTCCTTGCAAAACAATTCCACTCTTGACTAATCACCTTGAACCTACACCTTCCTACTCTGTCCTATCATCCATGGCTACATAAAATTGCTCCTAACTTGTTCCATGGTGTCACTTACTTCCAAATAGTCCACTCTTTGTCCTTCTTTTATTTCACCCTTGGCTTCACCTCCATCAACATGATCACAAAACAAGGAAGTAATAAAGCACTCCATTCACTCTTTTCCTCTTATCCATCCTCTTCACCATCTACTTCAGGTTCTCCCATCTAGGAACCATTGCCACAACTACATACAATTTCCACATTAGTACTCTTACCCATCTAGGACCATCCACTGTCCTAGCCTCATCTTTTTCTTTCTTCTCCATTTCATTTGGAGATCCTACTCTCACCTTTCCTCTAGCCTTCACTTGTCCAACCTTTATCAACATCTCTTCCTTAGTCTCTTCCATCTTTGAGTCATTCAAACACTTTGTATTTTCAATTTCACATTTTATGGTGACTACACCTTCTACAAACTCTATCTCAGACCTTTCCTTTGCATTTTTCCATTCCACTTGATGCATCACATCCTCTATTCTATTATCCTCCACTGAACTCTTTTCCAACATTGTATTTTTAGGCTCTTTATCTTCTTGTCCCTTTAGTGGACCACTTACTACATCTACCATGCTTTCCATGCACTTATCTTTATCCTCAACTATCATACATTCTTCCACTAGCCTTTTATCTAGGCTCTTTGCAACTTCCATTTTTATGACCTGCACCAAAATTTTTTTCTTGTCTTCTTTTTCTTGCCCCCTACATGGGTTCTTTGCATCTATAATTTGAATCAAATATCCCTTTACCTTTGTATCTTCTGATTGAAATGTCACTATTTATACAATGCTTGTCTGCTCCTTGTCTCTCTTTATCTATAGGGAACATAACACTGCCCCTATCATCATTTCTTTATTCTTGACAAGCCCTTCATGGCTTTCCTCAATCCATCCACACTCTTTTACCTAGGCCTTCTTCCCCTTTTCCTCTGATACCTTCTCATCATGTGGTCTTCCATCTTCTTTGTCATTAGTTTGTTGCTTTCCATCTTGCCCTTTCATTGGACAATCCATCTCTTCTGCCATGACCTTACTAGGCCATTGTTGCCTCTTCTCCATCTTGTCTCCACTTATCTTTCCTTTTCCTTGCATTAGGGTCTCTGCCCCAATGTTCTTCACCTCACATTTCTTTTCATTAGTTCTGCATACCTCTTTTTTGATAGTATTAGACTATCCTACACCTGTTCCTTCCTTTTCTTGTCTCCAACCTCCTTTGCAAACATGTCTAGATCCTGTATAAAGGACTCCCTTTCTCTTATCACTATTTCTCCATCCTTTTTCATTTCTAACATTACTCCTTTGTCTACTTTTGCTACCTCAACTCTTTTCTTTGTGTAAGTAGTTGCACCTTCACCATGTTTATCTTCCTCATGCTTGCGGAACTCCTTCCTTCCCATCATCACTATCCTTGCCATTTTTTCTTGTTCCCTGTCATCTCCCTACAATGGGGTTAGCTTGAACTTGATTCCATCTTTCACAATATAATACTCAAAAACAAACCACTTCATCTTTGAAAACTAACATTTGAAAGAGGTGATCATTCATCTCCCTCTTTAATAGAATTTTACAACCTTTCATTATTAGTTAATTTGACTTGACTTAGCACTTTTTGCATAGGTAAAATTATTCATGTCGAAGAAACAAATTGTTAAAAGGAAAAAACTAGCATATGATCAACTCCAAGCCTTCAGAGATAAAGAGAAAAAATGGATGAGGGAATATCATGAAAAATAGAAATTTGGAATGATTGACAAAAACAAGCTAGTTGAAGAGGAACCTCAACCATCAAAAAGAGAAAATTAATTGGCAGCACAAAGGGCATGAATTTGAAAGAGTCATGCTAGGGGAGATGCAAATATTGTATTTTGAGACACACCCTCTACCGCAACTAAATATGAAGGGACACCATTAAGCACAAGAGAATATGGAGGGACACCATCTACCACAAGTGAGTATGGTTGGACACCATCCACCACATCTGAAGTTGAGAGTACATCATCACTTAGATTTGATGAACAAGGTATGCCATCATCCCCACATGAACCTCAAGGTATGTATTCTATTCCACCCTCGGTCGAAGGTACACAATCTAGCCCACCTCAATTAAATATTGATGAAATTGTTAATGTTGAGATATATGTATCTAAGAGAACACCACCTAGAATTTTGCATAGAAATCCAAAGTTTTTGATTAATATTTATGAGGATATTTTGTAGCACATGGAAGGTAAAATTACAGAACGCACTTGTAGAAGATATGCTAATAAGATTTGGAAAATGTTCTTTGAAAGGCTAAATGAAACTAGAAGATGTCAACTATTTGTTCAAATGATGGGTGGTTTAAAGTACAAAAACATCATGAAGAATCGTGGGTTGACAACATCGAATGCATCAAGTGAAAGCACTATTGTGAAGAATCTAAAGGATGCTTATGAGAGTGTGGGTAAGACATCATGCTCAAAGGATAGTAATGTCACCCGACGTGTCATTACATCGACTTTGGTAAGCTATCAAAAAAAGAGATCTCGTCTCATTAAAAAAACAAGTGAAAAAATGGGAATTAGTAGAAATTTTTTATCAAGAGCCATTCAAGGGCAGCAAAAAATTGAGGTCATCGATTCAAATGAAATATGGGCATTCTTGGGAAGATTGTCACATAAAAATAGAAAAGTTGTTGAAGCATTGAGAACACTAATTGAAGATTATTGGAAGAATAATACAAGGCCATCTTTGAGTCAAAGGGATATCGTAAGAAGGATAATTAGTAGTTGGAATCGTGAGCCACATCCAAAGAATTTTTTGGATACAACTCAAACCCAATTTTTTCATAAATTTCAAAATTCTTATCCTCAAATTAGTATTTCTCAAAGATTCTTTGAAATTCTTAAACCTTTTTATGTCAAGATAAATCATGCACACACTACTTGTTGTTGTAGACTACATATTGAATTCTCTAACCATTATGATGTTTATCATTCTATATGTTTAGATTTGCATACTAATGATGTTTTACAGGATTGTGGCATAGAAGCCCCACCAAAATCTTCAAGAGAGTTCTTATGAAATTTTTTATGTCAAATAGAGGATGGTCAAATATTCTAAAGGAGAACATGCTTGTATGGTTCATGCGAGTGTTGCAGTGGCTTGCAATGAATGCGAGTATGTCAACATATGGAAAGCACATATGAGGTGGGGCATAAACTAGTAGATTTTTGGGAAGTATCAAACAGTGGCATATGCTACAAAAGATGGGTCTCAAGCAAAAAGGTGTGATTTGGTTATTGAGAAGATTCTAGTGTATCAGTTTATGTCCATTTTTCATGAGAATCTAGTGTATGAGTATGCAAGACATACCCATAGAGCCCGATGGCTCAACAAACAATTCAAGCTATGTAAGGACACATTTCTAGTTGCCAGCATAGTATCAGTGGTTGACTTTGTACAGAACTACACTCTATAGCCACAGTGTGAGGGTCAGTCACAATATTACAACTCCATGTAGGTTTTGATATTTGTGCACATAGCATTCACTCATGCAGCTAATAGTACAGAGGACCAAAGGAAGGTACTGAGGGAGTATCACTTTTATATTAGTGATGATCGCACAAATTCTCTAGAGTTTGTGCAATGTTGCTTCTAGATGTTGTATAGTGATTTGGCTTGGAGGGGCATAGCATATAGAAGGAATATAATATGCTTGGATAACTGTGCATCATAGTTCAAGAACGTGTGCATATTCTACTAGTTGTACAAGATGCATCTCACTATAGGTGTTCAACATATGTGGAATTTTTTTGAGGCCAAGCATGGAAATGGGGAGCATGATGGTGCAGGAGCATGTGTGAAAAGAGCATTAGCACAAGAAGAGTTAAAGTATAAAGACAATTCAAAGTTGGCAGATGCAAGTTCAATCGTCGAGTGGTGTAATGCTTCAATGGGTCCAGGTAATGAAGGTACATCTTTAGTTCATAGATTTTTTTGGTTGATGGATGATACTAACATTGCACCATATGAGGATTGTTGTGCACTAACAGGATCGAGTGAGCTACACTCTTTCCTTAGCTCAAATGTAGGTTCATGGAGTATCAATACATGTAAGATGGTATGATTTTGTTCTTCATGTACAATGCAAGTCAAGGGAGTGGGTTGACAAATGGTTGACAAGTTATCTTACCCCACTTCACACATATCTCCCTCGACGACATTGGAACTAACATGGATGGAATCATCGATCGACTTTGACCATGTATTAGGTCCAGTTCAACCAGGTAATATATCTACTTTCTTAATTTTTCAAATTCCATATTGTTATCTTACTTTGTACTGTATTCATAATGTTGACTAATTTTGAGTGATTTTATGCACATATCAATGCACAACATGTTTATGTAGTTATTGCAGATGAAGAAAATGAAGAGGGAACATACTATTACTTGTGTCATTGTGTTGAGGCTAAAAATAAATTGGAAGCCCTAGTTATGGATGGAGAAAACATTGAATACCCTACAGGCTCAGTTGTTGTTACTGGAACGTGGATTGGAAGGTACCCAAATAAGAGTGTTAAACATTGGCTGTTTGAGGACTTTGACACACATCATAAGATTCTTCATTACTCGAACCTTGTTGTGGCATCCAATGTTCATTTGAGAAAATATGGGGGCGGACCTTTGAACAAGACCTTGTGGAAGGTCTGTGAGTCTTACCATGAGGCAATACTTGACACAATAAAGAGTAGAGCAGATCCAGATAGTTCATTAGATTAATTTGTAAGTCTATGCACAATGGTTCTTATTAATTTATACTTGTTTCCATGTTAATTTGTGTGATGCCAATGCTATCATGTCTTATTTTTCTTTGTGTATCTATAAGTAACCCAATAAACATTGAATGGTGTCCCCTTGTAGAAAATGCAGATTTATGAGCCATCTAAGAGAATCTCAAGCATAAAAGCAATGCAAGATCCCTATTTTGATTATGAAGCCAAATATCAATTATGATTTTCAGCCATTACAAAAGTGTGTGTGAAGCTTGGTGAGGGAATTTCAAGTTATTCATTTGAAGTTAACCTTATCGTGAGCACCTATGATGTAGACATTATAGAAGCATCTCAAATTTCAAGATATTCTAAATTAATGAGAGGTGTTTTGTGCAATAGGTATCTTGGAACTCGCAGTGAAGATGTATGAGGAGTGAATAAGTTGATAGTCTACCATGCCTATGTGTAAGTTCCTTCCATCTATTTTCATTTCATTTCCATTTTGGACATGAGTTTTTTCTTTTTATTCTTTTACTTTGCCTATCTATAAATCAACTAGTAAAAATTGATTGGTCTCTCCTTGTAGAAAATGCTGATTTTGGAGCCATCGAAGAGAATCTCAACCAAAAAAGCAATGCAACATCCTTATTTTGATGATCTTGACAAATCTCAATTTTTATTTCAACCCATTATAAAAGAGTGTGTGAAGCTTTATGAGGGAATATCAAGTTTCTCATTGGAAATTAACCTCTAAATGAGAACCTATGATGTAGACATTATAAGAGAATATCGAATGTATGAGTGAAATTGTAAAATATCTGTGAGAACAGAGTACCTAAGGAATTGTAATGAGATTTACTTGTAATGACATTTACTGAAATAATGAAATTTAGTGTAGGGGCACCAAGGTTATTGAGCAAATTTGGTTCACGAAAATCTTTTAAGTTAGTTTTGTGTTATGAGTTTTGTCAATTGAATAAGGTCATAACACATTCACAATTGATTTATAATGTAATAAGTCATGTTAGTTACAAAAGGAATAGTTAGGCATGATTGGAAAGATGTAGAATCATTCGTAAAGGCTATTTAAAGACTCTTGAAGGCTATTTAAGTCAATATTTGAATTTGTAGCCTTTTGAAGGAAAATGTTTGAATATGTTTGTAAATGTACTATTAGTGAGATTGAGATTGTTAACCTTAAGAGAGTAGCACTATTTATGTTGATGAAATTTCCTTTAGATGCAAGGATTCAAAGCACATCAACTATGTGGTACAAATGATTAAATCCCAGAGATGATCTGGAGCAATGAAGAGTCTAAAAAGGTAGAGAGAGCTACATTGGTGACTTAAGAGAAACTTTAGTGATGCAAATTCAAGGTGGAGAAGACTCAAACAAATTATATTTTAGTAAATCAACAACCTTTGTTATTTCATTTGGCCATCTTGGAACAACTACCAACAAAAATGCTTCAAAACTAAACAATTTGGCTTAAATTTTAGAGAATTACTCTCAAGGACCATCTCATCTTCGATATAGTGTCTACTCAAACCCCCAACACCATTCCCAAGCCAAACATACAAGGTTTCTTTGCAATTTCTTGGAGATCCTTCAAACTGCCCTATAAAAAGGCTACAAAATTAGCCCTATTTTAAAAAAAAACTTCTCTTTAAACTTCTTGTAACCCCACAAGCTCTTCTAAAGTCATCAAATAGGTCACCAAACTCCCAATTCCATAGGTTTTAGAAAAGCACTCAACCTCTAAGCCATAATTGATTTAAACCCTCAGTTTTCTAACAAATATGTAGGGTTTTTAGCATCTCACAACTCCAAGGCCTTCCAAACCTTAGCAAAGCATCAAACAAGTTTTTTAGGGTCTGCAAACACATAATAAACCTTCACCTAGCCTTTAGAATCAATAGATCTCAAAAACATCACTTTGGTTCCTCCATTTCAAGCTAAAATCTGACATTCTCAACCTAAAACAACATCACCAGCCCTACAAATGCCTTACCATTATTAAAAGAATTAAGGAAACTTGAAAAAACACATTGCAAACCTTTCCTCTAAGTCACAATTCACCATAGTAGGAGGAAGGGCTCCATCACAAAAATTAAAGTAAACCCAAACCCTATTGGTCTATACAGGCTAAATAAAGAAAAATGGATTTTCCTTTCACTAAAACAACCAAAGGTGTATCAAAATAGATTGAAATCTAGGTTAATACCTCCCACCACAATGTTTTATGAATTTATTTTCATAAGAGGCGTGTACTAGGCCATACACAAACAAAAGAAATTGAAAACTCGGAAAAATGTTCAAATTCCATAGTTTTAGGCATTGTGAAGAGCACCAATCTTAAAAAAAAACTATTGATTGAACCCCCATTTAGGCTTGAATGATTTTTTTAATACATTTCAAATGAGAATCATCTCCCTTCAATTCCCATAACTACCTTTGAACCACCAAACCCTTAGTAAGCCTACAAATACTAGTATTTATTATTTAAGAATGGTTTTGCTTACTAAGCTTTATCGTGCAAATTTAATATGCTAAAGGCCTAGGACCACTTAGACACCCTTATAACATGACTTGTAGAATATTTCTTTGCACTCCCACCTAATTTTTACATAATTTTCCTTTATTGCAATATCAACAATTATTTATTTCAAGAGTGCTTTTGCACATTTATCCACCCTAACCTACTAATTCCAAAAGTAAATAAAATATTGGTCTATTAAACCTTATTCAAGACAAAAGACCTCAACATACTAACATTTACAACTGTACTCCCAATTTACCATCAAAAAATCACAAATTGAGGATGAGGTGTGGGTGCTCCTGCACCATTCAACTTTCAAAACAAAGTCAATTAGGCTGGAAAACCTCTGGATCAAGCTAGCATTTGGTTGAAGAGGAAGAAAGATGACTGTAACTCTAGAGACCCACCATACTAGATTTTGGTATTGAACCATGAGAGTAGAAAAGAGATATGATATAATGTATCAAAACATTAAGCAAGCATTATTCCAACCAACGAAGAAGGAGATAACTACTTTGCTTCATTTTCATTTGCATAAGCATATCAAGGCATGGGAACCAAGAAGACCAAGGATGTCCAGTTTTATGTGGAGGTAATGGATGTGGTCCAAAATTTAGGAGGGTCAAGAAGGTCAATGTATGATCTTGATGAAATTGAGGAAGAACAACAAGAGAGGGATAGGAAAAATAAAATCAATACAAAGTTTGAAGGTTTTGTCAAGCGAGTAAGAGAGCTATGGGAGCAGCCTCATCTAAAATATTTTGAACTAGACTTTGCTATGTACCATTTAGAGAGCTTGGTTTTCATGGATTTCCTTTCAAAGCCTCTTCTTTTATTATTCTTATGGTAAGCTGATTGGTAGGGTTGGTGGAATTACCTTTCTTAGTAGTAATTGCTATTAGTGAGATTGAGATTGTTAACCTTGAGAGAGTAGGACTTGGGAAAAAGGAATTTGATATGGCTATTGCTTTCAAAGACTTCAAGCGAGATGTACTCCGCATTGATGCCATTCCTCAATCTTCATTTGATGGCATCAAGGAATGGATGAACTCCATGGTTATAAAGTATTATGAAAGCATAATGAACTTGTACTAGCAACCAATTTTGAAGACTATTACTAATGATTCAAAGCACATCAACCTTGTGGTATAGATGATTAAATCCCAAAGATGACTTGTAGCAATGAAAAAGTTTGAAAAGGAAAAGAGAGCTACATTGGTGACTTAGGAGAAAGTTTAGCTTTTAAAAAACAAAGCCAATTAGGTTGGCAGATGTGTGGATCAGGCCAACATTTGGTGGAAGAGGAAGAAAGATGACTGGAACTCTAGAGGCCTACCATACTAGATTTCAATATTCAACCATGAGAGCAAAAGAGAGAGTTGATATCATGTATCAAAACATTAAGCATGAATTCTTCTAGCCAGTGGAGAAGGAGGTGATTACTTTTCTTCATTTTCATTTGCATAACCATATCAAGGTGTGGGAACCAAGAAGACCAAGGATGTTGAGTTTTATGTGGAGGTAATGGATGTGGTCTAAACTTTAAGGTGGGAAAGAAGGTCAATGTATGATTGTTAACCTTGAGAGAGTATTTATGTTGAGGAAATTTCCTTTAGATGCAAGGATTCAAAGCACATCAACCACGTGTGGTACAAATGATTAAACCCCAGAGACAATCTGTAGCAATTAAAGATTCTAAAAAGGCAGATAGAGCAACACTGGTGACTCAGGAGAAACTTCATCTTTTAAAAACAAAGTCAATTAGGTTGGTAGATGTGTGGATCAGGCTAGCGTTTGGTGGAAGAGGAAGAAAGATGACTGGAACTTTGGAGGCCCACCATACTAGCTTTTAGTATTCAACCATGAGAGTAGATGAGAGAGCTAATATCATGTATCAAAATATTAAGCATGCATTCTTCCAGCCAACGTAGAAGGAGATGATTACTTTGCTTCATTTTCATTTGCATAACCATATCAAGGCATGGGAACCAAGAAGACCAAGGATACCGAGTTTTATGTGGAGGTAATGGATGTGGTCCAAACTTTAGGAGGGACAAGAAGGTCAATGTATGATTGGTGCAGGAGCACCATCCAGTAGGTTTTGTTCATCAAGGAAAATAAGGAGTAGAATATCATCAATTTATTAAAACCGGCCCAAACTTGTAGATTTGAAGGTTTTGAGTCAATAAAAAACACTTTTTGACCCATTCCTCTTTCTATAGCCTCTGTAACTTGAGGAATGGGTCTGAACTAACATTATTAAGGTGTGGGAATGATGTGTTAGTGTTGGGGAGGTCTGAAAGTGAGATGGGTGTGAAACCCATGTCTATAAAAGTGAGTTTTCTTTAAGAAAAATAGTGGTTTTGAAGAGTTAAATTGTGTTTTTGTGTAGGGAAGCATTATTTTATGATTGTTTGAGCTTTTTTATGGTATCAAAAACTTGTTTGAGTAATTTATAGGTTGTGGTTAGCTTTGGAAGTATCATTTTCAATAAACCCCTAGGGTTTAGGCTATAATAGAGGATTTTGTGGATTACCCATTGTACAATGGTATAAATGAGATCTAATTGTGGATTTTGAAGTTTTGAAACCTTATAATTTCTACCTCAAGAGTTGGTAAGTTTTGGATAAGTTTACAGTATAGACCCTTTGTTCAACTGGATTGATCCCTTAAGGGTCCAAAGGGAAAAATAGCTGCAAACTTCAGCATGAGGTTACTTGGACACCGTGATGGTTAGAAAATTTTCATCTAATCCGATGGGATCATGTTGGGCCCCTCTGCAATAAAATATCTTTGTTTTCCTTATCTCGGAGTGGATTTTCTGCGGTGTCCAGTTTTTAGTTGATGAAAAAAGTGTCAAATGAAAGTAGTGAAAAGTTGCAAAGTGGTGCAACTTTCGTTATACAACTCGTGTGACCAAATAGACTATTCCAAAGCATCTAAATAGGAATTTTTATGAGAGGTATGGTTCTCTTTCACACCCAAACACACAGAATCACTCTTAACTGCGTTCAATTAGATCGATCCTTAAGGGTCCAAAGGGAAAAATGGCTATAAAATTCAACATGAGGTTACTCAGACACCGTGATGCTTAGAAACATCTCATCTAATCCTATGGGATCATGTTAGACCCCTCTACAATAACCTCTGTCAGTTTACATTATCTCAGAGTGGTTTTCCCATGGTGTCAAAGTTTCAGTTGATGAAAAAAGTGTCAAATGGAAGCAGGGGAAAGTTGCAAAGTGGTGCAACTTTCGTTCTACAAATCATGTGACCAAATGCACTATTCCAACGCATCTAGATAGGAATTTTTACACTAGGAATGGTCCTCTTTCACACATAAACATGTGGAATCTCTTTGAGCTATGTTCAATCGGATCCATCCCTTAAGGGTCCAAAGGGAAAAATGGCTGCAAACTTCAGCATGAGGTTATTCAGACACCATGGCACTTAGAAAATTCTTGTCTAATCCCATGGGATCACATCAGGCCCCTCTACAATAACCTCTCTTAGTTTTTATTATCTCAGAGTGGTTTTCCCTTGGTGCCCAGATTTTAGTTGATGACAAAAGTGTTAAATGGAAGCAGTGAAAAGTTGCAAAGTGGTGTAACTTTCATTCTGCAACTCGTGTGACCAAATGGACTGTTCCAACATGTCTAAATAGGAATTTTTACACTAGGAATGGTCCTCTTTTGCACCCAAACATGTGGAATCACTTTGAACTACGTTCAACTAGATCGATCCCTTAAGGGTCCAAAGGGAAAAATGGCTGCAAACTTCAACATGAGGTTACTCAGACAACATGATGCTTAGAAACTTCTCATCTGATCCTATGGGATTGAGTTGGGCAACTCTACAATAACCTCTCTCAGTTTACATTATCTCAGAGTTTTTTTCCCATGGTGTTGAAGTTTCAGTTGATGAAAAAAGTGTCAAATGGAAGTAGTGGAAAGTTGCAAAGTGGTGCAACTTTCGTTCTGCAACTTGTGTGACCAAACAAACTATTCCAAAATGTATAAATAGAAATTTTTACACTAGGCATGGTCCTCTTTCACACCCAAACACGTGGAATCACTCTGAGCTATGTTCAACTGGATCGATCCCTGAAGGGTTTAAAGGGTAAAATTGCTACAAAATTCAGCATGCAATTACTCAAACACCGTGATGCTTATAAACTTCTCATCTAATCCCATGGGATCATGTTGGGCCCCTCTACAATAACCTCTCTCAATTTTTGTTATCTCAGAGTGTTTTTTCCAGTGGTATCCAGATTTCAGTTGATGGAAAAAGTGTCAAATGGAAGTAGTGGAAAGTTGCAAAGTGGTGCAACTTTTGTTCTGCAACTCATGTGATCAAATGGACTATTCCAATGCATTTGAATGGGCATGTTTATGCTAGGCAAGGTCCTCTTTCTCACCCAAACATGTGGAATCGCTTTGAGCTACGTTCAACTGGATCAATCCCTTAAGGGTTTGAGTGTAGTATGTTGAAATAGACCATTCCACCTATTGTTTAGGTTGTGTCTCAGTGATATGATATGGGCCTGATGTAAGTAGGATAGGGAGTAGGAATAATAAAATAGCATTAGTAAGGGCATTGGAAGAGATTACTAACACTGCCCCTGTTGAAAATTCAAAATTGAGGTCCCTTAAAAGCAAGGCTAGAAGAGGTGAAAAGAAGAAATTGCTTGAAAATAAGTTAGAATAGGTTGGAAATAGGGTGAGATTGTGGAGTTTGATGTGTTCAAAAGGTTTTCAAGGATAGGGGAGGTCAAAAGTATGTTATGGAATGACATGCCCTAGTTGGGAAAATAGGGGTTTTGAATGAAAAAGAGAGGTTTGAGGGAGTAAATGTGGGTAAAGTCAGGGGGAAACATAATTTGGTGGTCAATTAAGTTTGTGCAGAAAAAATGAAGAGTGTTGGAATAGGTTTTGAGGTTCAGGTTTGGGGATTCAATTCACTGGTTTGGCCAAAAAAATTTGGAGGGGGGTTTAGTTCATTTTGGGTTCTTTGGTACAAAAAACATGTAAAAACAAAATATATATCTATGCAAGCTAGAAGCATGAATTAGGATTAGAATATCACATATCATAATATAAACAGCAAAACCACCATAAACTTGAATGTCATTTAAAACAACAAAATTGGCAAAAAAAAAAAGTGTTTATAACTTGCAAAAAAATGTGAATAAAATCACACTAATTTTCCCGTGAAAAAAAAAACCATGAGACCATAGCTTGTTGCTTACTATTATGCTTTGATAGATTTTTTCCAAGCATCCATAGCTTGTTCGAAAGTAATTTTTTAGGATTTTAGCCATAGCAGCAAGGCAGTGAATTGTTTGATAAAATGCTTTGGTAGACATGTATGAAAAATGTAGTAGCATAGACAAGGTAGTGAACTGTTTGAAAAACTACCTCAAAGAAATGTGGTCTCATGGTGATGGAATGGAATGATGAATGCCATGAAAAGAAAATTGCTATGGATTGTCATGGCATTCCACCACCATTGAGACCACATTTCTTTGAGGATTTTATTCAAACAATTCACTGCCTTGTCTATGCTATTTATTATTATTATGCTTTGATAGATTTTTTCCAAGCATCCATAGCTTGTTTGGAAGCACCTATTTTAGGATTTTAGCCATACCAGCAAGGAGGCAAACTGTTTGATAAAATGCTTTGGTAAACACGTATGAAAAATGTGGTAGCATAGACAAGGCAACAAACTGTTTCAAAAAATGCCTCAAAGAAATGTGGTCTCATGGTGATGGAATGGCATGACGAATGCCATGACAAGAAAGTTTCAATGGATTGTCATGGCATTCCACCACCATTGAGACCACATTTCTTTGAGGCTTCTATTTAAAATGTTTGTTTCCTTCTCTATGCTATTGCTTATTATTATGATTTGATAGATCTTTTCCAAGCATCCATAGCTTGTTTGGAAGAACCTATTTTAGGCTTTTAGGCATAGCAGCAAGGAGGTGAACTGTTTGATAAAATGATTTGGTAAACATGTATGAAAAATATGGTAGCATAGACAAGGCAGTGAACTGTTTGTAAAAATGCCTCAAAGAAATGTGGTCTCATGGTGATGAATGGCATGATGAATTCCATGACAAAAAAATTGCTATGGATTGTCATGCAATTCCACCACCATTGAGACAAAATTTCTTTGAGGCTTTTATTCAAATAGTTCACTGCCTTGTCTATGCTATTGCTTATTATTATGCTTTGATAGATTTTTTCCAACCATCCATAGCTTGTTTTGAAGCACCTGTTTTAGGCTTTTAGCCATAGCAGCAAGGAGGTGAACTGTTTGATAAAATGCTTTGGTAAACATGTATGAAAATGTGGTAGCATAGACAAGGTAGTGAACTGTTTGAAAAAATTCCTCAAAGAAATGTTGTCTCATGGTGATGGAATGCCATGAAAATCCATAGCTTGTTTGAAAGAACCTATTTTAGGCTTTTAGCCATAGCAACAAGGCAATGCAATGTTTGATAAAATGCTTTGATAGACATGTATGAAAAATGTGTTAGCATAGACAAGGTAGTGAACTCTTTGAAAAAATGCCTCAAAGAAATGAGGTCTCATGGTGATGGAATTCCATGACAATCAAATGCTTTTGATTGTCATGGATTCCATCTGAGACCTCATTTGAGGCATTTTTCAAAGAGTTCACACTTGCTATGATATTAACTATTATGCTTTTGATAGATTTTTTTGAAGCATCCATAGCTTGTTTGAAGCACTTGTTTTAGCTTTCAGCCATAGCAACAAGGCAATGAACTATTTGACAAAATGCTTTGGTAGACATGTATCAAAAATGTGGTAGTATAGACAAGGCTGTGAATTGTTTGAAAAAAATGCCTCAAAGAAATGTGGTCTCATAGAATGCCATGACAAGAAAATGCATTTGGGAGCTGCTCCTAGTTATTAGTTATGCAATGTGAAGTAATTGCATAACTTCTTAGGTTGACTTTGTAAAAAATATATTGTAATTGAAATTTTGTCATCTATCAACATCTAGTTATTAGTTATGCAATGTGAAGCAATGCTTTGAGTTTGAAATATGTGCAATGCAATGTAATCAACGATATGGATATAAACTACAAAAATCTATTTTTACAATTTATTAGTTAAAATATTTATTTTATTTGCTCTCTATATCTCTATGCTATGTCAATGCATTTAAAATTTTTTAAATTTTTTTTATCTCTTGTTCTACTTTTTTTTATCTTTTTTTTTAAAATATGATTTTTTTTCGATTTTTTCAAAAAATCTTATACTTTTGGTTTGCCGATTTTTTCCCCAAAAGATTTTTACTGCTATGGTATAAACACATATCTTTTTGTAATATCAAGGATAATATTTGAAACTTCCATGCATTGCTAATCTAAAAGGAAAATTCTTTTTCCTAATCTGTATGCAACCATGCTTTTGACATTGTCAAAAAGAGCAAATATGGACACCATTGATAAAAATGATTTGTATTAACCAAATAGCCATGTACACATACATCAATATAGGTCAATATAAGTATAAAATATAGTTACAAAATAGCCATATAGGCTTACGCTCGAATGCCATATAGGCATACAATGTGAAATATATCCAATACAAGATATGTACAAAATTGCCATGTCTAGGCATACAACAAAGGGCTCTGGAATCAAAATTCATTTCTCTCCATGCTCTGGGAATAAATTCTTTCCCTTTGTTTGGTGATCTAATGGTGATAAGTCTATCACTCATTTCTATTGTGCTCAATGAGTGCTCCTGTTGCTCTTCCTACAGTTTAGCTTCTGGTGAAGTTTTAATTGTGACAATAAGAAGTAAAGACATTAATATATAGAAATTAAATTATTAGAAATGCTATATTTAACAAAATAATCACTTACAGCCATCTCATGATCACTCTCCATGATGGAAATATTTGCATGCCAATGCTCAGGTGTGCTCAAGCCCTATATAAACCATCCAAATAGGAATTAAACTACGAATCAATAATGGTTTGATTTTTCACTAGAACTAACATCTATAACAACAAATGTAAATTGAAATTTAGTAA
This sequence comes from Sequoia sempervirens, assembly GCA_007258455.2. NCBI lineage: Eukaryota > Viridiplantae > Streptophyta > Pinopsida > Cupressales > Cupressaceae > Sequoia > Sequoia sempervirens. Next base: position 381,069,707 of record VDFB02000015.1, on the reverse strand, counting down.
TTTTCCACATACCTCCTCTATCAGAGCCATGGAGGATTGTATAGCAGATGTAACATTGATATCCACTTCCCTTGTAACATTTGGAGGTGTTTCCACAACCAACATCTGAAAATAAAACAACAAATTATTCAATCACAAAAAAGTTACAATAGCAAGATCCATGTCATGACTTATAATGTATGAGATCTAATGAACAAAATTTTTAGTACAAGTATTAAACTATATATTTCTGGTAGGCCTTGGTAGTTTGATAGGAAGGCCAAGTATGATGGGGAGAAGAACACATACTCCATTGTGAAGGATGGAAAGACTTACAACCTCTCACCTCTCCTAGAAGAATACAAGTCAAAGCATGAAATCCTAGTGTTTTGATGGTGGGTGAGAAGGAGTTCATGAAGACCTTGAAGGAAGGAGGAGGAAGAGGATTCTTCCTGATTATGAAGTCAAAAAGTGAAGCAGATCTGCCCACAAAGAAGGAAAATGCACCAAAGGAAGTCCAAGAGTTGTTGGAAAGGTACAAGGACATGCCGGTGAATGAATTACTTAGTTCCCTACCTCCCATTAGGGATATAAGCCACCATATTGATCTGATTCTAGGGGCTACATTTCCCAATAAGGATGCATACAAGATGACACCTACTCAAAATGAGGAGATTGCGAGACAAGTGCAAGAGTTGATGGATAAAGGGCTAGTGAGGAAGAGTTTGAGCCCATGTGTTGTTCCTACTATCATCGCACCAAGGAAGGATGGGAATTGGGTGCTTTGCACTAATTCAAGAGCCATTAATAAGATCACAATCAAATATAGGTTCTCGATGCCAAGAATGGAGGACCTCATGGATTGTCTATTAGGAGCATCTTACTTTTCCAAGATTGATCTAAAGAGCAGGTACCATTAGATAATGATGAGAGAGGGGGATGAATGGAAGACAACTTTTAAGACTAATGAAGGGCTCTATGATTGGTTGGTGATGCCCTTTGGGTTATCAAATGTCCCTAGTACATTTATGCACCTTATGAATGAGGTATTGAGACCTTTCATTGGAAAGTTTATTGTAGTTTATTTAGATGACATCCTTGTGTTTAGCAAGTCTAAAGAAGAACATTTGAAGCACCTTTACATGGTACTAAGGACGTTACAAGAGGAGAAGTTGTTGATCAACATGGAAAAGTGTGAATTCATGAAGGAAGAACTAGTCTACCTTCATTTTTTCATCTCCAAGGGAAGTTTGAAGATGGATCCTTCAAAGGTGGATGCTATTCTTACTTGGCCAACACCAAAATCCATGGGAGATGTGAGAAGCTTCCATGGACTTGCAAGCTTTCATTGAAATTTCAACAAGAAATTTAGCCAAATTTGTGCACCAATATTGGACACCATCAAAGGAGGTAACAAAGGTAAATTTTCTTGGACCAATGAGGCTGATAAAGAGTTTCAATATCTAAGAATGAGAGTAGCACAACAACCTATACTTGTGCTCCTTGATTTTTATAAATTTTTAACATTGAGTGTGATGCTAGCAATCAAGCAATAGGGGTTATTTTGAGCCAAGAAGGCAGATTGGTTGCATTTTATAGTGAGAGGTTGAATGAATAAAAGAGGAAGTATTCTTCCTATGATTTGGAATTGTATGCTATGGTACAAGCCCTAAAAAAGTGGAGGCACTACTTGTTACCTAAATAATTTTTTGTTTATACTGATAATCATGCCTTGAGTTTTTTGAATGCACAAGACAAACTCAGTCATAGGAACATGAAGTGGGTAGAGTCTTTGCAAGTCTATAATTTCACAATAAAGCATAATAAGGGCCAAGAAAATAAGGTGGTAAATGCTCTTAGTAGAAGGGCACTTGTAGTGCAAGAGATCCAACTCCAAAGCATGGGGGTTGAAGCATTGAAGGATATGTATCATGAAGATTCAGATTTCAAGGAGGTATACAATGTTTGTGAGCAACATTTGAATTCTTTTCATGGTGAATTCTATAAATTTTTATTGCAAAATGGTTTTCTCTTCAAAGGAAGCCAATTGTTTGTGTGTAAATGCTCAATGAGGGAGAATATCATAAAGGAGAAACACAGTGGGAGTCTTGGAGGTCACTTTGGCCTTGACAAGACCTTAGAACAAGTTAGGAGATTTTACTATTGGCCAGAGTTGCAGGTGGATGTGAGAAGGTATGTGGAAGGTTGCACAATATGTCAAAGGGAAAAGGGAACTTCATCAAATTCAAGACTCTATTAGCCACTGCCCATTCCCAATAGGCCTTGGGAGTGTGTAAGTATCGACTTTGTCTTGGGGTTGCCTAGAACACAAAAAGGTTTTGATAGTATCTTTGTGGTAGTTGATAGATTTAGTAACACAACACATTTTATTCCTTGAAAATGCATTAATGATGCATCTCATATAGTAGGTCTCTTCTTTAAGGAGGTTGTTAGGATACATGGACTGCCTTTAAGAATTGTTTTTGATAGGGATTCTAAATTCATTGGTCACTTTTGGAGGACCTTGTGGAAGAAAATCAAGGAAAAAATATATCCTTTAGTTCAACATACCATCCAAAAACGAATGGAAAAAATGAAGTGGTGAATAGATCATTGGGAAACCTCTTAAGATGCCTTACCAAGGAGCATAGACAAGCTTGGGATCTGATTTTACCTCAGGCTGAATTTGCATATAATGACTCCATGAATAGGAGCATTGGTAGAATCCCTTTTGAGGTAGTCTATCGCATGCACCCTAGAGGGGTCTATGAACTAAGAGATTTACAAGGAGTTGGTAGGAGAAGTGCTCAAGGTGAGGACTTTGTTGTTACAATCAGGGATATTCATCAACAAGTGAAGGAAACCCTTCAAAAGAATGTTGAGAAGTATAAGGAATAGGAAGATTTAAAGAAGAGGAATGCCCAATTCAAGGTTGGAGACTTGGTGATGGTACACTTGAAGAAGGAGAGAATTCCAAAAGGAAAGTATACCAAACTCATGATGAAGATGATAGGACCTTGCAAGGTGGTCTACAAGTTTGGCCAAAATGCTTATGAAATAAAGCTACCTCCTGGGGTGGCAATCTCTCCTATCTTCAACATTTCTGATTTGTATCCTTTCAAAGCTTCTGTGATATGATTGAGTGCTTGGTTACTATCAAACTAATGATATGATTGATGTTACTAAATTTGATTAAGATGTATAAGATAGGTTTGGTGACTTTGATGGTTGGATGGGTGACTATTATAAAGCCTTTTGAGAAAATTGGTGATTAACCACAAGATGATAATCAAGATTTAGTTGTAGTAAGAGTTTGTAACCTATAAATAGACTGTTATAGTCAAAATATGGTGAGTACAGTACTTGATAATAGACTAATAGCATTGAGGTATGGTTTAGTTGATTTGTTGCCTTGGTTAATAAATGAAAGGATGAATTGTTCAAGTGTCAATAATCAAGTTTATGTTGTTTTTTATGGTGGTTGAGAATGATGTGAATCCAATTGATTAAGTCAAAGTTTTCTTTAATATGGTTTTTTCTTTGAATGAGTCAATTGGAATACTGATTAGTGGAATGATGAATGATGGCCTATGGAATGGCTAAGAGAATTTGAGTGGATTTTGGTTGAATGAAAAGTAGATTTCTAATGAAATTATATTTGATCTTCTCTTGATTCTATTTGGGAGTGAAATCCTTTGAAGAAATTATGTTGATGGTGTTTGTTGGATGGTCTGCATTAGATGTACCCTGATGATTGAGTGTTTTGATATGATGCTCTGCATCACTAACTACCTTTTCTATGCTATTGCTTACTATTATGGTTTCATATATTTTTTCCAAGCATACATAGTTTGTCGTGGTGGTGCACCTTTGCAAGCACATGCCTCCATGTGAATTAATTGCATCATGTTGCTTATGTTGACTTTCTAAACAACTATATTGTACAATTGAAATTTTGTCATCTATCAACATCTAGTTATTAGTTATGGAATTTGAAGTAATGCTTTCAGTTTGAATGATGTGTAATGCAATGTAACCGACAATATGAATATAAACCACACAAATATATTAAGTAGAATTCATTAGTTATGTTCTCTTTATTAGACTATTACCTCCATGTACATTTGAGTGAATCCACTGGCACTAGGAGGTGTTTCCTTGAAACCACCAATATTAGCCTGTTCAACATCCAAAATAACATGTATTAAAATACCATTCGTAAAACAATGCTATTAACACGTAATAAATTTATAATTGTTTACTAGTTACATACCCCACTGATAGGTGTACTACAGAAATAAGTAGGTGGAGGACTGGTGTATCTCATCTCAACACTATGACCCTGCAATTTTATTAAAATAATAAAACTAAATTAGTTAATCATGCATTTCAGAATCAAAATTTAATAAATTAAATTCAATGAACATGTTGAATTTTACCCGACTATCAATGCCATATACATGATGCAAAATGTTATCCATCCTCTCCATCCTCATAGCAGCATATAGATCCTATGTAGCAGAATATGGATCCCGCGTAGTAGCATACGGATCATGCGTAGTAGCCTCCTAAGTGTTGGTGGGGTCATATGAACAAGTCACCCCGCAAGATTGACACACATGGGTTTGAAAGCCACCACCCGAAGACTCCACTGGATGGCGTTGTATAATAGGGCTAGTATGATGGATGACACTTTGGGTCAAAGTGTTGATCACCTACAATGTCTCTACGTCAATACTCTCCTTCACAATGGCAGGCATAGCAATGTGCTCATGAGGCTACCTAGTGAGAGGTCGTCTCCCTTGCTACATAGGATCCAGCTATGCACTGCGCCTATCCTGAGCTGATCCCTCACCTCTCCCCTTGAACTCCCTCATATCAAAATAATTTAGGATTTGGTTAAATACGAACTCACTGTATAGTTTCCTAAGAAAATATTGGGGGACTTCACAATTATTGCACAATGGGTAATCAAAGACCAAGTACCACCTATCATAAAAACGGTTCCTAATCTCTTGGTGGTGGCACCAATGAATAGGAAGTCTCTTTGCATTGAGGCTAAGATTTTGATTTGTTCTAAGGTTAGTAAATAAAGAGCACAAATCACCTTTAGTAATTTTTAAATCTTTTACTTGTTTATATGATAGTTTATCTGCATAATATGCCCTAGCTGCCTGCCTCCTATCCTACCATCTTGTTATTTGTTGGGTTATTGAATCTACATTTTTTAACATCTCTTTCATTGAATTTTCTAGTGTCATTCTTTCTTCAGTTGAAGCATTTGGATCACTCAACCTACTAATAAGATCCTCAATTTCTATTTTGTTGTTTTCAATTTCACTCCTCAAATTTTGTTGAGTGTCAGGATGGTGTTGAGTGATTGGTGGGGGAGGTTTTTTTTTGAGGAGGATTTTCTTGTTCTTCTTGTTGAGGATTTTCAGGATTATTTGCATCTCCTACAAATTAAAAAATAAACAATAAAATTTAACCTAAAACAAACAAAATCAACTTGAAACTAAGAAATTCAAAACAAATGGCAAACAATACTTACCTCCTACACCTCTTCGTGATTGTGGCGCAATCTTTGTGAATGAAAAGAAACTAATATTGATGAATTTTGAAGAGTGCCTCCTCCTAGAATGCGAGCATGAAAATGAGGGTTTTTGGCCGTAGGCAGAGCTGAAAAATAGAAAAGAGAAAATGTATAGCTTTCACTTTTTTTTTGCTTTTAAAATGAAATAATGCGAGCACATTATAATGCACTCATGTTATGTCATTTACAATATTTATTTGAAGTTTTCCACAAAAGTGTAACCCAACTTCATGCACTCACCCTATTAGTCATCTTGAATTTTTATCCTCATCTAAGCTTGTGACGTTCGTCTAGTCATCTCATCGGTCCATCATAATCTAGGGTCCTTCTCCGTGTTAGTTCCATTTAGTTCTCGTCACATCCTATCAGTCCTTTTGGGGATTTTTTGAACTATGTTTTCCTTGCACTTTCACATAGGCAAGTTTGATCATTTGATCCACCCCTGGGGCATTTTGACCATCCCATTTCAGTCCTTCATCATCTGTCTCTGTTGGTCCCTTTCTGATCTTATCCATGGTCATTCATTGTTTGTCCTTTGTCAAACTATGTTTCCCTTGCACTTTCACATAGGAAAAGCTAATCATTTGATCCGTCCTTGGGGCATTTTAACCATCCCATTTCAGTCCTCCATCATCTATCTCCATTTGTCCCTTTCTGATCTTATCCATGGTCAGTCGTTAATTTTCCTTTGTCAAACTACATTTCCCCTACACTTTCATGGAGGTAAGGCTAATCATTTGATCCACCCTCGAGGAATTTTGACCATCCTATTTTGGTCCTCCATCATCTATCTCCATCGATCTCTTTTCAATCTTATCCATGTTCAGTAATTGTTTGTCCTTTCCCCAACTACATTTGCCCTGTGCTTTCACATAGGAGGGTATGTGCAGGATCATCATGAAAAAAATAGGCCCTTAAGTGGCAAAAAATCCAAAAAAATTAGTGTTAGGAAACTTGACATAAAAATTTGAATAAGTTATCTATATTATTTCAAAAATATGTAAGAATAGAATCTGTAGAAATTTTAATGTAGTTTCTAAACTTCTAGATTTATTTAAAAATAAATAAAATCTATTTGGTGAAAATTTGAAATTTCAATGCTATAGTACTTAAATTTCAGGGAAAAAATAAGAAGTAGGTGTTTGTCTGACCACCCTAACCATAATAAAATGATAATTTCTTTTATAAGATTTTATATATAAGTAGAGGACTCGTGTCCAGATGTGATGCATATTTTTTTATAATTTTTTTCCAAGTAATAATTAATTATGAATTTTTTATTACAACTTTTAAAAAATATAAAAACTCGTATGTCTGACCACCTTAACCTAGTCAAAAAATCATGAAATTTAATTTTTCTTTTTTTAATCCTATAGTATGTGAAGCATAGAATGTGACATGTTTGATTCAAAATGTGATACCGTTTGAAAGTTATAGATGTTTTTCAATTAGCCTATCGATCGGGGACTTTAGTCGTAATTCTAATAGAAAATGAATAATAATTATTTATTAAATTCAGATTAAAGAATAATTTATATTGTTGGAAATCTGAGAATCTCCTCTAAAAACCCTTTTTGTTTCATCAATTTTGGGTTAAAAAAAATTCATTCGCCACATTCCCCTACAAATACCCATAATATTGCCACTTTTTGGCCCATCATGATCCTGCACATACCCAGGAAAGGTTGATCATTTGATCCTCCCCTGGGGAATTTTTTAGTCATTTCTTTCATCATCAGTCTCCATTGTTCCTCTTTCCACTTTTATCCATTGTATTTTCTTCAACTACGAGGGCTTTGCACTTTCACATAGGCAAGGCTAATCTTTGATTAGCCCCTGAGCCCCTAGGTCGTTAGGGTGTGTCAGTCCTATGTCAATATTTTGTCTAGTCTCTTGTGTTCTATTGTCAAGTATGTCCTTCTCTAGGTAGTTCATCAAAAATAGGATCCTCTAATATCAGAAGATCTACTTAGTGTCAAAAAATTCTGCATCATGTGGGTCATCTTAGTTTAGTATCCATCATCAGTCTCAGTAGGATGCATCCTTCTTAATAAACCTCATTGACCCCATCCATCCTCTTGATCCTATGGCAAAGGAAATTTGAACTTGAGATCTTTTAATACTTTTGTCTTTTATTTATTGTTTTAGCTTCCCATTACAACTAGTCAAGGTCTCCACAATCTATCATATTATGGTGTGTTTGATTGGTTAACATAGGGGCATATCTTGATTGTTTATTGTTGCTTCCTATTGGGTCATCCCGCGTAGTACCCACCAAGATCTATGAGATCTTGTGTTATGTTGGGACATCCCTTTGTGCTTGTGGCTATCCCAATGCCTGGCTCGACCAAAGTTTTTGTCACTTTGGGTTATTGGGATAACCTTGTTTGTTGTGTTTGTTTTATGCATTAGATGCTAACTTGCCTTGGTTTTATATACCTTGGCACCTAGTGTCTTATGCTATAGAAAAAATCAGTGCTTCGAAGATGGAAATTTTGAATTAGGATTGCATTTCATAATCAATTCCATTGCATTCATCGGGCTATCAATTAACCTATAATTTTGGTTGTACAAATATTCACCTTCTTTTTCTCCCATTCTTGTCAGGATATGAATGGTTTTTGATAGGTACAATTTCACACCATTCTCATGCAAGTCCTTATTGACATTTATGTTCATTACATGTTACATTATTAGTTCATTGCATAGTTATCTTAAGTATAGATTAATAATGATTAGTTATTCTAAGCATCATAGATTCATTTCCATACATTTCCATATTAACACATTACATGCGTCGCCACCTGCATCACAAAATGTTAACTCCATATGCATCATCCATAAAATTATGAAATATACATCGCATCCTCCATTACACACATTAGTTGCATTCATATAAGAATCAATATATAACATCATAAACATAATTGCATCATCATGATCACCCATCATAAAGTCATAAACATGTACTTATGCATAAATAGAATCATCCATCATATACATAACATGGTGTCAATAAGAGCTCTATCATATCATATCAATATCAAAATCATATATCCATCACATAGTCCATAATAACATCCATCGATATCAACAAAATACATATCCATCATATACATCATAATCACAACATAAAGTATGAATACAAGGGTCTGAATCATAAACTCTGTACTATCCATCATGCATAGGATCAAAATATAGTATCCCCTCATCTACCACATGAGTTTCCCACATTTGACCTCTGTGGAGAGTCAAGCACCAACCCTCAACGATGAAGGGTCCCCTATGACTCACTGTATCCTTGGGTACATGTCCCTAATGTCTGGGATGGTGTTGGCACCTGAGAAGCCTATCAGACATACTAAAGTGTGTGTTGTGTTGGATCTAGAACCACATGATGATAAGTGAACATCTAGTAGGTTTCCTCTCTTATGTACTCAGAACTCTCCACATCTTGATATCTGATGGAATTCCGCTCATTCCTATATCTATCTCGATCTCTACTAATGAGTCCCCTCTCTCATGTCCATGCATCTTGTGCCAGCCTAAGTTGATCTCTCTCTGCTTCTAGTTGTGCCACCTACTCTATGGCCCTGTCCCTCTCATCTTGCATATATTCCTACAATCTCTAAACCTCTAGCTCAATCTCCCCTCTCACCCTATGTTTCATATGCCCGACCCTATGCCACCTCTCTCTCTGCACTCTCTACCTGAGCCACCGTTACATCCCTCTCCCCTTGTAAGGTTTGCACTTTCTCTATGGCCCTATCCCTCTCTTCTCACATCACCTGTATTTGTCTCTATGCTTTATCTCTCTCACCCTAGAGGGCTTGCACCTCTGTATGCACCATGTCTCTCTCTCTCTCTATATATAATCTTTAATCAGGCCTCTACTTCCTCCACCCTCACCCTCACATCTCCAAATGTTTTCTCTATCGTACACACCCTATTCTGGAGCCCCACCCTCTCCCTCAACAATCCTATCACCTGTACCCTCAACTCCTCCATCTCCCTCTTGGCCTACTACCAATCCTCTGCTAGGACCTCATTTGCTGCCTCTATGGGCTCATGTTGTCCCATAGCCTCTAATATAGTCATCATTGTCTATAGTCTGTCTCATTCCTAGGTCACCCTGGCTAGCTCAATACGTACTGCCTATACCTCTTCTCACATATTATCTCTCTCTCTCTCTACATCAGGTCTGTGAGGTCAAGTGATCCACAATGAAACCATAATCTCTTTATCCATCTGCCTCTACAACCCTTAGCCTCTGCTTTGTCACCCGTAACCTCACCTGGGCCCCCCTAAGCAATATAATAGGATCCTTAGCTAGTGCACATGGTACCATTGTCAACGGCTCCACCATGTGAATGTCAACATCCACAACATCTGAACCTATCTCATCATGCCCCTACTTCGCCCTAATAGCCACTCAAACTCTCCTCAATTGTCCCATCCACCCAAACCTCATATGTCATCCTATAAATCTCACCTCCCCCTCAGGCTCCTCTCTCTCCTCACTTATCCCCATCTCTAGCTCATGGGGTTCCTACTCAATTGTGATCCCCATCTAGGCCTTCCTTAGCCATCTACTCCTCCTCAGTGCCCTCCCTGGCTATCCTCTAGCCCTAGTCTCACCCTTTCCTCTCTCCTATTATCTTGCAGCCCCCACATCCTCCTACTTAGCCCTACTCTCTACTCAAGCTCTCCTCTACTGTCCTCTACTCCCTACACCCATCTGTTATCATGTAGCTCCTAGCTCTACCTTAGGCACATCCAACATTACAACCTTTGGCCCCCTCCCATCTCCCAGTCATGTTGCATCCATCTCCTCCTCCACATCCATCCTTAGTCTATGCCTCCTCCAATGTCTCCTCCTCATCATCCTCTCTCGCTTTCTTAAAAAATTAATCTCACCATGTCCTCCACCCCGCTATCCTATAGCCCCTGCATCTTCCTGTGGCCCTGCAACCCCGAGTGCCTCCTATGCTCTCTACTGCTAAGCCCTCCTCTCTCTGCTCTCACTAGCCAATCATTGCTCATCATCTGATCCAAACCCTAAGGTCCCCACAATAGTCTCCTCTAGTGCAATCCTATCACAATGATGGTTCTAGAACCACTTGGAATATCACACTATCACCCCTACATTTTCCTCCCCAATAACCCTCCCTGGGTATGGCACCAAAAATAATGTCCCCCAGTGCCCACTAGTAAACTCTGAGGCCCAACCCTATCTATAAATTGTGTGACACCTTGATAAGTTTAATTATTCTCGCTGGTGAATAGATTGATGATTTAACCTAATTCCATGTTTAATATTTTGATTTTAGTAGTAACTATTGTAAATGATTATTGTGACAAATTCTCTCCATTAAATGAAAATGGGAAAACTGTTAAGAATGAATGTGAGCAGATAATATTTAGATTCTCAGACAAGTATCATATGAAGCATACACTTAGATCGATATGAGCTAAGAAATTTTGTGTATCTAATATTAGTTTGAATCTCGCTAATAAGTTTCATGTTACTTGGGAAATGATAATAGGTAGGAATAAAGCAGGACTTTGGAAGATCAGGGAGAAGTTTCCAGAAGGATCACTAGCCAAGAATTATCAAGGTAAATTTAAAATATGACTCCAATCAATTAGAGGTATACCTAAGGTAGGATAATTTGAGGAAAAATTATATAAATTAGATATCAATTTGCATGATGAATTTTATTAAAGGAGTATCCATGAGTAAACTTAGAAGTGTAAATAAAGTATTTAACGAAGGTTCGGTTTTTATTATTATTTCATGCATGCTCAAGTTTCCATCTCTTATAGGGAAATGAAATGAATATATATATATGTGTGTATTATGGTTACTAACTATTGAATTTGATCTTATGGATAGTTTGAACAGGTGTTCATTATATTTCTAACCTAACAAGTATTTGGGAAAATACATATGAGAGTAATGTCAAGGGATGCAAATATAATTAGGGTTTTGTCTAAGTTGTAATTGAGTGGGGAGTTTTTAATGATTGGTGGCTTGGTGTAGGTATTTTCTTTGGACCCTTATTGATTATATTCATGTGGTTAAGAGTGTAAGATCTATTGGGGTTCCCAAATCCTTAGTTAGGTCTTGAATTTCAAATTGGTCTTTAAAGTTGTCTTCTTAGGGTGTTGTATGGTCAATTGTTTTGATATTAGTGCAAAAATAGATCCCTAAGACCTATACCTAAGGGAGGGGGACCTTTTGGACATGTGACATTGTCCTTGGGACATGATTTGACCCTTCAAAAGTTCACTTGAAAGGGTGTGACGAATTTGAGTCCTTGGGAGTTGGGAGAAGTGACTTGTCAGTTCCCCACCACACTCCCCAAAGTTCATTAATGAACTTGGAAAGAGCATCAAAGCTCTCACATGTGTGAGAACTTGTGGGGATGTGTGTTGAAAAAGCATATTAGAGAGTGACAAGTGTCTCTCTCTCATTCAAGTGAATTCAAGTTGAATGCCTGTATACTTGGATGAAAAAGAGGAAAGGGACATTACCCACTTCTCCTTTTGGAGAACTTTTGTGAAGATGGGAGGAGGAATGAGAAGATAGGAGGAGAAGTCCATTTGGGGAGAAAGTGATCAAGGTGGCTTGGTTGGAGGGAGAAGAAGGATAAGAGAGTTAAAGTCCAACATCTAAAGCAAAGAGATAAGTTTTTATAATTCCATCTTTCCTTGTTATTTGTTGTAAGAGGGATATATGTTTGTGTGGATCTTTGTTGAAGATGGTGAGTGGAGAGCCTATGTCCATATAACTTGATGTTATGCTATGATTATTCTTGTGGTAAAATTTGGAAAGACTCCATGTATCATCATGGGGTTAATATATTTATTGCTCGGGGGTATGGCTAGAGCCTATGAGGCTTCATGACGCCATTATGGTTGGGTGGAGAGCAAGGGTTATTTCATGGGTTTGGGAGTTATTAGTGTTTCCAATATTATTTGAAATAAAGAAAGTTTTCAACCCTTGCCATGCCTCTTTGAAAGTTATTGGAAGAAGTTGGATTTCTTTTGTTGACCTCCTAGAGGTTAAATGTGTAATTGCCTCATTCTCTTATGGACACTTAAAAAAAAAAGAAAAAGAAAGGAACTGTTGAGTTTAAACTTTGTTGCCTATATTTTGAGCAAATATTGTAGCAGTAGTAGTTAAAGGCTTCCTTCAAGATATTTATTTGAATACTGTAAATGTAGGTGTGGATTTGTAATTAGGAAGATGAATGGAAATATGGGATTAGTAAGAGAGCTAAGTATCTCATTAGTATGCATGAAAGTTGTATGCTTTAAATGACATCACAATTATCTATAGTTGAGCAGTTTCGAAATAAATATCCGTGCACGAGTGGTTTAAAATGAACTAGCATATATTACTATTCATGAGTTATTTTGAAGTGAATATCTAATCTAATGTTGTTTTCTTAAGATTAGAAGCTTTGTTTCAAGAAACGATGACTGCAAAGTCTATCACAAGACAGTTAAATCACAGGATTATAATTTGGTGAGAGCTGCTTTTAAAGTAATTCTGGCACAGAAGCTAAAACCTTGAGGTTTTTTTTTTTTTAGCATGTCCTTTCACAAAAAATATAATAATGATAATAATAATAAATTGAAGACTGTGTCCTTCCCTGCACTTCCTCGGTGTAGTCAGCCCTATACACTTCCTCACAACATTTGTAGTCTAGGAGAACATCTGCCCCATCTTCCTAGCCCGTGTCATTTTGTGAGGCCTGCCTGTGTCAAAAAGGAGCCCTTGCACAGGGTTTGGAAACCCCTTAAAGCACACAACAAGGCACGTCAATTATGGGAAGTGCACTCTGCAACATGGAATGGTATGTGTACGCATCATGAAAGTTGTCAACTAAACTCTACAAGACTTCGTGTTGAACAAATTTCTCTTATTGTGTCTAGTAATAAACTCAATATTTTATAACGTCTGTCAAGCCAGGATGGATGTAGTTGTATTGTGGTTTCTGTACATAAATGAAACAGAGCTACTCAACTCAGCAAGTGTTGCATGGAAAGCAAACAGAAAATAGATATCCTACAAAAAAAAAATTAGTGGTCAGAGAACTGCGTAATTATTTACTACTTGTGTACTAACCCCTACATATATTATTAGAAAAAAGTGGGACATCTGCACTCAAATACATTTTAGAGAAAATGAAATATTAATAGCTTGGGAACCAAAGAAATATTTAAATATCTAGCTGCAACCCTGGAAATATTATGTTCGTAACTAGTCAGCAAAGAGACTCCTCGCGACCCTCCAATTTCTCCATATTAGCATTTTAACGATACTTGCATGCTGGTGTTATAGTTATTTAATACTTTCGAACTGTGGCGTCACATTGTTTGCACCTTCTGCTGCATGACTTTTGTCACAGGCATTCCCAACCATTGCCCTCTTCAAGTAGGCACTAAGTATATTAACTGTAGGGTATGGTCTGTGGTCTGGTGATAAGTGAGAAATTATCCCACTAGTGACCAACGGCATCAACAAAGCAAATTCAAAATTGGTGTATTATTGACATAGGTAACTGTGGGATAGGCGTTCGGTGGGTAATGCGTGGAGTAAGGCAAGTGTCTTCTGGGCCGGCGTAGGAAGACAAAAAAAAATTAACACGCCAAATACAATCAGTGATATTGACAGAAGACTGGGAATTCCCTGCTCTTTCTGTCCAATCAGCAGCGGCGGAATGTGTTTCCCAAGGCCATCTCAAATCTAGAGGTATCTCCCTTCCTATGAGTAGTTACGGGTCAATTTTGGGTGTCAAAAATATCTTCTGCGTGTAAAAGGCTCCCCTCTTTTTGTATGGGCCACCTTTGCTATGGTGTGCGAGTAATAAAACTTTGTTGTCACGTCTAGATGTCTAGCCTGCAAATTTTGCTAGAGTTCCCTCTGTTATTGGCGGCTTGATTTGTACGTCTAAACCGGTCTTTTATATGCTTCAATCCTTATTTGCAATCCTCATTTAATGCTAGATGTGTAATGGGTTGCATGGGGAAATGGTATGTGCAGGTTATTAAAAAATCCTGGCATTATGGTAGGACTGCGTGTGTAGGCAGTTGAACAACAACTAAAACCAGAGGAGAGTAGACAGATAAAATGGGGCTGACCAAGCCTTACGTGCTTTGAAGGACATATCGTAGAGAGGCATATCAACAAACGTGGTGGATAGAAACAAATATCACATTGTGTTTAGTGCCTCCTCCATTGCTCGTTCATGGAAGAGGAACAGTCACCTTGTCTTTCTTGCAGGCAGCAAATTATAAGAAGGTGGTATTTTTAAAAAAGAAAAGAAAAAGAAACTTAAAGTTTCATTTTATTCTTATATATATCGTGGGACCTTTCTTAAGATTAATTATTCATTTTACTTTACCCATAAAAGTAGGTAAGTATAGTTATATGTATAAACTAATTTAACTTCAAATCATGGACTTTTTCTTATGATTATTTAATAAATAATATAAACCAATTTTAGTTAAGGATTTTATTATAATATTATTTAATAATTAATTAATAAAGTTAATAAAGAATTTTACATGCAATCATGGTTATCAAATAGATTATTGAGAGAGGGTGTTGCATTTCATTGCAATATTTGAACTATAATTTGTTATTTGTCCTAACAAGGTTTTAGTATTTTGTTGAATATATTATCTTATAGATATTTAGTCACTTTTCTTTAGGTCGTATTCCTTATTATTCCTTATGTTCAAATTTTGTGGGTTGTGTATATTAATAAAATTTGACTCCATAAATTTGCTATAGTATAAAAGGTTACCTAATATGTTTTATTAAATAGGTCCTCAAAACCAAACCCTATTTCTTGATTACCCTTATTGATAAAGTAATATTTGAAAATAAAGAGGTTATTTTCAAATATAAATTTTTACTCAAAAAGAATAATCCAATAAAATCTTTTGCATACTCCATAAATGTCGTATATTAAATCATATAAATTCTATAAAAATAAAATAGTTGATATGGTATAATTGAAATAAGTGAACATGTTCCCAACATAGTCCAAGATGATAGGAGTTGGATTAAAACTTGGTGAGTAATGAAAATGACATGTGCTAACTCGCTCACGAGAATGCTATTTGTTAAGAGGATTACTAGATAAATATTTTTCTTATATTGAATGGCCCGGCTCATTAATTTAGCAAGTTATTATAGGTAAAGAAGATGGGTATGAATATTTTAACTATCCTATCTAGTTACACATGAGAAGAAACCCCTTTAAAATTGGAAGAGTAAAGTAAAACAACTTAGTAATTTTCGTTGTTATTATTCAAAGAATAATTAGATCAAACATATTTAAAATTGGACTAGGAGAGTCAGTCCGCAAGTTTCTATAGTTTGATAAATCTTGAGTTGTGCCTCATCCAATTTATTATTATTAACTAGACTGTTAAAGTTGTGTTATGTAAATTGGTGCGATGGGTATGTGTTAGGTTTAAAACTTTGTTGCCCAAAAAAAAACAAAAAATGTTAGGTTTTTCTAGCATAAAATTGTGGGTATTACATAAACCTTAGTGAAATCAGCTCCCCCATGGCCACTCTCGGTTGATCCGTCGAAACATTTCAGGACTCGACAAAATATCTTGTATAGCCTCAAACTATCTAGTCACTCTATCTCACCTATGTTCCTCCATTATGTGAGGCTCTCTCCCAACTAAGAAACATTTGGCCGTGAAGTAGTCTCGGTGTCTCCTCTCATCCTCCCTTTAGCTCATAAATCACTGAAACATGTATGGCCACCACACTATCTGCTCCTCCTATAGGTCATCAAAGTCTCTCCTCCATCCATCTACATCCCCCTGTCCCTCATAATGCCAAACCTAGCCCTCATCTTGACCATACCACCAGGCTACAGGTGTTGTCTTGACTACCTATCCTCTCCTCACCACTCCTCGCTTGGCGACACTAATGTGCTCCCAGGCCCATACCTATAATAGTGACACATGTGTCATGCTCAAAATGTCTTGGTAACAAATAACATGCATGTCTCTATAAAGATATGCCAGTACAGATGTGCCCCATGAAAACTACCCCTCTCTCCCCTCGACAATATGTCAAATCACCTCCATAAATCTTAGATGGCAAAAATGCTTGCCCTAGTCTGGCAACATTAATCCACTGATAAGTCCACATAGATAAAGTGGTAATGGTGGCACCCTTAATGACATACATCGATCCATATCCAACTGCCCTCTCTACATGGGTAGGTCATCTCACCCATATGCTATGATCTAACTCTGCCCCTATCGATATCACCTCACTCACTATGCGCCCCGCTATGGGAAGCCTCAAAATGTGACACACATCCTCTAGTGTCACTATCATCTCCCCCGTCAGAAGATGGAATGTTGATATCTCCATGCTCCATCGCTCTATGAGTGTTGTCAGCATAGCCTGATGTGCTCTAATCATTGGGTATCCTAATAGGTACAACAATCCTACCTACTCCAATGCATGATGGTCTGCCCCGGTCATGGCCACCATCATCGCCATCAACACCTCTGAGTTTCTCTCATGAGTCCGCAGTGAGTCAAAACTCTGCATCCATAATGACCCACCTATTAGTCCACTTACCTTTTTCTTTCTCGGGCCTGAGAAACCATTTTACTAATATTTTTTCTTCCATTTTTTCTTTCTTCTCCCCTTAGGTTCCCCTCAATTTTTGGTGCAATCAGCCTGGCTCGGGGTGGACCTTCCCTCATCCAGGGCAAGCCCACTTCCATCTAGGGCGGATCCCCTCCAATGCGGGGCAGACGCGGCCTAGCTCGAGGTAGACCCACCCTTTATTGGGGCGGACATGCCCCTGCCTAGGGTAGATCTGCCCCAACGTGGGGGAAAACCTGCCCGTTGTTGGGGTGGACCTACCATTTGCTGGGGCAGACCTAGTCGACAAAATAATTTTTTTTCCCCCTACCCATCTTTGTACACTACCCCAAACACAAAACCTAGATGTTCAAAAAATCATGCAAATTAAAAAAATATATTAAATATGCTTAAAATCACAAGAAATGGTTTTCACTCTAACCTGGCATGGAACTACATGCTCATGGTAAAATCGCCACACCTCATCCCCCTTGGTGGATAATGTCTAAGTCGTAGTCCTTCAACATCCTATCTCCTCATCTCTTTCCTCTCCTCTTTTCTCTCTCTCTCTCAACTGCTATCGTGCAAATGAGGAGTGGTAATTTCTTAAATTACCTTATATAACTTTTCCCTCCCTTTTTACCCCTTTTAAGTGAAGGGTATATTTTTTCCCCTTTAATTAAAATTCTTTCCACTCAACTAATTCCCTAACATCCCGAGGTCGCCATCTGCAAACCATATCTCTGATTGACTCCGTTCAAAAGCCAAACTTGCTTGGTTTTTTGAGCTCTATCCAACCATACCCTTCATTTCTTCCTATCAAGATGTCACCTTGGGCCACTTTTTCTTCCCCAATTGCCCTCTCGAGGGGGCACACCCTATCATTTTTCCCCATTCCTCTGTCGCGGTCATTCCCTCACAAGACTAGGGCATCTCCCTTCATTTCCCTCCATTTGGGCAGCTCATGCATCTCCTCCCATGCTAGGGCATCATTTTCTAGTTGCTTCCTCTTTAGAGTCATCTACATTTTCTTTTCTTTGAAACACTATTATTCTTACAATGTTTCGAAGAGGGAAAAAATGTAGACATCCAAATTTGACCACTTCCACATGGTAAAACTCATCTACTTTATTCATTTATTTCGTAAATATTAATTAAACAATTTATTTAATTAATATTACACCTTCTGCCTAAAGTCCCTAAAGGATCTAATTGAACAATTAAATACTTTACCTTACATCTTTTCCTCTCTAAATTAAATAAACATATCAATTTACTTAATCTAGTCATTTGACCTTTTTGAATAAAATCAATTTTAAATTATTCATTTTTCTGTATCCTTGTCCAATCCTCCATAACCCTCTTCTAATCTAGATTAAGTTAATTAATCCATGATTAGGATATGCACACCTTAATCAGGAGTAATGCCACATCCTCCATAATTTCCCACTTGCTTATAATCCTTCGTTAATTTTCTTAATTATATATTTACACAACCTTAATCTAATTTCATTTCTACATTTAGCATACTTTTTTTGGTCAACCTTCACATTTTCCACATTTAGCATTGACCCTCTTCCCCATGTGAATTTTTAATTCATTTTTATTCATGCAAGATTCCTCTCTTTCCCATTTGAATTTTTAATTCACATTTATCCTTACAAGACTCTCCTTATTCCCATGCAAGTTGTAGAACCTTTGACTTGTCACATCACTCACATGTTCCAAGTCTTCTAGAATCTTTGACCTATCACATCACCCACATATGTCAAAATCCTACCTTTTTAGAGACCTTGTCTTATCCAAAAGATTCTTCTAATCATGAGAATTTTAATTCACATTTATTTCTCCAACTACTTTCCTATTCCCCATGGAGATTTTTGAGGAATTCTAAAATTCCTCAAGTGTCACTTTCATTCTCACTTGGGGACAAAAATTTCCTTTTTGAGGAAATATTCTCATTCCCCAAGGTACTTTAAAAGTACATATACTTCTTCCACATCATTTGTCCTTCTTCCACCTCACTTATACCTCTTTCCATCTCATCATACCCTTGGACACCTCACCCTCCACATGTCAAGATGTGAGAGTTTGTGAGGCATCTACTCACCATAGCCCTCCATCTTGGCCATGGTGGCTTAATCCTAACTATTGAATTCTCTAGAAAATTCAACTTCTTCTGTAAATACCTCGCTCTTCTAATGCATTCTAACACTTTTAGCATTCAAGTACCTTCATGCTAGAAAAATTGTGAGCCATTCAAGCACTCTTTGCATTCAACCTATCTTGCATCTACACCTTCATTTTCACCATCATGGCATACCTAGCTTAACTATCATCTCATCTTCCATCCATCCATTTTCATCCATTGTCATCAAAAGGAGCATATATATCAACCAACATCAAGGCCAACCAAGGAGATTGATACGAAAGAATGGTATAATCATTTGTATTTATTTTCCTTTTGTGTTTCCCTTAGACTAATCGTTGAGGTGGCCTAGTGTTTTCATTTTTGCATTCTTAGTTTAGTTTGCATATTTAGAATAGAAAACACTTGCATTCACACTATTATTCAAATTCCTCTTCTCATCAAAGACATACAAGAACTCAACCTGATGTTCATATGCATAAATAATCCTCAACCTTCGCACCTTCCCTTGTTTGTAATCTTCTTTAAATGAATAAGTACATACCATAAAACTAAATTCTGGCATAGCTAATATTAGAAAACCTTGGACTTTCACAAGGAAACTTTCACATCCAAAATATTGTTATACAAATTCACAAACTATTCTTACTTTAGCTCAGACTCAAATCACTTGTGATTTCATAAAATTTACCCTGACATATGCAATGAAAACAAACTTCATGGAATTTTTCATACAGAGGTATCATATAACACTTTGATATTCCATATTTTTTAGTTATCTCTCTGTATATCTTTTCAAAACATGGTATCATGATTATCAAAACCTTAAAAACTATTCAATATAACACTAAACTATGCAATGACACATTATCAGGAATGCAAAGCTCTTGTGGCAACATATAACATTCTTATACATTATTCTTCAACTCTTCCTCACTATGCATTGTTAGAGCACAACCATAGTATTATTGTCTCCAACATTATCTCATAGAGCACAAGCCTCCATCAAAATAAACACAATTCATTAGCTTCACTTCATATACAAAAAGCTATCTCAAATAGTTACAAAATTGTTAACACATTACATCAAACTAGAATATAGGAAAATGCCCATCAAACTGAAGGTTTTGGGAAATGACTATTGGGAAAATTTGAATGAGGACCATTGATATTAAAAGCATGCCAATCCACCCATTAAATTATATCCATTAGTTTGTCACTAGGTGGTATAAAATAAACTACTAACCTGTTAAGTTGATTAACCAAGGAGATAGGGCCAATAACCAATATGTTTAACACCCTTAAGATTTCACTTAAGTTACTAGCCACCTCTTATAGCTCGTTAACTCTCAAATAGAACATAAAGTAAACCTTCCTTTAAAATCCTTCATAAGGTACAAACAGTCCATGAGATCTTCAACATTGCTAAAACCTAAACACTCATGAATGCTAGATACATGATCCCTTGTGAACCACCATTACACTATGAGATAAATGAACACCATAAAACCATGAAATGAGCCACTTGTGTAACAACACCATGAAGCAATAAAATTGTACCTTCATGAACAAGAATCCAAGTATCTTTGACATGAAAGGTTGTTTGACCTCAACATCACAAAATGAACCATTAAACAACTCTATCATAAAGTGCCAAAGGAAAAATGCCACTGCAACTCTCTATGTCAAAATACCACTACAACTCTTGTAATGAAACAACCCTATCATATATATGTCAACACCTTTAATATGAAGGAACAAGTAGTGGAGAAATACCATTTCATAGACTTCTTGCATCCTAAAAATTGCATTTTCACCATAAACATGAACAAGTTCCTTTAACATGTACCTCAATACCTTTGACATATCAATCGGTGCCATGAAATGATCAACACCATCAAGTATCAACAATGATTTTTTCTTGAAGCAACTCTTTGACATCAATGACAAACATCAACAAACCCCCTTTGTCATTGATGGAAAACTCTTGCAGGCCTTTGAAATCAATGAAAAACATCAACACTCTTTCCCCCACCATAGCTTATGATGCCAATAATTATTTGAGGACTAAGACATTAAAGATAAGTACCCTTGTTTGCCAAAGTACAAGCCTTATTTGAAAGGAACTCATGCTAGCTTATCCTAATTGGAAGAGGCAACCACTTGCTTGTAATGAAGGATGAATTCCAATAGAATTCTTTAAGTTGGGAGGATGGGACAATCTTGTAGACTTTTCCATTGAGAATTGTGTAATATGTTATTTTGAAGAGGACATAGGTAATATTTTATTTTGATTCTCTACATTTTTTGTATTATATGTTTATTTTATGTCAAGTCTTCAAAAGTATTGAGGGGAGAGTAACCATTCCAAGAGTCCTCCCAAAAAGGTGATTTATCTTAACTATGAATGAACCAAGTCATGTGAGGCTATATGACCTCTCTACTTTGAATTGTAAAACTCTAGATCTTTGAGCCCTATGGGGGATTTAAGATAGTGAAGAATATCTTTGGATTAGAGTTATCTAAATAATTATCCTAAATTATTTGAATCCATTTAGTTTTAGGTTTCATGAAAATGTTCCAAGTTAGTTTAAGCCCAATGGATAAATTTTGAGCTTCTATATTTTGAATTCCTACTCCTCCCAACTTCTTTGATCTGGAAATAATATCACAAGTAAAAGATATCTAATTTTTACTATATTTATCCATGTTTCACTTCCATAATTTTTTTTGAGGTACTTTTCAATTTAAAAGACTATTCCTTTAGGAATTCTAAACATTGACATCATATAAAGAGGGATAGTATATATGACAACTTTAATCATAAGTATTTTCTTGAAAGTGTTAACCATGTACTTATTTAGGTACCAATACTCTTCTATATTGCTTCAATACTTATTTTCCAAAAATCATTCTTAAGAGCCCTACTAAAAAGAGGGATCCTTGGGTGTTGGCAAGACAAATGTTCACACTTGAAGCTTGAGATTGAGACTATTGTATTTTGGAAAAGAATAAGAGTGCTAAAGAAGAAAGTATATAGGGTTAACCTTTTGTCCAAAATAAACACTATAAAAGGATCTGATATGTTTAATAAGAAGATGAACTTACCTAGGGAGCTTTCTAAAATTTCAAAGACATATAGCATAAGCAAGTTCTCTAAGTTCATATTTCCTCAAGGTAAGTTCTTGTTTTCAAAATAGACTTTGCATTGATATTGTCACATCTCAATGGTTGCAAACCTTAGTTTTTAGTTATTTTTGACCCTTTTGTTCACTTATCTATTTCAAATAATCTAAGTATATAGAAAATGGATTTGTTTGACATTCATAATGGACAAATAGGTCACAACATAATAAGTTCATTGATAGAATGGTTCAATATTCTATAATATCTTGAAGTCAATGCTATACATTAAGATCCAATGGAGTGTAATATAAGTATCATTACATATATTTTTATTTTCATGAGATGCTATTGATTGATACTAACATATGTAGGATTTCATGTATTTATTTTGTGAATAGATTTGATAAGCCACAAGATCGACTTAAACTACTTAACTTAGTATACTAGCATGTTCAAAGGTTTATTAACGTGGTAAGGAAAATTGAACTTCGAATGCCAATGCTTTAATATTCATATGAGAGTACAAAAATAGATTTCAAAGAAGTGTAATGAATTCAGAAATATTAAACGAACATATTTCAAATTTATTCAGACTAAGTAATTATGCATAACCATATCCTTACAAAATCATATTCAAATTTCTAACTTGAACATACACAATTGATATGAGAATTTGATTCAAATTACGCATCCAATTCTTATCTATTTAATCAATAAAATAATCAAAATTATATGAAATATTTCACCACATGCCTACTTCAAATACAAAGTAGTAGTAAGATAACTTTATTGTACTAATTATCCATTTATCAAATTCCTACTTAAACATGTCTTATAACACATCAATTTATACAGCAATAAAATTTATACCTTTAAAATTTTCCTCCAAGATATCTCATCATATATTCAAGATCTTGAAACGTCATCACTGTGAATTTTCCGAACATTAGTTTATCACTACAATAAACACATGACATTATGTTTACACGCATACACAAGAAAAGCACATAGAACACAAGCTGAGTTTAAAGATTTTGAGAGCATTTTGTAAATCCATTTTGTGGATATGTTGCAATAATTGCATTCCATGAGTTGACATCTCTTTCAGGCATTATGTCAAACAGTTGACGTGCCTTGTCTGTACATCCACATTTTGCATTCACGTCTACCAGGGCAGTTGCAACTACAACATTTGAAAAAATACCTCTATCCTTGATGCTTTTATGGATGTTCCAAAGCTTCCTTTTTGGCACAGGCAGGGAGGATGTTTGAAACGGTTGCAGCATTCAGCTTTGAACTTGGAATTTGGATTTACAACTGGCAGTTACTTATGCTCGAATGTTTCTAAAGCCTTGTCAACAAACCCATTTGCTGCCATCTCTTCCAGGCATTTTGTGAAACAGTTCATACGCATTGGCCACGCTGCCAAATTTCGCAAGCATGTTAGCACACAAAATTCAACAAGACGATGAAAAAGAAATCATGTCCCTGTACAAACGTTTAAATTGTCTGCATCCAAATCATTGTATGCCCGAAGACTGCAAAGTCTAGTAATATAGGAAGAAGTCTGGCCCAAAGTGCGCCTCCCACTTAAATCTTTATCTTCAATTGTGGATGAACAATTTTGGATTATGTTCAATATATAATAATATAACAATGTACTTGTTTAAACTAAGGCTCTGCACTATAATTACTGTTTGAAAGCTCTGCATGTTTACATTATTGTTATATTATATATTAAATATAACAAAAAAATCTTCTTCCACATTTGAAGACAAGGATTTAAATGGGAGACGCACTTTGGACAAGACTTCTTCCACATATGGCTTGATCACATATAACTATTTAATATTATCATATAGTTTCTGAAATGGACTGACTCCAGAGTTTCGTATAATAATATTGCACCATTTGAAATTTTGTCGTAACCCACCTATGAATTGATTGTGTAAGATAATTTGGTTGTCGATACCTTGCACGGATATATTAAGTTTAATTTTGTTCAGTTCAATGCCCATTCAGGACTGCGCCAATCATGCAGCTCTTATTTAAAGTGGTTGACAGCACTTCTTTTGTGAGTGGGCACTTCTTCTGTGAGTGGGGTATCTCACCACCACCATGGCCAACAATAACACCGCACAATACATCTATTTGCCCATCTTCAATATGGAAAATAATAATACTAATAAAAATGAGTTTTTTTCTTAAAATTTCACATGCTATCAAAATAAATTTAGAAAATGTAAATAAACTCTTAACAGATGACATTTTCAAAGTATTTGGGAATGGGAAAATATGGAAAATATGTGGTGTATTAGGGGAGAGGGCTCTATAGTGGAGCATTCTAACTTCGTGTTTCTCAAAATCTTACGTGGAAATTTCAAATCACTCGCAATTTTGTACATGTCGGCAACTCATGTGCTTCTATATTTCATTTTAGGGCCACATCATCAAATATGATGCCACATTAGCATGCTTTTTGTTGAGATATCCAAAATGGCCCCAAAAAAAAGTGAAACCAATAGTGGTGCACTAAGTCATGTTTTATTGGTGCGCTGATGTGGCATCACATGATTTGTCACTTTATGTACTTTATAGATAAAAAGTGTTCTGCAATTGAATATTAAAGTGCTCCACTATGGGGTCCATTGAGGACTACTTCTATCCCCACTATTGGACCCTCCTCCATTATGGGCCCCTCTCCCCTAATGTTGAGAGTCTATTGAACTGTGAAAATTTTGTAGAAGTAATTGAATGAGAAGATGTTATATATGTAATTGCTAATCAATTTGAATGGAGTTGATGGTTGTAGTTAATGAATTGTCATACAATATATATATATATAATTTAATTTGTAAATTAGAAAAAATTAGTGACAGAAAATATCAATTATATTGATTGAAATTTTAAATATTTTCAATATTTCACATAAGTGTTTATTTTTCTTGGAAGATTAGAACATTTACATTGGTCAAACATTGCAAGAAATAGCATTGACACAAAATATAAACAAGAGTTGCAGGGCAGCAAAGTTCCTACCAAATAGTAATAGAATTGTTATGTTTTAATTAGTTGTGTTTGATAAATTTTAGCAATGTCACAAATGATAAGTACCTGTTTGGTGGAAGGTGCATCTAATTGGTGACAAAGCCTATGATAGATTTAGATCTAATGGCAGGGCACAAAACACTTTACAATCTTGATTTTAGGATTCAAATAACTAATGGACATAGAAGATAAGTAAGTACAAACCAAGCAACAATAAATTTCAATGGAGGGGGGGAACAAGGGCAAAGAGAGCTAGAGTTCCAAACAAGGATCCTCAACTCTAGTTTCAGCTTAACACACAAGGAGAACATAACAACATCACAATACAATGACAATACTCTTATAACAGAACTGTAAGAAATATTATTAAAATAAATAAATAAACAATAGTAGACCTTAATAAAAATGGACTACAATCTCATAGAGAGCAATAGAAAAATTTATCAAAAATTAATACAAAATCCTCATTAAATCAGTCAAAAACCTATGTTCCATTTATTGTGATAAATATTATGAATGATTTAAAAATAATAATAATAATAAACAAAACCAAAAAATAATAAAAACATTAAAATAAGACATACTTTAAAAGGAAAATTATATGAAAAAAATATTAACCAACGGATCAGATGGAATGAGTTCAAGTGATGAACGTTACTGGGATTTGAAAACAACACCTCAGGTTCAAACTTAATTAGACATGATAAATGTGTTGGCATTGGATGCAATACTGCATTCAACACACTCAAGAGTGCAATGCCCTCAAAATTGTAAATTTCCACCAATTTGAAATCAATAAGGTATCCCACAAACTAGTTGCATGCCTACGTAAAGGAAATAACTCTAATGTTTTTAAAGGATCTCCCTATGAATTCTTGCGAACTCCGCTATTCGCTTTTTCTTCCTGCATATTAATACATACTATTCAAAAATTTACGACAATTTTATTGATAAAACATATATGATATAGGAAGCCAGAATATTTAATTTAATCGTAAAAATGCAAAAAGAAATTATGCACTGTCCTCTTAGAAGTAAACACTATTTTTTTCCTCAGTCCAACTATGAAGAAGATTTGCGCACTTGCCACCAAAATGTAATTAAGAAAACTCAAAGCTTTGCCTGTAAACACAATCACAAAAATTCACTACAATCAGTTAATCCAATGAAATGTGGTATACCATTATCTATTTCCTCTCATAAAACTATCAGGTCAAAAATGAAGAAAATTCTTCAAATCTTTCAACAATTCTCATTTCATCTAGCATTATCGAAATAAATTCATAAGTTTTCCAAAATTTATGCAAAAATCAACTATCTTGAAAATACGGTGAATCGTAGAATTTCTGGCTCACTTAAAATATAAATGATTCCATTGAACTACAAGAATTTTGAACTGTTGATTTTCCAAATCTAATGAAATTCATGTTACCATATTGCTTTTTTCCTGATTTCATCCTCAAATGTATTAAATATTCTCAAATTTAATTAAGAAAATATGCTAAGAGAAAGTTGAGTACGATTAGATCTTACCGATGGCACAACCCTATGGGAGATTCAAACAAATTTGTTGTAGGAAAACCATCTAGAAAAAAGATAAAGGAAATAAAATGTAGAACTCAAATTCTACTTGTTGAAACCCTTCTGCACAAAGATTCTCCAAATTTTATCATTTAATGTGGCAAAATAGAATTATGTAGCATTAACTAACAATCACCATTCGAACTACATACTCCACTCTCGTCAGTTGCGTAATTCCAGCCGATGCCTCTTCCACTCTCGTCAACCACTACCTACCTCTCCACTCTCATAATTCAATATTTATTGTTCATGTAACAAGCCGTAAATATTCGGTGAGATTTAATCTATCCAGCTGTAGGGTAATGATTTAATGATTTTTCAAAGATTTAAGGACACTGATGCCTTTGTGTAGTGGATGTGTTAATGTGGAAAGGTTATTAAAAGCTTTTAGTTTAAAAATGTGAATAGTTATGTGTTTAAGTGGATGTGTTAATATGGAGAGGTTATTAAGAGCTTTTAGTTTATTTATCATACAATAAATATTAAAAAATAAATTAGCTTTTCCTCAAATTTGAAGATTGACATTAAAAAAAAAGGGTGATGATTTCAAGAATTCTCCTTGATTTAAGGTAGAGTTTTTCTGAACACACCCAAATGGACAATTCAATAAATGGGAAAATAACATATAGTTATTTATTCACTTAATAGTAAACTATTTTTTTACTTTATAAAAATATGGATATAAATTTTTCTTTTAATAACTAAGATAGGTAGATGTATTTAATGAAAATTAGTTATTAATATTTATAGACTAGTATACCTATAAATTTTATTTCTACAACCATATTAGGTACTAACTTATAAATGTTATTTTTACTTTCATAAATGAAATAAATTGTGTATCAAATTTATATTTATTATAGATTTATTTAAATAGATAGATAGATGTATTTAAATATTAAATATCAATGTCTATGTATAGAAAAGTAAATAAATGGGAGAACAGCGTATAGTTATTTATTCACTTAAGAGTAAACTATTTTTTTACTATATAAAAATATGGACATCAATTTTGATTTTAATCATGTAAGATAGGTACATGCATTTAATAAAAAATATTTGTTAATATTTATAGACTAATCTACCTATTATTAGAAAAAATAATGTAAAAGATGTCTAAGACACCAATTTTAATTATAGAATAACTTTAATAAACAAGTAAAAAAAAAATTATTATGGTCATTGCGGAAAATTTGTGAAATGGAAGTAATGGAAGCGCATTAATCGCTTATATCGGGTGAAATTTTTCTACCAATTAGATTGAAGATAATTGAATTTTGAAATATGTTTTGTTATATAATTGGCATGTATACATTGATAATAGATAAAAAGAATCAAATAGAAAAAATGCTTAAGCTCTCATTGGTTAAAAAGTGAATTATTAATAACTAGTTAAGTTATGGCTGTGCCTATAGTTCCTTGGCAAGAACTAATAAATATATATACAAAGTTACAATATTTATATTTTTATTAGCAAAATACTTTATACTTACTATTTTTTAGAAGCCCTCTCATGAATAATGTTTTGAAAAATCATCTTTTGAATTTGTGTCATTGTCTGAGAATTATATACAAGACAAAATATTAAATATATGGAAGAATTGTTTTTCTTTTCATTTAAGTTTTTTCAAGAAATACACAAATAATTTTTTGAAATTTCATTTGTTTATTGCTTAAAATATTTACAGACAACAATTTTACTAAATATAAGGTTTGCAATATTTGTTTGATTGGCAATTAATTTCTTTCTAAAATATAATTGCTAAATTAGTTTCCCTCTCATTCCAATCATTTTTAAATGACTATATGAACAATAAAGGTTTATTACCAATAGAATAAAATTATTGAAAAAGGTTTTTGAAGTTATTTTTAAATGAATCATGATATTTATTATGTTAAGGAATATAAATATTAAAAAAAATCATAAAAATTGAATAGAAAAGCACAAACCTTATCCAAAAGTGTAAAGTTTCCTTATGATAAGGAAAATTGAAATCTAAAGATAGTACAAGGAAATAATACATTAAGATTAAATAACAATTTATTATAAGGTGGAGATTCATTATAGAGCTTGATTGGAGTGCAATACTCTACTTAAACATAAAATAGTAAAATGGTGAAATAGTAAATAATAAGTTTACAAATCATGTACACATAAAAATGATTAAGTTAATTTTTCTATTCTTATTTGGAAAAATTATTTTCAACAATTGAATTTGATGTTTGAATACAGTTGAGTGCATACATGTCATTATGTATACCAATTGTTTGAGACAAAAAAATTGAAACCCTATTCCCTCTACAAATTGAAATTGAAACTTATTAATGGCTGCAAATACCAACAAAAGAGAATAAGGCTAAAAAAGTTTAGTAGAATAGGTCAAAAGAAACCACTATCTCTAATAAAATAATTTAAAGAAATGATAATAGTACATATAATATAATTGTAGGTAGAACAACAAAAAAAAATATTTTTCACTAGATCATGTGATTAACCAATGCTTGGAAGTAAAACCTATATACAACAAACATATGATATTTAGCTATTTTGAGTGCATACATGTCATTATGTATACCAATTGTTTGAGACAAAAAAATTGAAACCCCATTCCCTCTCCAAATTGAAATTGAAACTTATTAATGGCTGCAAATACCAACAAAAGAGAATAAGGCTAAAAAAGTTTAGTAGAATAGGTCAAAAGAAACCACTATCTCTAATAAAAGAATTTAAAGAAATGATAACAGTACATATAATATAATTGTAGGTAGAACAACAAAAAAAAAAATCACTAGACCATGTGATTAACCAACGCTTGGAAGTAAAACCTATATACAACAAACATATGATATTTAGCTATTTTAGTTTCATGAACTATGTGAATAGTATAGAAATATGAAACAAAGGTCTATATATTATTTTTCCATGTTTAAATTTATTGGACATCATTGTAATATGAATGGATTTAAATTTTTGAAAATCATGATAAAATAAAAAACCTTATGTTTATTTTAACTACTAAGAATTATTATGTCACAAAAAATGTTTAAATAACTTCTTGAGGGATACAACCAAGACATAAATATTATATACAAGTATCATTTGGTCATACAATTACTTGTTTAAGAGTCTAAAAAATTAGAATGTTTATGACTTATATTTTTACCACTCATCGATTTTCTTAGGTAGCCTCTTCTACAATTCACCATAACCAAAAGAGTAAAAATGAGTTACCTTGGTCATCATAGTTTGGAGAGTCAAACTCAAAATTGTAAAATAGATGTTTTCTTATTGATAAATATGTGTGCATTATTGAAAAATTATGAACAAAATGATCAATAGTCTAATTTTTTCTTTAGTTAAGCATGTGAGAGTGAAAGGAGGTAAACATGAAAAATAAATTTTGTACAATAATATACAAGAGGAGGTATGTTAAAAAAATCATAAAATTAAAAGAAAATAAACAATAATATAATATACCATAACATAGTGATTTATGTGGAAAACCCCTTTCAAGAGAAAAAAACCCATAATCTAAATAAACTCAAAATATTATTTAGTAGTCAAATGTTAAAATACATTTGTAGATTTCAATCATTTACAAGAGTATTACCAATAATACATCTAGAGCATTGTGACAACATAACAGTATGAGAGAGAATGAGAGTGGGAGAGCGATCTATTAAATTACTTTTGAATTGGCATTCAAGTGGGAAATTCCATTATCTAGCCTATAGATAGGGGGTCTTTTAAGGCCACCGTACCCTTCAATATTCCTCAAAAGGGAGTCTTTGACGATATTTCTATGAAAAATAAATCTAACTAGGATTAAAAGGTGGTTCCTAGTTTGCATAGTCAAGCAGGTTCTATGTTGGATACTTCTTCCGAATTGGTTTATTCTAAGGAGGGCTTGAGTATCAATCTCTCATTAGTGGCAAATATTGTCTCTTCAATATAAAATTATTTAATTGGTAATTTAATAGCCTGGCCTAATATTCATGTAGAAACAAATTAGATTAAAAATTGTGTGGTAATTAAAAGGAACTATTGTGGTAAGTTTTATGGCTAGGGCTCTCTACCCTTCTTCATTCTTTTATTTTGGGATCTCAAAAATGGTTTTGATAAATTATCTTTGGCTTTTGAGAAAAAATCTCCTTTTCTTTGTTATTGGAAAATCAATTTTGACTCCCTAGTTGATCTTTGTGCTATAGCTCCTATCTATATTAAACTCCTTGGATTACCTCTTGAATTTTGGGATAAAAAAGGTGTTCATGGGTTTAAAAATATTTTTGGATAGTATAATGTAGTGGACAAAGAAACAAAAAATAGAAATGGTCCTTTTTAGTATCTATGTCAATGTACAAGTGAAAAGGTCCCTTCCAAACTTAATCACTCTATAACCAAAATTTAAGAAGTGGATCTAATTAATTCTTTATAAAAACTCAAGGATTTATTTCCAATATTATTTACTATTTAGGCATTTTATGAATCAATGCTTGGTCAAAAATAAAAGGCCAAAGGAAAAAAGAATAAAATACAATTGGGAAAGGAATTTTCTTTTCCTTCTCCTATTATTGGAGCTTCAAAGGAGGTTATCCATTTAAAAAACTATAACTATCGAGGTTATGTTAGAGAAATACCTAGAACAATATCATTTCTACAAGGATATATTAAACCATTTTGACTCTTTGGAACCTTTTCCCTCTAGAGGAGGGAGAATCATTATTAAATAATCTTCAAAGGGTGGATGGACACATGATAGACATAGAGACCTGAACTCCCTAGATAGAATGTTATTGATGTAATGCCCGACCAAGGAACCCATGAGATATTAACTCAAATACATGGGATAATAATTTTTTAGAATTACAAGATATGAACACTTAAGAAACATGAGTGCAACAAGGCACACTATGTCTACACATGACATCTCATTGTAATGTGACATCGTACAAGCGAAAGACTAACACCCCAAAAATGCCTGACCTAATAGATATGTTGGGAACAATAATTACCATGAAAGATTAAGACCTTCCCCATCCTTCAAAAGACTATTAGAATATGTTTCTATGAATTTTCATGGCATTCCAATCACCATGAGACCACATTTGTTTGAGGTATTTTTTCAAACAATTCAGTGCCTTGTCTATGTTTTTGCTTACTATTATGCTTACTAATATGCTTTCATAGACAAAGCAGTGAACTATTTGAAAAAATTCCTCAAACAAATGTGGTCTCATGGAATTCCATGAAAAACAAATACAATTGGAAGTTGCAATTATCACTGTAGTATGAATGAATTAATATCTTTGAGAATAGTACATGGTTGCATAGGTAGATTTCCCTATAGTTGTTGGTATATTTTTAGAATATATTGTTGATACATCTACTGAAGATGACAAGGTATATCTGTGAGACAAAGTGCATTGCTTGTTAAATATGTTGTTTCCCATTTTATAACAAAATTTTGTTAGGGGGTCTCCATTTACTATTATCACTCTAATTATCATCATATATCTACAATTATCACTCTAATTAACTACAATTATTTTGGAAAACATAGTGGAAGGTGAGTATATGTTTGCCAAAACATAATGGCCAGCCACAGTTAACCAATCATACATATAAAAAATTCAATGCCTTGTCTATGGCTTTTCAGAGCATTCCAATCCCAAGGTGTTTGAATTCCATGACAATCCATATTTATTATTATTCTTTGATAGTAAACACCCAATGATTTCCAATCATCATATACATGCATAGTATGATTGCAAGTTCGAAAACACCATGGGAGGTGAGAATATGTCTGCCAAAACACAATGAAAAGATTGTACTGATTTGGTTTGAATGCATGTTTTGCTAAGTAATATTGTACTAAGATTTTTAAATATTACCTACATTTATTTTGGAAGCTTTTAGGGATTCTTTCCCTTATAGTAGTTAGTGCTTTCAATGTCATCCAAGTCTCTTTGGTTGATACACAATGAACTATTTGATAAAATGCTTTGGAAAACATATATATGAAAAATGTGGTAGCATAAACAAGGTAGTGAACTATTTGAAAAAATGCCTCAAACAAATTTGGTCTCATGGAATGCTATGACAAGCAAATGCAATTCCAACAACTACTCCTAGTTATTAGTTATGCAATGTGAAGTAATTGCATAACTTCTTAGGTTGACTTTGTAAAAAACCTATATTGTAGTTTAAATTGTGTCATCTATCAGCATCTACTTATTAGTTATGCAATGTGAAGTAATGCTTTGAGTTTGAAAGACATGCGATGCAATGAAATGAAAAACATTGGGTGTTTATAAAATTGCAACCCACATCACAATAAACCCAAGCCCTTGCGGTTTTCAAGCCTGTATATGTGTGTGTGCATTACAAATAGCAAGAACACCAATTTCTTGCCATTATCGACAATAATGAACAAACTTGTTGAAAGTGGTGAAACACAAAGTGTTAATGGTTGTTGGAAAACACTCAGTGTTTATAAAATGATGCCTTTCATTACATTCCTAAGGTCTAAATAACAAAATATTTTCAAGACTTCATATTGGTTTGTAAAATTCTAAGATGCAAAATACTAGGTTTTACAAAACATGCAACCAACTTAATGTTTGAAAACAATTTACAAACAAAAAACCTCATAATGTTTTAAAACCCTTTGTAACTAACAACCCAAATGGTTAGAAACCCCTCACCTCACTTTGGTTGTTTTTTTGTCTCTCCCTGCTCTCCAACCTTTCAATTTCAACCTGTAGAATCAAAAAGTCGACATCACACAATGTTAATGGTTGTGGGAAAACATTGGGTGTTTACAAAATGGTGCCTATCATTACATTCCTATAGTATAAATAGCAAAAGCTTTTCAAGACATTCATATTGTTTTGTAAAATTTGAGGTTGTAAAACACTAGGTTTTCTGAAACCTGTAACCCATTTAACATTAGAAAACCCTTTATAGAAAACAACCCACATAATGTTTTAAAACCCTTTAGAAGTAACAACATAATTGGTTACAAACACGTCACCTCACTTTTGTTAGCTTTTTCATCTCCCCCACCTGCAATTCTACTCTCCAACCTTTCGCTTTCAACCTATGAAATGAAAAATCCAATAACACTAAATGCTAATGGTTGTTGGAAAAAACTAAGTGTTTAAAAAATGGTGCACTTCATTACCTTCCTATGGTCTCAATAACAAAATATTTTAAGACATTCATACAATTCTCTAAAATTCCATGTTGCAAAACACTGAAATTTATCAAACTTGCAACCCACTTAATGTTTTAAAAACCTTTAAAAACAACAACGTATTCAAACCCTTTATGAGTAACAACCTAATTGGTTACAAACCCCTCACCCAACTCGGTTAGTCATCTCCTCCACCCGCAACTCCACCCCCTTGCTCTCCAACATTTCACTTCCAACCTATAGAATGAGAAAATCCACAACATAGAGTGTTTTCCAATAACAATACTTTCTATAATTTAAAACACATGTCCTAATCACGTCAGCATCCCTTCCTGCCCATGGTGAACGAATAGCTTCTCATGTAAGGCAAAAAATTCCTATGTAATTCAAAGCGACGAAAAACATGAGCTAATGTTGTTGTTAACTCCTCGCTTTCCTCGCTGTTAGATTTCCTTTTGTCTGCCAGTTTTGTCACTTTTATCATCCATTTAGTAGGCCCCTAACGACGTTGTCTCATCATATTATGTATTTTTCTATGTATGATGTTATTTATATATTTATGTGTTTTTGTATGTACATAAGTATATTTTGTTAGAAGATTAACCGCATCTAAACAATAAAAACATATTGTCAATAAAATAAAATAATTTAAAAATTCAAATTACTTTTGTAAATTAAATAATTTGTATTATAATTTTTCTAAAATAAATTTTGAAGTAACCTCAACCCTTTTAGAAAAATTGAACATTAAGTAAACATGAGTTAAGCCATGGTCAAAAAGCTACAAACCAACATGGCTTCACGACATTTGATGCTCTATGACTCCGAATAAAATATTGAACCGCTTGATGATAAAAAAGAGGGAGAAA
This sequence comes from Sequoia sempervirens, assembly GCA_007258455.2. NCBI lineage: Eukaryota > Viridiplantae > Streptophyta > Pinopsida > Cupressales > Cupressaceae > Sequoia > Sequoia sempervirens. Next base: position 381,034,522 of record VDFB02000015.1, on the reverse strand, counting down.
TTATAGAGAATTTGTAGGAGAGAAGCAACACAAGTTACGGTGGATTATGATCCACTTTGGAAGCCACTTTTGACCATAACCACAACTCAAATCATGATAATGGCGACCTCAAACTATTGTTAACAAATTAACAATGATGATGAAGACCAATAATAGGGATCAATCAAAGCTCTTAAGTATTCACATGGACCATATCTGATTGTGATTTTAAATAAGTATGCGTGGGAGTGAATATTGTGATCGACCCATTATCTGGCGAATGATTTCCGATGCGAATAGACAAAATAAGCCAAAAAGTAGCACGCAACCGCATTTAGGGCTAAAAGTCACGATGTTATCTCAACTCGGATGATTAGCGCAAGTGGGCAGGTTAGCTTGCCACCCTCTATCAAGACAAACACAGATACCTGTAATCATTGCTTCTCTTCCATTATTGCTTCTTTTATTATTGCACAAGAAAATTGGGTTTTGTATGTACATTTTAAAAAATAATATAAATTTGTAGAATATTAAAAGAGTCTAGTTAGTAATCTATAGATAGTTATGAGCATTTTCTTTGTTATCTTGACAAGATATTGTGCAAAAGTTTTATAAGAATCTTACAATTGTTTGGTTAGTCAACTAATCTAAGATACATCAAGAAATAAACACAATGTGCATGGAGAGACTTAACCAAGCTCGATTCCATTTTTTAAACTTGTTTCCCTAAGATTGCAATGAATTTATTATAAATTTGGGATGAACCAAAATCATTATAATACCAAAATATCTTTACCTAGTGCTAGAAATTCAAAACCCTAGGGGTTTGCTATACATGTTTCTTCCTCTATCACGTGCTTGGTGTTTTCCTCTTTTCATCAACCCCTTTTACAATACATTGTACATACATTTAAAAAAACACATAAATTTGTAGAATATGTAAAGAGTCTACTTAGTAATCAATGGATAAAATTGAGCATTTTATTTATTATCCGGAATAGATATCATGCGAAAACTTTGCAAGGATTTTAAAATTATCTAACTAGCCAACTAATCAAAGATATATCAAGAAATAAACACAATGTGTATGGATACACTCAATCAAGGGCAATTCTATGCTTTCAAATTATTCTTTCAAGATAGCAATGAATTTATTACAAATTCGGAACATGAACCCAAATTATTACAATACCAAAATATCTTTATTTAGTGCTAGAAAATGAAAACCCTAGGATTTTTTTATACATTTTTCTTTCTTTGTTAAGTTCTTGGTATTTTCCTTTTTTCATCAACCCTTTTTACAATGAAATTTTAGGCTTAAATACCCTCCATATGAGATACAACCAAGGGTGGCATGTGTAAAGTTGCAAGGAACCCTCAAAAGCCCAAAGCACAAAGGGTACTTAAAAATCTAAAGTGTAAACATGGTTGAAATCCTATAATTATGGAATTTGTGATGACCTTGGAAATCAAACATACCTATTGCACATTCCTCCTCAATGATTTACATGTGATATCATGTGCAAATGTCCAATCACACCATAGGAAGCATGAGAGAACATCCTCCAAATTTTCAAATCCCTTTCTTGTTAATAGAATTATGATTTTTGACATGCTAAGTTACAAGATGAGCACAAGGATCATGTGTCATTAATTTGAGTAGTTGATGTTAGTATAAATAGTGGCATTATCATACCTAGTTAGCTAATCACCTCTCTAGGATTGACCTATGCACACCTAGCTTAAGTTTACTTAGGTTTCTTGCACTTTTGTCTCACATTATATGGTTGAGACATGTGTCCTCTTGGCTTGAGACACCTCTTGATACTTGCTCACACACTTGTCAAGTGACCTCACAAGTGTTCCCCCTTTGGAAGGGTAGTTAGAGTTTCACTCCTACCTTTTCACCTCCTCAACCTTGCCTATATAAGCGAGGTTTGATCATTGTATTATGTACTCTTCATTTTATATTGATAGAAACACTATTGTGCTCATTTTGTTCACTTATGGAAGCATATTTCTAGCTCTCTAATCTTGACATTCTCCAACATGGTATTAGAGCCATGAAAGCACATTCCTTCCCACGTTGAGGTGACTCTCACACATAGCCCTATCAATAGAGCATCATAGCTCAAAAAATGGATAGTTCCATTGCATTGAGAGGGTTTAACAAATAAAAATTCCTTTCATTTTGTCAATTATGGTCATTTTCATTCTTGCATTGTTGGCCTTTGTTCCTATTCTATGAAAAGATGTTAAACATAAAAAAATTTAGCAGAGGGCCAATCTTCCCTTTGCAAATCTACTTGTTAGGGTAGATATTTTCATTCTATAAATATTTTGGCCTATTGTGTATAATTATGGCCTCTTCAACCTATTATTACAAGTTTCAAAAATTGCATTTTTTCAACCTATTTGGCCTATTTGTAAGTTCACCTTTGAGAAAAGTTTTTTTGCTCGACCTTGGTTTTTGTTCTCTGTGTATAAATTAGAAGGAAATTTCTTTTTCATCTTTGGAAACTTAAAGGAAAATCTCCAATTCTCAAGTGTGGTTTCCCTTTTTGTAGATTTTGAAGTTGCAAAGGATCTTATGTTAGGGAGTGACTTAGGCATTTGATCATAGTAGCTTGACCTTAGTTAGCTTTTTAGTACAAGTTGCAATATTTTTGATTAAATATTAATTTTCCCAACTCTCTATCTCTCCACCCCTCCATAAGATCTTCATCCTCACACATTGAAAAACTCTCCACCTACATAGGATTTGTAGCAAATATCACACTCTTACAATTAAATTTTTTATAACAATATTATACTAGTAACAATCATTTATATACAATCATCTATATACATAAACTATGTCTAATAATAGTCTTGACTTCCTAACCAAAGGGACAAGGCCTAATATCACAAATATAAAGATGGTTCGGAGGATGCCTTGAAAGTGTGACAAGGAAGGGCGATCATGTTGATTGAAGGAACTCATCAAATGGAGGCTTCAATGGTCTTAGGCCATTAGGGATTAGATATCCTAACCTAAAGTATTCTCCTTTTTCCCTTTTGTTTTCCTCATTTAACCATGCTTTTGCATTTTATTCTCACATGATTAAGATAGGTTAATTGTTGTCTAGATATTTTAATTTTTCAATGTCCCCTCTACCTAAATCCCTAAATGCGATGTCTTAGAAGGGATGAAGGTATCGATCATTAATGGAATGTGATGTGGTGGTAGAGAAAGTCCTCCCAATGGTTCAAATATGTCATTACAATTAATTAATTGTAGTGAAACAAGGTTGGAAGGGGTTAAGTACTTCTTCAGAGATATGGTTGTTGGTGAAGAGATTGTAAGTTCCCTGGCTTTGGTGAAGTCTATAAGGATTGGCAATGGCGGGAGATTTGGAAGCCAAGATGTTGATGAAGGTGTAGGTATGTGCTCTTTGAGTTTCCTTAAGATTTTATTTTTGGCCATGAACTATGACATGTTAGATGCTATTGGAAAAGAAGAATGTAGGTTAAGTAAGGTTTTAATATTTATTCCAGCCTTGTTGATTATCTGGAATAATGAGAGGTGGGGTGAATCAGTATTCCATTAAACCATTCAACTATAAACTACCCAATTATTAAAGCACATATAACTACAAATCAGAATGAATACATTAAAATGAACATGACACTAAAAAATATATCAACACCAAAATTTTACATGGAAAACCCAAAATGGGAAAAACCACGGTGAGGATTAGCTCACAATATAATATATCTAGATATAAAATATTACAAGGCGCACAACTAGAATACAAAATGAAATAGATAACCACCAAAGTACAAAATATATGGCTCACTGCCAAAAGTATGAACTAATGGAATACACCTTCTATGTACTCAGTTCAGTTCCAATGAGGCTCTGAATTTGAAGTACTACTCTACATAACAATCACAATTTTTTTTTTCTAATCCTTGACCTCTCCCACAATACATTACTCATATTCTCAATCTTCTTCACATCACTTCACACACATCTCTCACCACACCACTTTCTACTCCAACAAGTCTCATATATATATATGCAAGTATATTTCACACATTAATTAAGTCAGTCTAATTAGATGTAAACAAACCAATCAAAGAAAAAGCTCTTGTTGGCACCATATAAGATTTAAAACATTTTTTTATCCATGATGTGCATCATTTCAGGTTAGCATAGAACTGTAATGGGTCCAAATAACATCTGCAAAGTATAATTAATCTTCTTAATACATGCCATATATTAGGTCAACCAAGAATAGGACCTAATAAAAAAAACTCCAAACCAACACACACTTCTTAAAGTAAATATCTTCTAGATCCAATATTACTTCAGTTTCTCATCACATTAACATCAGAGAGATTCATGTTGGAGTGTTTTGGGTGGCTACTGCTAGAATTGAAATTTCTAGGGGTAGGGTTCTATCTTGAGTGAATGTTGTGAGGATTCAGATGAAAGTTTGGAGAGCCACGGTGATGTCTTGATTCAAATCTTATGGTTGTAGCCGCTAGGATGGCTATCTCTAAAGCTTGTTTCCTTTTGTTTCCCTTGGTGGTGCCTCTATCCCCTAGTTATGTTTTCTTGCTACAGTTAGGTGGTTGTTCTGCCCAGAGAGGCTAGAGTTTTTCTAGTGACTTTGGCCCTTCAAGGCTTCCTGATGCTGCATCTTGTTATTTTGCAGGCTTCTTGTTTCCTGTGGCAACGTTGAGTAAATATTGATTGGAGGTTTCTCTCCAGTTTTGTTTGTGTAGGGGTCTAAATATTTATTGGTTTCTCTTTCTTAGCCCCTACTTTTTTTGGTCAAGGACCTCCCCTATTTTTTTGGAAGAGATATGGCTATGGGAGATGATTTTCAAGACCCCTATGTGTTTGAAAGATTTTATGTTGATTAGGGTTTCTTTAGTCCTTCCTTTACTATTTGGTCTAAAGTCTTCTATAGAGGTGAGGATTGACTGGTACTAAAGATCTTTGTTGTCAACTTTTTCATTTTCTCTCTTGTTAATCCTATGGAGGTGGATGCTTCTTCTATAGAGGTGGAGAAGGTGTGCAGGGGAGAGGTAGTTTGTTGGTGTTGGTGATGATATTCTTTCTATCTTCACTCCTTTTCTTCTATAACTCATGCTATTGAGGTGAATGCCTCTTCTATTGAGGGAGAAAGGGGTTGCTTGGGAGAAGAGATGTGTTGGTGTAAGAATGCTTCTCATTTGGAAATGGTGAAGGGCTACAAGGAAGATGCAGATTGTAGCTTTTGGGGGTTGTTTGATGCTTTGAGTTGTTCGACCCATGGTTGCCTTATGGTGGAAACCTTCATTCATGGTTATGGGATCCATGTAAAACCCATGTTTTAGGTTAAGGGATCCTATCAAAAACCTTATATGGTTGAGGGAGCCTTGTGCATTTGTGATGACCTTCCCTATAGAGGTGGAAAGGGTGTTTTGTTGGGCTCAAAAACTTATGTTGTTGGTGCTTTGTTCTTGATCTATGCTTTGCAAGTAATATCCTTGGGTTCCAGGTCCTTGTCAATACTTGGATGTACAGGGTTGTGGATCCCTTCAAAATCCATAGATTTGGGTTTAAGGTCCCGATCAGAACTTTTTTTTAATGGGTTGGTGGTCCCATCAAAACCAATGGGTTGTAGTGGGTTGTCAGTCCCATCAAAACCAACGAGTTCAAGATTCATGTAATATCTTGGTTCTTTTTTGGGAAACCCATTGGCTTTTGGCTGGTTGTTGGCTAGCCGCTTCCCTATTGCGCTACTAGTTGACATTGAATCTATCTTTAGGGAAGCTTGTTCTTCTTTGTGTGGGTCTTGGGTCCCCTTAAAACATGATGGTTTTGGGTCCATTCAAAACTTGTTTCTCCTCTAATCAAAAACATTAGAGAAACTACCATTAGAACCACAACTTTAGAATGTCCTTAAGAAAATGTGAAGTCTTCCACACTAGTATACTGAACATAAAAACACTGTAGTGTAAAAATTTGAACTTTTTCATTGATAACATTTTATGCACAACATAAAACTTCTCAAGATCCTAGATATAGGTGTATGAATGAGTCATAATAATAAGATTAAGAGAGTAGAGTCATATATCTTCTTGCGGTGAATTTTGGACTCAAAAACCAACACTAAACCATAACATTATCTATGAAGAACACTTTCGGTATAGATCAACTTTTGGTATAGATGATACAATATATCAAATATGCTTTCCACAATGTTGATATCAATGACAACATTGGAACAGCCAAATCGACCTATATACACTTCATGCTCATGTTTCTAGGCTCCCATGTTTCCAACAATCTCCCCCTTTGGCATTGATGACAACATGCATATCAAAAACATTTTTAATCCCAATATAAAACAACTGAATACCCCCCCTTTCAAGGTTAATGCTCCTCCTTATAAAATTGTTCTTGAAAATTTGTTTTTCCTCTTACCATCTATCTCCCTCCCTTTGACATCAATGACAAAGGTCATGTAGGGGTCCAATATATTTTCTTGAATATGTGTATGTATCAAAAATTGACCAAAAAATGATATGAAAAATATTAACCTAAAGAAGAAGATCCTTTGAGGTTCTTCAAGGTATCCTCCCATGTAGCTTTTCCTTCTTCCCATGATCCTTTTGCACTTGCAAGAGTCTTGTAAAGTAATTCAAGCTTAGTGAAAGACTATATACATTCTTCCATAATGTTGGTACTGAGATTTATTTTTGGTAGATTACCAACACTGTCAAGGGAACTGGATACAAACATATGCTTGAGTTTTACCAAATCTCTAAATGGCAAAAATTGTTTAATCACTTTTTTTCTCTGATTCTGTACGAAAAAAAAAAATTGTCCTGTAGTTGCACAATGTAGGCCCATCTCTAAATTTCCCTATCATCTACCAAGCTATACACATCTACTTGAGTACTCAATCAAATTTCATTCTTATTTATTCTCTTGCATTCAATGTCCTATTGGACCAGTTCAAGCAGAAAGATACTAACTCCTCAGCTTCTTTCTCACAATCCTGAATGACCTTTAATTCCTTCACAACTAGATGTGATGTGCATCTGCACATTTCTTCTTGATGACTTCTAGATTTTCTTCTATAGACCTATTTCCTATTTTTACTTCCATTCTGGATATGTATGCTTTCAAAGAGTTAATCATACTCTTGATATTTTCCACAATGGATATAGATGAACTAAAGTTGGCATTGGGAATCACTTCATATAAATCTTTCAATGCTTCTCAAATATTTGTGCTTTCATGCTCATGTTGAGCTCTCCAAAATTCACTTCCTTCTAGTTATGTGATTTATTGCTTGATAATAACACCGTTTCTCTTCTTTCCAGTTCTTGTTGCACTATCAGAGGCTTTAGTCATAGAAATTTCTTCTACATCTATCCTGTTAGGGTTCTTGGAAATATCTAGAAGAACTTTTCTTAATGATCAATTTTTTCCTCAATTACTTCATAATCTAATTTAGAAATCCACACAAGTCTGGATTCAACTGCTTCCATATAAAAAAATTGTAGAGACTAGGAAATTGATTTTTCTGGAGTATTTTTCAACCATATAAATTTTGGAATTCTTGATCTTTTATTCATTCTCACCTGAAATGTTCTAAAGAATGCTACAAGAGTAGTTTCTTGAGCATCCAAACCACCAATATTTTTCATGAAATTTCTAATCTGGTGTGTTATTTGTTATGTGTTTTTCCTTTCTATCCTTCTAATTATCAGTACTCTCTCATAAAGTAAAAGAGTCAGAAAATTGTTAAAGTATCATATCAGAATATATTTTTCTTATTCTTTCTGATATCTTTCAAATTCTTCAATAGATAGAGTCAAAAAAGCTCACAAAGATCATAATCCATACCATTTAACCATATCAAATACAATATATGAAACAATAATAGAAACTATGTAGTCATTACTTGGTAAGAAAATTTTATGTCCAATAATCATTGCAGCATACCAAATGATGAGATCTTCAAAATGAGTTCTTTTCCTTCAAGGGTCACACCAGTCATCTCTATTATCTCTTGATCATTTATAGTCTTTTGTCTTGGAACTATTCCAAAGAAACATATAAACTAGTCACATCTCTTATAGCTTCTCTAGTTATCAAGTGTCTTTCATCAATCCAAATAGATTCAACATGAATCCTACTTAATGCCATTCGTATGTTGTCAATTTCAAACAATGGGAATTTTTTCCGTACATCCAATTTATTTTCAACTAAAATTTTATATGCATCATAATTTTCTTCCAATTAATTCTTCCATAAAATACTTAATCCAATCAATGACATTTCCTCAATTTTCCCATAAATATATGCATGTCTTTAGTAGGTAATACTCTAAGAGGAATGCTAGAAAATCCTACTGATTCTTCCGATAAATTTTTTAGAGAATACTTAATTTTATTTGATATTTTTCTAAACCATTCACAACCTTCGACCTATCCATTGCATAAAATTGAAAATTCTACAAGAGAATTGTTTAAGTAGAGTACCTTTGTAATCAACAAAGAATAGGGTTTGATGTTCAACTTTCAAAGCACACCTCGAGTCCACTATCTCTTCTTCAATTTCCTCCTTCATTCCCACCAATTTAACCAAATCCTAAAACTCTGTTGTATGGAATTGCTTTGGTTTCTTCAAGCTTCCTCTATGTGCTTCTCATTTCTCACAAATCTTTTTGTTGAATGCATTTTCCGTAACATTTCTAAATTTATTTCCTTCATTCCAAATGCTTCTACAATAAATGTTTCAAACCACAAGTAGATCACCTCGAAATTCATGTACACTTCCACCCTTTCAAATTTTGTGAACTTCATTCTTCACACACATGTGTCTGAAAATTCCTTTTGCATGAGATCTTGAATTCATAACCTTCTTAAATGCACTTATGTCATGATATGACATCATTTATCGATGAGGGGTTTATTAAAAAATTTTATTATTGCTCCTCCTTATGCATTCCCTGAATTAATTTTTGATGGGAGTATTTGCACCAAAGGGTGGAACAAATAAAACTAATGATTTTGATTCACCTTGCTTAGATTCTCCTTCACTTCTCCAAATTATTTTCATTTCCTTTCTAACTTATTTTGGATCAATGATCGGTTCATATCTCTTTACCAGATAGTCACTTTTTAACCTTCTATTTTTGTAGCCTCTGGTAAACTGTCTTGATTTTTTGCAGTCATAAATAATATTCTTCCATCTGAATTGTCTTTTACCCAATCAATATTTGCACTAATTAACCTTGTGTCCAAATAAATTATAGTGATAACAGTAGCCATTAAATGAATAAAATTCCTCGCTCTACTTAGCCTTATGTCCAATCTTCCTCCATTCAAAACATTGACCATATAATGATGAAGCCTTCTAATTAATTTTATTTTTAGAATCTTTTTCCCTATGTCCAAACTTATTGCAAGAATAACATACACCATTAAAAAATTACCTTTGAGCATCAGGTTGTATGATAGGATTCCTTTTGGTATTACTTCTTAGATCCTTGAATTTCCCACCATTACATTGAGTCTTCATGTTAGGGTGTTCATTTTCCTTTGAACTTTGTCCTTCTTCAAATCTTAAACCACTTTTATCCATAACAAGTCTTTGAAAGTTAATCAAATCATCAAGCATGGGAGTGATTGCCTTGTATTTATCCTCATGTTTTTTTTTCCTTTTCTAGATCTAATTTCAAATTTACCACTTCTTTCTCAAGCTTGATACATTCATCCATCTTCCTTTGAATTTTAACTTTCTATCAATCTTCAATTTTTCTCTTCTCTTCCAATTTTTCTAATAGTTCGATGATATCATCATATGCCTTCTTTAATTTATTACACTCAAATCTTCATTTTCTTTTGTATGCTCAATAGAGATCTCTTCCCAAGGAACAAAAATATTTAATCTTCCATGGGTATGTGCAGGATCATCATGGAAAAAACAGGCCCTTAAGTGGAAAAAAATTCAGAAAAATCAAAGTTAGGCAACTTGACATAAAAAATTTGAGTAAGTTATCTATATTATTTCAAAAATATGTAAGAATAGAATCTATAGGAAACTGAATGTAGTTTCTAAAGTACTAGGTTTTTTTTTTAAAAAAAAAAAATCTATTTGGTGAAAATTTGAAATTTCAATGCAGTAGTACTTAAATTTCAGGAAAAAAATAAGTAGGTGTCTATCTGACCACCCTAACCACAATAAAATGATAATATTTTTTTATAAAATTTTAGATATAAGTAGAGTAATCATGTTCCAATGTGATGCATATTTTTTTGTAATTTTTTTCCAAGAAAATATTTAATTATGATTTTTTTATTATAACTTTTAAAAAATATAAAAACTCGTATGTCTAACCACCTTAACTTGGTCAATTCATTTTTTTTTAATCCTATAGTATGTGAAGCATAGAATGTGACACATGTTTCATATTCAAAAAATATGATATCGTTTGAAAGTTATAGATGTTTTTCAATCAATTTATCAATTAGGACTTTAGTCGTAATTCAAATAGAAAATGAATGATAATTATTTATTAAATTCAAAGTAAAGAAAAAATTATATTGGTGGGAATCTGAGAATCTCCTTTAAAAACCCTTTTTGTTTCATCAATTTTGGGTTAAAAAAAAGTTGTCAGCCACATACCCATCATATCGCCACTTTTTGGCCCATGATGATCCTACACATACCCCCACATATTCAAATTTTGGAACATTCCTCAAGCTGTTGGAGCTCTTCAGAGGAACCAAGCTTTGATACAAATTGTTGATTATCCAAAATACTGAGAGGGAGAGTAAATAAATATTCCAAACCATTCATCTATAAACCACCCAATTATTAAAGAACATATAACTACAAACCAGAATGAAGACATTGAAATGAACTTGACACTACAAAACACATCAACACCAGATTTTTTATATGGAAAATCCAAAATGGGAAAAACATTGGTGAGGATTACCTCATAATATAATATATCCCGATACAGAATATTACAAGGATCACTACCAGGACTCATTGTCCTTAGAAGGCTCACAACTAGAATACAAAATGAAATGGCTAAATGCCAAAGTACAAAAGATATGGCTCACTACCAAAAGTATGAGTTGATGGAATACACCTTCTATGTATAGAGTTAAGTTCTAATGAGGCTTTGAATGTGAAGTACTGCTCTGCATAGTAGTCGCAAAACAATTTTGCTATGATCCTTGACTTCTCCCACAATACATTACTTACATATGATAAATCATTTAAGCTTGCACATTCTCAATATTCTTCACATCACTTCATAACACATCTCTCACCACACCACTTTCTACTCCAAAAAGTCTCATATATATATGCAAGTATATTTTTCACATCAATTAGGTCATCCTAATTAGATGTAAACAAACAAATCAAAGAAAAATCTCTTGTCAACACCATATAAGATTTAAAACATCTTTCTATCTATACGTTGCTTCATTTCAAGTCATCATAGAACTATAAGGGATCCAACTAACATCCATAAAATATAAAGAATCTTCTTAATATGTGTGATATATTAGGTCTTCCAAGAATAAGACCGAATAACAAAAAATCCAAACCAACACACACTTCTCAAAGTAAACATCTTCCAAATTTGATAAATTACTTCAGTTTCTCATCACATTAACATCAGAGAGACTACCATTAGAACCATAGCTTCAGAATGTCCTTCTTAAGAAAATGCAGAGTCTCCCACACTGGTATATTGAACATAGAAAGAATGTAGTGTATAAAGTTGAACTCTTTCATTGATAACTTTCTATGAACATAAAACTTCTTAAGATCGTGGATGTAGCTATATGAATGAGTCATAATAATAAGATTAAGAGAGCAGAGTCATGTCTCTTCTTGCGGTGAATTTTGGACTCAAAAACCAACTCACTAAACTATAATGTTATCAGTAAAGAACAATTCTAATATAGATCAACTTTTGGTATACATGGTACAGTATATACCAAATATGCTTTCCATAATGGTTACATCACCGACAATACTAGAATAGCCTAATCAACCTATATACACTACATGCTCATGTTGCTAGGCTCCCATATTTCCAACAAGCCTTAGAATGGACTAGAATACTTGCAAGGAAATTCTAGGATGAGTGGTTTAATAATGTATGGGTAGAAAATTTTGGAATTCAATTAACCTTTTTAAGAACCTTGCAAGGAGGTTTGTCCTTGATTTTTTTAAAAGATCATAGAATGCTAGAGAAAGTAGTAGAGAAATAATTTTGGAATATATTAGGAACTTCATTTTTAGGGTAGTAACATTTTTTCTCCAAATAGTTAAAATGAGGAAATTCTAGCACTTTCATACCAAATATGGGTTACAATTAAAGGTGTGCCTCCCCAATTTCTAGTGTTTCTACCCTAGTTAATATCCCCAATAGGGAATGTAATAAAATTAGAAGAAACAAAGTTGACTCTACTAAACATGGATGCTAGACTGTTAGTAGCCTTATTTCTAGGAGTGTGCATTCTTAACAAGATTGTAATTGATTTCGTAGAAAGAATAATAAGCTTCAGAATTGAGATTCTAGGTGCTCTGAACACATGTTTCCTCTGTAAAAATAAGGGACATATTAGGAGGAACTACCCCATATGGAAGGGAAAATTTGTTAACTAGAAAATTAACCCTAATTCCTCACACCCTAACCCAAGGGTGAGTCATAAAGTTGGAAAAGATAATATACTTGTCGTTTTAGTTTTTAAAGACCTTTTAGGAAGTAATAATCCTAACATTAATAGGAATGGTGATGTGAAAGAGGAAAAACATGGTTCCTTGAGTACCTCTACATCTATAAGCATAAAAGGAGTTGACTTTTACCTTTACAAATAAAATATAGAGGAAAATTTTAAATTGATAACATAGGAAATACATTTGAGGATCTCCAAAACTAGAGATGAAATTTCCCCCCAAAAAAATGATTCCCTCTTGGGAGCTGGAAAAAGTTGAAGTTGACAGATGTACCAATCCACATACTGAGGGCACCAGAGAAATTCTCAAGAGCTAGTTTTAGACAAAATAAAACAAAGGATTATGAAAAGTAAAAAAAATAGAGTCCTCTGGTAAGGGGGAGTTCAAATGTAAAGTTGTTTTAAGAAAAAGATAAGCTACATGCAAGGTTTGTTGCATGAAAAACTCTCGGTGAATCTAACATTGATATTAGCATTAAAAGCTCCTCTTTGAAGGATAATAGGCTTCAAATGAAAGAAAATCTAGTAACAAAAGAATTTTCTATACATAATATAGATGGTATACTTAAATCTTGCCTTAAACTGATGGAATATCCTACAAATAAGTCTAGGTAAAGTGATGATGTCCTAGGGGTAACTCTAGAAAAGGATAATCAAGCAACCAAAAAACCTTGGATAAAAGAAAATTGGTATGATTTGTAAGTTTGTAGTTGCAATGAAGAGGAAAATAGCACCTATGATTTTTCCTTGTTTAACACTAATCCAAAGAAAAAAGGTTTTAATTGATTGTGGTGTATTATTAGACAAAGAAATCCTAATAAGTCCCTTGCTAATAGAAAAAAATATATACTCTAAGGAAGAGGCCCTAGGTGTTGGTTTTGAACTCATTTCTTTTGATAAGGTGTCAAAATAGAGAATCTCCCTAGAGGATAAGACCCCTCATCTCCTAATTCAGTACAATGACATAAAGGAAGATATTAACCAACCTATAGTTGTAGAATGGATTAAAAAGAAATTAAAATGAAGAGATAGTCTATGAAATTTACAAGAGATTCATACCCAAAAAGAAAGAGTAAAAGTAAAGATGAAATAATTACTAAATTCTTTGATAGATTTAGGAACAATAAAGAGGAACCATAAAACTGTAAGTAAGCTAAGGTAACATAACAACTTCCAACACTAATCTTGAGAGGAGAATAATGTAAAACTTTTACAAATCTTTAAGAGTTACAAAAACTTTAAAAAAAATAAACATAAATATCATGCATACCACGACACAGTGATTTACGAGGGGAAGTCCCTTTTTGGAGATAAACCCCACACTCGAAAAGCCACCCAATATATTATTCAACAATAAAAAAGATTAAAATATACATGTAGAGAAAGATTCTCACAAGAGTATCACCACTTAGAGATCAAGAGACAACACGACTGCTATCAAACTCTTAGAATACATTACCATCTCTCTATTGCAGTCATACTACAAAACCCTCATAAAATAGAGTTACATTATAGGGAAGGACATTCCAACAAAATATCAACCATTAGATCTAAAACCTAATAACGAATGGTACAAATTTATAATATATCATTATTTAATGTATTACGATCATTCTAGAAGTTTCCTAAAAAAGTTAACATGCTCACATTTTTCTCTTTGTTGCCATTGTATACACCTATCGATGTGACTAGGAAATGTATATACAAATATATAAACATCCTATAAACAATAAACCACATATAATTGTAAGGTTGAGACACATTTTCCCAAAAAATCCCCCACTTGTCGAACACCTTGCAAGAGCAATGTGAAGGTGTAAATAGCATCTCTTTAATTGCTAGGGGTTGAAAGGCCCATAGTTTTTAAACACCACCTGAACTTCTCTGTGCTTACATGATTAGTTAAAGAATCAACAAAATTCATTAAAATATCTACCTTAACCAACTTCACCCTGCCATATCTCTAACAAAATGGTACTATACATCAATGTGCTTCATCCTGGCATGAAATGTCAAGTTCTTGGCTAGATATATTTCACTATGACTGTCACAATAAATTTTCACTACACCTTGTTTTATTCCAACATATAAATACAATCTCTTAATCCAACTTGCTTCTTTACAATAATAAGTAACTACCATATACTCTGCTTCAGTAGTGGACAAAGAAACCACAACCTTTCACCTACTCATCCAACTAATTGTGCACCACCAAATAAAGTAAACACATAAGAATTGGTTGATTTTTTGTTATCAACATCACATGCTCAGTATGAATACACATAACCATTAATATTAAGGGAAATCTCGTCTTTAGTCATATTACTATGATAACACAAGGAATAATCTAAGGTACCACATAAATATCTGAAGACTTTTTTAACTGCATCCTAATGAACTCTACCAGGATTAGACATATATCTAGAAAGAACTCCTACTGCTTGGGTAATATCTTGTCTAGTACAAACCATAACATATAGAAAACTTCCAACTACACTCTGGTAAGGCACTCTACTCATGTCTTCCACCTCTGATGGAAATGTTGGAAAATCTATAATAAATAACTTTGTTCCAATTGAAACAAGAACACACAATGGTCTATAATCCTCCATAGCAAACCTTTGTAAAATTGAGTTGACATACTTACTTTGGCCAAGCCATAGATTTTTGTTCACTCTATCTCTTTTAATTTCCATCCCAAGAATGTGTTTAGTTGCACAAAGATCTTTCATCTCAAACTTAGCAGCAAGTTGAGATTTTAGTTCTAAAATCATACATTTCCCTCTACCAATAAGTAACATATCATCAACATATAATGCAATAAATAGGAAATGATTGCCATCAAATTTTTAATAAACACAATGATCTGATTTAGAATGCTCAAATCCCAAACTTATCACATATGCATCAAATTTATGCTACCACATCCTAGGACTCTATTTTAATCCATACAAAGATTTCTTCAATTTGCAAACCAACTTGCTTTTTCCTTTCACCATCTAGGGCTCTAGTTGTGGCATATAAATGTCCTCCTCTAAATCACCATGAAGGAAATAATTTTTCACATCCATTTGCTCAACCTCTAAATCAGAAGCAGTAGCAACAAAAAGCAAGAATCTAATGGATGCAATTTTTGCAATAGGAGAAAATATTTCACCGTAATCAACACCCTCAACTTGAGAGTAACCCTTTGCATCCAACCTTGCTTTTTACTTCTCAATACCTCCATATGAACCAATATTTTTCTTGAAAACCCATTTGCAACTAATAGTTTTTCATCCTTCAGGAAATTGTACAAGATCCCATGTATCATTCTTTTTCAAAAATGCCATTTCTTCATCCATAGTAATCTTCTAGGATTCTACATCATTCATACCTAGTGCCTCTTCTTCAAATTTGGGTTCATCCATGTTGGTATTCAAAGAAAAAATATATCTTCAATCATTAGGTGAATACCTTTTAGGTGGTTTTTTATTCCTTGTAGACCTATGAACAAGTTGAGTTGTAGGTTCTTCCTCTTCTAAAGATCCAAAGCTAGATGAGCTCTCCTTAACTTCTTGTCTATCCTTGGGCCTTGATTAAACTTTCTCAAGTGTAGAAGGAAATTGAATCATATCTTCTTGTTTGATTTTTTCCGCTACAATGCAATAGAAGAAGGCTTATTTTCTCTAAATATAACACTTCTACTATTTATTACCTTCTATGCAATAGTATCCCAAAGCTTGTATCGTTTCACACCATAACTATATCCAATGAAGATACATTTCATAGCATTGTTCTCCAACTTTTTTTGCTTCTCCTTTGGCACATGTGCATATACATCACAACCGAAAACTCTAACATGTCTTAATGAAGGCTTACGACCTGACCATGCTTCTATAGTAATCTTATCAACAAGAGCTGGTGTAGGAGACCTATTAATTAGGTAACATGCAATGGCAATAGCTTTAGCCATAAACCTTTGTTCTAGGCCAACACCACTCAACATACTCCTAGCCTTCTCCATCAATTTCCTGTTCATTCTTTCTACAACTCCATTCTTTTGTGGAGAATACAAAGTTGTCTTTTATCTATGAATACCATAATATTTACAGAATCTATCAAAATCATTAGAGAAAAAATCACTGCTATTATTAGTCCTGTAAAATTTTATTTTCTTTACATTATGCAACTCAACCATTGCTTTAAATTCTTTAAATCAACTAAAAACTTTAGATTTACTCTTTAGAAAATATACTCATGTCCTACTATACTCATCAATAAATGAAATAGAATATGTGGATTTACCAATTGAAGGAACATCTATAGGACCAAACACATCAGAATGAATAAGATCCAATACACCACAAGATTTATGAGAACTCGAGTAAAAGTAGACACAGTTTTGTTTGAACCATAAATGAAATTCTCACAAAAATAAAATTCAAGATTACAATTAGACAAACCTTCAACAAGGTTTTTATTTTTTAAGGTCCTTAGACAATTTTCTCTAATGTGGCCAAGTCTCTAGTGCCATAACATAGTTTTCTCTATAGGTAACTTTATTTCAAAAGAAAGAGCACCCTTTGATACCCATTCGATACCCAAAATACATGACCATCTATTGAAGGTGAAAGCCTCACTTCTTCCATAGACTTGTTTTTCATAGAAGTACTACTGCACTCAATAGTGCATGTATCAAGCTTATACAATGTGCCATATCTAACACCTCTAGAAATCACCATAGCACCTTTAACCATCTTACATCTTGCATCAGAATGTACTACCTACACACTTAGATCTATTAGTTTTCTCACAGATAACAAATTTCATGCTAATCTAGGGATATGCAACACACCATTAATCCTTTTTAATCTACCATTAGGAAATCTAATTTTAACTTTACCATGGCCAACAATGTCTAAATGAGAATCATCACCCATGTACACCTTACCACCATCAAATTTTTCATATTCAGAAAACCTTGATCTCTATTAAAGGTCATTTAGAAAGATGCACCTGAGTCAATTAACCATGCATCATTACCTACACAAGTTGCCAAAGCTACAATGAATGCATCACCATCTTACTTCTTAGACTCAGAATCAGAATCAACTTTCTTCTTTTTCTTCTTCTTTTCTTCTTTGCACATGATAATTTTGGCTGACGCTATTCAATGATTCCTACTCCTTGGTGAAAACCTACAAGGAATACCAGTTCTTCATAGGAAGAAGAAAAACCGCAATGCCTCTCAATCTAATAGTGTTTGATGAGCCATTCCCACAATGGGGCTTGGACTTCATCGGAATGATCAACCCAGCCTCCAGGACAAGACATAAATGGATCTTAACGGCCACAAACTACTTCACGAGGTGGACCAAAGCCATACCAGTAAAGAATGCGATCAAGATAGAGATAGTGGATTTCCTAGAAGAACTGGTGATGAGATTTGACCCACCCAAAACTATCATCTTCAACAATGCTAAAGCTTTCCTAGGCTCTAAGGTAAGTCAATTCACACTTATGAATGGCATATTCCTCAAAACATCATCAAACTACTACTCATAGGGGAATGACTTAGCCGAGTTGACAAACAAGAATCTAGTCCAAATCCTTAAAATAATTAGGCTAGAATACCAAAGGGAATGGCATAAAAATCTCTAAACAACGCTCTAGGTGGACCACATAACTCTAAATAAAGTTCTCAAGAAATCACTATATGAGCTAGTATATGGAAAAGAGGCGTTATTGCCTATCTCTATGGAGATTCTGATGCTGCAATTGCTAAAATCTCTTGAGGTGGAACAAAATGGCGCAATGGAGAAGCGGTTGGCCAAGTTGCTAGAAGTACAAGAGAAAAGGGAAAAGCCCCTAACAACCATGACTAACTGCCAACAGGTGGTTAAAAGGTGGTTTAACAAGAAAGTGTTTGACCAAGGTCTAAAGTGTGGAGACTTAGCACTAAAATTTAATGAAAGGGCTACGAAGCTGAGTCAGCACGAGAAGTTTGACAGCATTTGGGAAGGCCCTTTCAAGACAATTCAATGCAAAGAACATAATACATTTGAGTTAGAAACTATGGAAAAAGAAGCGCTGGGAATTCCGGTCAAGGGAATTCACCTTAAATTATTTAATTAAGTTTTCTTATCCTACCCATGTAAATATGTTTATAGTGATTTTCCCTTCTTTCCCTTTTTGTTTTGTTGGCCAGTCTTTTTATTTATTCTATGGTTTGGGGTGGAAAGGAGCAAGTAACCCATTATTGCAAAGAGTAAAAATGAACTCATAGCTGAAAATAATAGAAAAATTAAACACCCACATGCCGAATTGATACATACATTTTGAAAAGGAAAAGATGACCCAGTTGTAGAATCCAAAAGTAGACAACAAGATGATTATATAAAGATATATTTTCATTATATGTATGCTTTGATATTTACATTTTCAAAATGACTCAAAGGCCATGCTTCTAAAAGTATATAATTATATTATGCTTCTTTCATTTATTCTATGAAAGGCCTTTCTCAGGCATGTATACAAAAAAAAGACTAATTACTATCAGATTTGTAGAAAGAAAAAAGGAAGAACATGGCCCGAGTCTTTAGTCTACAACATGGGCAGTAGCAACAAACGCATCAACAACAACTTCCACAATATCTTCATCCATAGGGGCATCATCAGAAGTGACAACATCATCCAAAGGAGAAAAATCAGGCAAAGGGAACAATAGGTTCCTAAAGTACATGTACCAGTCAATTTTGTAGAATGGTACCACGTTGTAGATACGGAACATGAAGTGATAGGCTTGAGTGACCCTCTAGCGGTGCTCATCTTGTGACTAGAGATGAAAGCCACTCAAAAATGGCCACCATTACACAACTGTGTCCTATTTAATAAACCTTCTAAGGCTGCTCAAGGTCAGAATTCCCCCACCATGTGCAATGTTTTCCACTACCTCCCCGAGGCCGTTTAGGTACTTCTTGGAAAAATTTTCCTTTACCAAATGCAAAAGCAATGGCTTAGGAACTCCTATGTCCAGCATGGAGGCAACAAAATTCCAGCACACATCAGTGTTAACTCTATATTTGTCCTCATACTCAAGGAAGTCCCATCCCAAGACCCATTTTATGGCTATGATAGCCAACGAGTTCTTATTCTTTGTCATCCTTTTTAAGTACTTGGTAGAAATCTCACCTAAGAAAGTAGTTTGATACTTACAACACACTAGCCTAATTAGGATCTTCATGCTGGCAATCACTCTGTAACTATCCTAGAACTATCTCTACAAAGTACCTAAGTCTAGCCTATGAAAACGCTACACAACTACTAATGCTAAACTGCTAAGCCAATTACCTATTATTGACTTTGCTCAAATCACTAAGTGTGATTTCACTACTACTTAGGTGCCTATTTATAGAAAAAGTGAGGAAATGTGTGGCAATCTACTTACCATAAACGTGATGTTAATTGAGTACCAACTTGAAATTCATGGCTGAGCTTGCTCAAATTTCCCACCCAGTTGCGTCTAATGAGTACGGCTTGCTGCATGCAAAATTAATAAGGGCTAATTAATTAGCCTAAGCTAGTGGTAGCAATCGGTAGTGATATGCACAGCTAAAGACTGAGGTGTCATTCTCTAGGTGTTTTTCTTATTCCAAGGTAGAGCTCATATCTTTTCAAATGATGATCGCATTTTTGGCTTTATCATTCCTTTTGGGATATTAATTGCCAATGCATACGAATGCTTAAGATACTAGCAAAGTGTTAGCTCAAGTTCCAAGAAAATCACGCTGTACAATACGATTGCTAATTGTAATTATGAATTCTTGTCAAATCAAAATGGAAAGTGATTCATCTCACACAAGCCAAACTGTTGGTAGTACATGCTAAATTAAATGCAAAAAAGGTAACGCTTGTCTACCACCTTGAAAAAAAATAGCTAAGTATTGCATGTCAAATCTTTAAGCACTTAAAAGGTCTTTTCAAATATGCTACCCAAAGAAAAAGCAATTTCTAGTGCACAACTAGAGCTGAGGTAAAATTACAGAAAAATTCAAGCTAAGAAAAAGCTTCTCGTAGATAAAAAAATGGCAGAAAGTTCAAGCCAAGAAGCTAGGGGAGAGGTGACATGAAGCTTATCTCACTACAACAAAACAGGTAATTAGCACCTAAAATAACACCAAATTTTAGTGTATTTGAGTTCATGAATTGGGAACTTCTACTGGCACAAAATGGTATGTTTGCTTTAGCATCAGATTTAGCACCGGATTTAGCATCGGGTTTAGCGCCATATTTAGTGTCAGATTTAGTGCCAATTTTTTGTTGCTTCCAGTTTGGCTTCTGATTTTGCTTCTGGTTTTGCTTCTTGTGTTGCTTCCATGCTTGCTTCCAGTTTTGCTTTTGGTTTTGCTTCCAAGTTTTCCTCCAGTTTTGCTTTGAGTTTTCCTTCCAGATTTGTTTCTGGTTTTGCTTCCAATTTTGCTTCGAGTTTTGCTTCCAATTTTGCTTTTAATTTTACTTCCAATTTTTCTTCCAAGATTGCTTCTAGTTTGCTTCTAATTTTTCTTCCATTGTTGCTTTCTCTTTTGCTTCTAAAAATGCTTCTTGTTTTGCTTCCATTTATTAATTTAATATGTTTTATTTCAATTTAATTAGTTAAATATAGCATGCTTCTTAAATAGCTCATGATTATAGAGTAAGTAAATTAAATAATATGTTTTATTTCAATTTAATTAATTAAATATATCGTACCTCTTAAATAACTCATATGATTATAGAGTAAGTAATTAAATTATTTAACTCATGATTAAATAACAAGATAATTATTAATAATATGATCATCATTTATAATTAAAACAAGTGAGTCAAATATGCCACTAGATTAATAACATGTCAAAATGATACATGTCCAACAGTCGACATAAGTCAAAATGACACATGTACAAATGATATAAGTAAAAATGATAAATTATATAACTCAAAATGATACAAGTCAAAATGATCCATGTCCAAATGATATATTTTAAAATGATACAACTCAATAATATGGTATTACAGGCCGTGAAAATGATACATAGGATAGTAACCATGAAAAGAGGCATCATAACGATATATCAGCAATGATCCATGATGTAGTCTATATGATCATGAATGTCACTGGCTACTACCAGAAACTGCCTCATCATTATCATCATCGTCATCATCATCATCATCATCATCATCATCATCATCATCATTGTTATCAGTTGTGTCATCATCATCCTCTGCCATGTGATCCATACCAAAACCAACATATTCTGGATCTATATATCATGAGGATCATCTTGATCTTCTAGAAGACTCGTGTTCTACAAAAAAAACCATTTAAAATGAAAATTTATTATTTATTTCATGCAATAATTTATTTTTCTATTATATATCTAATATTACAACATGTGAAATGAAACCATAATCATATTACATCATATCAAAGTGCACATACCATAATAAAATTTCATAAAAGTTACATCCAATATGTCATTCCAATGATGTAAAACATGCAAAAATTCTAATAAGCATTAGTAAAATATGCCAGCATTTGGTGAAAGAGGAAGAAAGATGATTGGAACTTTGGAGGCCCACCATAATGGATTTCAGTATTCAACCATGAGAGCAGAAGATATATCATGTATCAAAACATTAAGCATGCATTCTTCCAGCCAATAGAAGAAGGAGATGATTACTTTGCTTCATTTTCATTTGCATGACCATATCATGGTGTGAACCAAGAAGACCAAGGATGTCTAGTTTTATGTGGAGGTAATGGATGCGGTCCAACATTTGGGAGGGGAAAGAAGGTCAATGTATGATCCTGGTGAAATTGAGGAAGAACAACAAGAGAGGGACATGAAAAATAAAATCAATGCAGAGTTTCAAGGATTTTTCAAGTGAGTAACAGAGCTATGGGAGTAGCCTCATCTAAAATATTTTGAACTAGAGTTTGATATACCATTTAGATAGCTTGGTTTTCATGGAGTTCCTTTCAAATCATCTTGATGTAGTGCTAGGAGAATCACAATCCAACTCATCATTCACTTCACAAAAAATACTTGATTCCACACAACAAATATGACATTAAGGCATACAACTACTTGTAGTTTGCACTCAAAACACATTTTACATCACCAAAACAATGAACTCAAACTCAAACTTATAGATTCCTAAGCTTGTAAATTGGACACTCAACACCAAAATGATAACTCAAACTTCCAACATGGCTCCAATGTCATTCAAGACACTCAACAGATGTAAATATTTCAAAAACAACAAACTTCATCAAGAGATCCCTACATTAATGAATCAATATTCTAAACCCTTACCATTCCAACTCTTTACTTGTTTCATGAGGGTTTGTTGAAAATACATACCACAAGTCCATTTTCCCCCTTCCAATTCCACAAACATGTGTTATTATACCTGCAAAAACATATTATACTCTTTCCCATCCTTTTTTCATGATAATTCATCAATCACCATTAAAAAAAAACCTCATTTTCCATTCCTAAATATCATTGTCAATAGGATGCCCTGTCTGATCAGTTAATAAAAAAAGATTCAAACCTATGACATCACCAACCCATGATTAGAGAAGTCTCAAAATACCTTTAAACTCCCCTTATAAACAATGACAATCAAGAAATTTTCACTCAGCATAATCAAATTCCTCAAAACAACTATGTACACAATCACTTTTCCAAATTTTACCCAAAATACAGACCTAGGGCTTCATAATTTCATATGCTAACCACCATAATTCAGTCTAAGTCTTAAGAACATGAAATAATGTGCTAATATAAACCTTCTCACCAAAAATTAGGAGTTTTTACCATACAAATCAAGAGAAACACTTTTTTTTTTTATACAAACCCCAAAAACCCTATGTTCAGGACAATTTTTAGAAATTGGATTGTTTGACACTTTAAATGGCACTATAAAAAAATGTTAGTAAAAATAAATTTTTTCCACGACATCAATAGATTTCCATCCATCCAAGTTTTATGTCTGTACAAGTCCGTACAAGGTTGTACTAACATGTTTTCTAACTGCAATTTCTAGAAAACATTTTCTAGACTAGCTATCTTCACCAAAAACACAATAACTTTCACATTTCTCAATGAAATTAAATGAAACAAAAACCAAAATAAAGTAGATTCAACATTATGTCAATCCCATGTGATATTAGGCCATGAAATGGGCTGTACAAACCATACCATGCATCAAAATAGAAGTAAGGAAGTGGGAAAATAGTGAAAATATGATTTCTTCATTAAAAATCTTCAATTTTTTCTTCCACCACCCTTAAAAATGACTCACAATTCCTTATTAAACTCTCTCCAAATTCTCTAACTTCCTAAAACTATTCAAATAACTTCTATGACCCTTGAACTTCCATTATTTGTCAAGTTTTTACATTGTGACAACTTTTTTTTTCACTTTTTGACAATTTTTTCAATATGGAACAACTTTGAACATTATTTGACAAATGAATTAAAATATAACTTCCTAAGAATCAAACACCTCTAAAATGGTTTAATAAACCTTATTAAATGAACCCCTAGCACTCTTTAAACACTTATTACATTTTGGCCTCATGGAGGCAAGAAATCAAACATGTGCTCCTGCACCACGTCTGCTTTTATTGTTCCTACGGTAAACTATTTGATAGAGTTGGTGGAATTACTTTTCTTGGTAATCACTATTAGTGAGATTGATATTTTTAACCTTGAGAGAGTAGAACTTGGGAAAAATGAATTTTATATGGCTATTGTTTTCATCCTATATACAACCATTGCAAGAAAAGTTAAGCTAGCATCAAATAACCAACAATTTGAAAATAACATGAAAAATTTTAGTTGCTACTATGTCAGGAATAAAATAAAAGGAAAAAATGTTCCTTCCAATGGCTTGATGATTGAAAATGAGGATTCATGATGAAATTCAATCTTATTGGGTTAATTTTTTTATTTTTTTTATGAAATAGATCAATATATAGAACTTAAATGGAAATAGATACAACCTATCCTCATGTTGGTACCCATATGAAACTCATCTCTTGTGCTCGCTTTTGTCATCATTTGAATTTTGATCTTGTATCCATCCAATAAATTGTGGTTCTCATAGTTAATTGTTTAAGTCATCTTGTCATTGTCTTTTCTTTGCTAAGATAGAGAGAAGTGATCATTAACAAGTCTGATAAAAGATGACATTTAAATAATAGTATGCAAGAGCAGGAAACAATGAAGTTCTTGGTTGGTGTTGACTACGATGAAAAAAAGAGGACTATGGAATGGCTAAGGCATGAGGTTTGAATCAAAAATACTCTTTTCCCTTGGCACATAATTTTTTTGGCCCAACCATGGAGTTAGTTCACCTAATTAGCAACAATAGCAAGGATCTAAGTGAATTCTTCCAAAGAAGTAAAAATAGAAAGTTAGGGCACATTTTTGTGTGGTTGAAACCAAAGAAAACTAACCTCCAGTTCCAGAAAAGGGCAGATTGATTAGTGATTGATGCCCAACTTGATAAGAATTAAATTTCTTAAAGGGTGCTCACTTTAGAGGTGGCAATGCCACTAGCCTCCTCCATCTAGCAAGTTTTAAGATGGAAAAGTGATTGATGATCTTCACCCAACTAAAGGGCTAAAGGTGCACTGTTTTAGAGGAAAAAACCTAATAAATATGCACCTTCAACATCGAAACCATGGAAAATGCATTATGAACCCATGCTTATGTATGAGATCAAACCTTTGAGTGAAGTATGATACACATCTTGGTGGATTTAACCACTATCAATATCCATCAAATCATATGAAAGAGTGGTAGTAAGTTAATAAATTTTTTCTCAAATTAATTAATTGTTCTTTTAGAGAGAAAAAACCATCATTCATCTCTTCTTCATCATAAGAAACATTGAATATTAGTAATCAGAACTCAGCTAAAAGGGAAAAAAAATGAAGATATGTCACTCAAAACTCAATATTAGAACCTCCCGCTTGATTCAAATGAAAGCTAACACATTCCCTCAACATGTTCCATCACCCTTGGTTCATGGTAATTTTGTATGAATGAGAAATTCAGCCTATAGTAGCAGATTTCTTGAAAAAACATAATTTATGCAAAGAAACTAATAGATTTTGTGGTATTTCTTTCAAAATCCAACTTTACAACCCCCATCACGAGGTGTACATGTATTTTAAATGTTTTCAAACCCAAAAATAAATCCCCAAACTAACCAACCACTTTTAAAACCCCAACTAACCGTTGGCCTTTACAAATTTTGCATTTTTGCAAGTTTATTGTTGACAACTTTTTGCATATTTGCAATATTTTCACTTTTGACCCTCCTATTCACCAAATACATTATCAATGACATTTTTAGACCTTATTCCACTTAGAATCATGACTAAACACAAGAAAAATAAAATTCAACCTACCTTGACAACCTTTTAGTCAAAATTAAAAAGCCAGAAGCCATTGTTTTTATAGAAATTTCTGATTTTTGTAACATTTTTAGCAATTTCAAGCCTTGGTACCAATTGGTACAGGGCCTTATTGATCTACAGGTGCTTGGATCAGGTGTGGGATGGACCTAGCTTTAATTTTCATCATATTTGGAGTCTCTATATTGATTTTAACAGATTTTATTGTTGATCTGCATAAAACTAGTCTAAATTTGTACATACAAAGGTTTTAAGGTCTTAAATGGAGTTCGACCAATTCCACCTTTTGTAAAATACTGTTAATAAGTGGAATGGGTATATTAATGTATGATTATTTTTTTAGAGGCTTGAGGACATAGGAGCATGTCATTTGAGGTCAATGGGCATCAAGCCTAGTTGCAAAAATGAGTGATTTTTGAGTGAAAAAGAGTGAAATTGTGAGGTTTTAGTATGGAATAGTGTGAAATTTGTGGGGAAATAAATTTATGAAGGTTTCTTAGGTGTGTGTAGACATATTTAAGAATGGTAGAAGTGGTGGCCAATTATTTTAAGGTCTAGATCATAGTTTTTCAAAAACCCTCCTTGGAAGGACATAAAGTGAGGATTTTGCAATTGGGTGTTTTAGAAAGTGTTTCTATTGAAGGGGAAGGTGGATTCTAAGGTTTTGAGACCTGATAAGTGGCTGAACATCAAAAAATTAGAGGGGCAACAAGTTTTAAGAGTAGTTTCTTTGAAAAATAGGCCAAATTTGGCCTTGTAGGACAGCGGTGAAGTCCAGATTTAAAGAGGTTGGTCCAAAGTGACCATAGCTGGTTTTGAGATATGTTTTAGAAGGCCCAAATGGGTTCTAGAATTTTTTTTTTTTTAGGAGATTCAATTTTATTTTGAAGATTTACCTGATTTCAACTATATGGACTACTACAAGAGTTTAAGTCCTTGAATGCAAGAATCTGTGAATCCGATGAAACATAGTTTTCTGAGTGCTTTGTTGATTTGAACCTATCAAATAAATGATGTTTAAGGTGTACTAGAAGTAAGGTGATAGTTGGAATCAATTTTGTGTGGTTTGGAGTCTTTTTTGGCCTTGTGAAATCAAGGTACAGTGAAGAGAATTTGGGTACAGTTTGTGTCAAACAAGAGAATTTGAGTTTGGTTGATTTGAATACCTCCCCTACATTGCATCAAAAAATTTCAAGATTTGTATTGATGCTTGTTATTTAGTAAGTGGTAGCTTTGTTTATCACTTGGCACTTTTTTTTGGAGTCATGTGTTGTTCAATTTGTTTAACACTCCCTTGTCGATGTAAAATTACTAGTCTCTACATTAGCCAAAAGTAAGCATTCATTTCTTTTCCCTTCAAACCTTGATTGCAATGGAATATTGGTCTTTATTTTAGCTAGTAGGAAGTTGTGTTTGTTTGTTTTTTTATGCTTAATAGTTTATGCTCTACTATATTTGAAAATATCACTACAAAGCTTGACTATTAACAATTTGGTGTATGCATTTGAGGGAAAAAAACATAGTCATTTAGTGATTTTCATTTAGGCTCAAAAATATAATAAAGAAAAGTTTACACTCTGCTATTTTTAGAAATGGAAAATATATTCTAGAGAGGTTGCATCCAAGCTATCACCAAGAAAGAGAAAAAATGGAGAAACAAAAAAAACTTTCATCATTTGATCAAACCAAATATGGAGAGTATGATTTGTTTCATTTCTTTGTCTAGTTAGCTAAGTCTAGAGAAGCTGAGACAAGATAGAAGGATTTCAAAATAAGGATGCATTGTAGAAACAAAACACCCATTCATTCATATATATTGAGTCCAAATCGAGCTTGTTTTGATAAAAAATAGAGCTAAGATATAGATAAATTGGCTTCTGGTTGTTCGAAGAAATGCAAGCTCCAGAAGTGATTTGATGCCAGCCTCAAGACAAGAAAGGCATTGACAGAGTAAAGCAAGAAAAAAATGCATAAGAATCCGAGAAGAAATGTCTTTGAAAACACATTCAGATAGATGGAAAAAAATGATGAACCATGAAAGATTTACCTGATTTGGCCTCAACAAAAATTTAAGTGAAGAAAACTCTCAAAAGTAGCAAGAAAATTGACAAAGACTCCTTCAAAAAGCTTGAGGTTTCAAACCCTAATGATGGTGGCATACGTGTAGTACTCCTCCGTTTTGCTTGTGTTTTTTGTTAGCATGTTTTCACATATGATAGACTTTGGTACTTTGTTTTGGATATTTTGATCACTGAATTTTGAGCGACAGTGGATTCATTTTGGAATACATGGTGAAACATTGTATGGTGATAATTAATTTCTGACATGCTTTGTATTAGCGTAGATGTTTTCCTTCAGATTTTATTGCTATATATATGTTTATGGTAGATTAATTGTTATTTAATTGTCAGTTTGATGTGATGTGTATTGGTGTGGAGAACGGAGTTGCATCACTCGCTTGCGAGTGCCCTGTGATTTCTGTGATTTTCTCCGCATGGTGTGTTTGTACAATGGATTATATATATATGTATGTTATTGGTTTGATTGCAGGATTGCAGGTACATGACACCAACTCCACCTGGTTACTCAGGTCTGAGCATGTCAAGACTCAACAGAAATGTTGGTTGGGAGGTAGTAACAAGGTTCATCCTAATCTAGTCTTAAACCCTATCACAGTATGTCGTCAATTTTAGTCTAGTGTCTTTGGTGGTTTCATTTGTGTTTGATTGGTTTATTTCTTATGAAAGACAAATTTTGTTAAATTAATGATAGATTAATATGCTTTTAATTTAATGTTTATTAAATTAATTTAAGTGTTGTAAATAAAAGCTTTATATTTTATTTAATTAATTTAGTTTGTTTGGTTAAATAATTTAATCACTGAGATTAAATTTATTTAATTAAATAAATTAATTAATTAAATTATAGTTACTTTAATTGTGTGAATAGATTAAATTTAAATTAGTTGTTTTGTGGGAAATGGTATTTTAATTGTTAAATAAATAAATTAAATAAAAAAAAGGGAAATTGTATTTTAAAATTTGAATTCTTTAATTCTTAAAATGCATTCAATTTTTGATAAGGAAGAAAGAAAAAATCATCCGAGAGGTGGTTAGAAGATATTTTCTTCTTGACATGTGTGGTAGTTAAATTAATTGTTTCTTGTTGAGGATTCTCTTGGAAGATTTTTATGGATTTGGGGAAAAGTGAAAACCACTTCACGGGAAATGAAAGAACAGGGTTCTGCAAAAAAAAAAAATCTTGTTTTGTGTAAATTTGTGAATTTTGCTTTGGATTTGTTGTATATTTCTGGAAGATATCTTTGGGTTGGTATTAACATCTTTCTGGATTTGGAGTTCTGGAAGGGGCTTTGAAGGTTACATGCAACAGGAAAGCAAAGCTTTTCTTCTATAGACAAGTTTCTTTTTCAAGCTATAGGAAAACAGGTATTTCCTTGTGAATTTAATTTGTTTACTTTTAAAAAGATTGCCTATGAAAAGAATTATTTTTTTTAAAACCCTTCTTCTCAGTGGATTGTTTGTTGAAAATCTTTCTGTAGAAATTTGTTGATTACTGTGAGAATTTCAAGAAAACAAGATTTTAAGTGAATCAGAGAAAACAATAGAAAAGAATCAAAAGAAAACAAAAGTATTTCTGTAGATTTACAAAATAAATTCTCTGTGATATTTGAGGAAATGGAAACTTCTATTAAAGAATTTTGAGCATCTGGGTTGAAAATGTTATCTGTTAAATTTGTGTAAAATGATAAGTTTCACAATTTCCTGTAGAAAACCATGTTGAAAACAAATGCCCAATTACAATATTTTATTGTTACTTAAATTATATATATGTATTCATATATGTATATATATTGGTGTTAAATATATATATATACAATACAAATACATATATACAATTATTTTATAGTAAACCGCAGTGATTTTTGATATTTAAAAAAAATGCCGTTCAAATTTTAACTCATCGGAATTTTTGTGTTCCAAAAAGAAAATTATTAAAAGAAAACCTGTGCATTTTATGGCCGCGAGGGTTTCCCCCATAGCTGGGCCATTGTATGGCCGCAGGGGTTACCCCACAGCCGGCCCTAAGGGGCGACGGCTATGGAGGCAGCCGCCACTGCCCTCACAGGCAACGCACGACTGTCGACACAGCCACTGCCCATAGGGAGGGCTATGTGGGTAGCAGCCAGTGATGGCTGTGTATGGCCGCCAGCTCCCCAACTTACAATATGCTCAATAAAAATGAAATTTATTTCAGATTTTATTTTTTTGTTATATATATATATAATTTATATTATTTTTAATATATTATATATATAATATATGTATATATATTTATTTTGTTTAAAGAAATATGTGAATATATAGTTTTAATTTGAAAAAAAAATAGAATATTTGTTTATATATGTATATAACATATATTTAAATAAATGCTTAGTTAAATTGATTTGATGTGTATATATCTAAATGTATGGTATATTGTTAATTGGTTTATGAAAGCTATGAATGGACATTTTCTTTATAATGAGATATATCAAATAGATAGAGACCGAAAATTTTATTACATTATTTGAATATGGATTGGGTGAATTATACTTGTTTTTCATATCAATGAAAGATGAATTGAATTCAAGTTGAATAATTTTATGTTTGGAATTATTGAATTGAATGGATTTAGAAAATCCTAAAATTAGATGTTTATTGTCCCTAATTTGCTTAAAATTGTATTTTATTTTATTGGGAAAATTGGGAATGTATTAGAAGTACAAGTCTTCGAGATTAGTTTGTCTTTAATGTGGGAATTGTAATTGTTTAAATACAATCCTTGTGTTGACTAAGGTAGTGTACATGGTTTTGCATGGTGTTTAGACACCTGGTTAAATGAACAAAGATTTGATGTCTGTATGATATGTTTGATCTTATATGATGTTTCTTGTGCACCTTATCTACCTTAGTTAGGGAACTTAGATTCCTTGTGTTATTCTTAAGGGAGTGGCTCTGTGTGAGGGCTGACACACAAAGTGGTGTCTAGGTAACTCATGTAGAGTTAGTAAATAAGAGAAAACTAAATCAACACATTGGGTATTCTTAAATATTTAACTAGATTAATTGTGCCTCACTTATAGACTCAAGGGCTAGTTTAGTCTTGAAAATAAGTTGAGAAGGCCTGGAATGGCAAAGTTGAAATCTTGTTATCTTAAAAGATATTTGATACCGCAACAATTTGCATGAGGGGCCAAGTTTCGTAAGAGGTTACCAGGGTAACCCAAGATGGGGGCCAGAACCTAGGAAGAAACACCAGGGTAACCTATGTAACATTGTGATGACACTCCACCTAAAATAACAATTTACCTTGTGAGCTTATTATATTTGATTATCCTAAATCTGGAAGCAATGTAACCAAAAGTTAAGTATGTACTTGTGTAGATTGGTCTATGTTTTTACTTGTGTCTAGGGTTTTTAGGTTATGTCATCCGTTGGGTCCCCAGTTTATGATCGTGGTAACAAGAGCTTCATGGATGGAGAGCTCATATTTGGACATGTGTGTACTTCCTTAATTGTATCATTGGAAATCTTGTATTTGTAACTTTCCTCAATTGTTATGAGGTGAACATTTGTAATATGTAATTGTAAACTATTATTTGATCTATCTCATCTGAAGAATGAGTATTGTAATGTCATTTCAAATGCAATGTAAGAATCTTATTTGAACTTTATACTTTCATGAATGGAATTCAAATGTTATGAAATGTTTACTTTTAAGTTTATGTTAACTAAATACATGCAATGCTAAATACTAAAGTCGTATATGGGATTCTCAAGTAGTGTGTCGTCGCGTAACTTAGAGAATGTATGCAACTAATAAAGTTAATATTATTACTTTAAAAAAAAATTATTTCACTTTCGTAGACAATTGCAACATTCCTTAGGTTACAAGACAAGGCATTACAATGTGCAAGGGAAGGGAGCTCAAAAAAACCAAGTGAAAATGAGAGTTGAAAATTAGGGCTTGGGTATTTTGTTCTAACTCATCATGGCGAAAAAAATATTGATGTGAAAAAACTCCCACACAATCATGTATAGTGTCTATGTTTAATCATTGAAAATTTTAATATTCAAACAAATTTAGAAAATAAAATACATATATTTTATAATAAAAAATTACTATTATTTATTAAATTTATTAATTTGTATGTTCAATTAATAATTAAAATATGAAAAATATCTTTAACAATTATTAATTTTAATTTTAAAATATATAGAAAAATATTTATTTAAATAAAACTAAAATGAATATGAATTAAATATATAATTTAATCATTAAATTATGATTTTAATTATTATAATTTAAAAAAATTGTGTGATTGTGATTGTGATTGTGATATTACAATAGATTCCTTGTGCCCTAAGATTTTTTTTAATTAAATAGATCTGCCTCTTGCATTTTTCCAA
This sequence comes from Sequoia sempervirens, assembly GCA_007258455.2. Taxonomy (NCBI): domain Eukaryota; kingdom Viridiplantae; phylum Streptophyta; class Pinopsida; order Cupressales; family Cupressaceae; genus Sequoia; species Sequoia sempervirens. Next base: position 381,001,855 of record VDFB02000015.1, on the reverse strand, counting down.
ACCATTCATATTATTATTGTGAAAAATAAATTCTAAATAATGATTAATATTCAACATATAAATTTTATTATTATTTATTTATTTTATAATATGTTACAAATTAAATATTACAATTTTTTAATTGAAAATAAGATAAAAATTTCATTTAATTAAAATGCTATTAATTCTCAAATTTAAGATCATACTATTATCTTCATATTATCCATTAAAAACAAATTTTTATCCTTTACTCAAAAAGTTTACCCATGGGAAAATTTGTAGATGATTGAATGCAGAAATGAGGTGTATTATGCCATAAAATGTACAAAAGGGATATAGTTGAATTTTAAGGCCCTTGTAGTCACACCAAGGGATGCATAGGGTTAAGGGATTAGGGTTTAAGGGTTAAGGGTTGAGTTTAGAGGGTTGACGATTTAAGGGTTGAGGTATAAAGGTAGAGAGTTTACTGGGGTTTAAGGGTTGAGGGTTGAGGGTAGAGGGTAGAGGCAGGTTTAAGGGTTTAGGGTTTAAGGGCCAAGGGTTGAGCGTTGAGGGTTTACAGTTTAGTGTTGGGTGTTTAAGGGTTTAAGGGTTTAGGGTTTAGGGTTGAGGGATTAGGGTAGAGAGGGAGGGATGGATGGAGCGAGAGATGGAGGGAGAAGTGAGATATAAAGGAGACTAGAAAAGGAAGGAGGGATAGAGATATATGAGGGTTGAGGATCCAATGTATAGGGTAGAGGGTTGAAAATTGAGGGTATAGAGTTGAGGCCCTATAGGGTTGAATATGGTTTAGGGTATTGGATTGAGGATATAGGGTTGAGGGATTAGGGTTGAGGGTAGAGAGTAGAAGGTTTAAGGGTTTAGGGTTGATTGTTAAGGGTTGAGGGTAGAGCATTTAGGGTATAAGTTTGAGGGTCTAATGTATAGGGTATAGGGGTTGAGGGATAAGGGTTTAAGGGTTGATGGTTTAGGGTTGAGGTATTAGGGTAGAGAGGGAGGGATGGATGGCACGAGAGATGAAGGGAGAAGTGAGATAGAGAGTATATTATAAGAGGAGGAAAGGACAAATATATATGATGGTTGAGGATCCAATGTATAGGGTAGAGGGTTGAGAATTGAGGTTATATAAAGTTGAGGACCTATAGGGTTGATGGTTAGGGTATTGGGTTGAGGGTATAGGGTTGAGGGATTACGGTTGATGATAGAGGGTAGAAGGTTTAAGGGTTTAGGGTTTAGGGTTTAAGGGTTTAGGGTTTAGGGTTAAGGGTTGAGGGTAAAGCATTTAGGGTATAGGTTTGACTAGGGTATATGATTGAAGGATTAGGATTGAGGGTCCAATGTATAGGGTAGAGGGTATAGGGGTTAAGGGTTGATGGTTTAGGGTTGAGGGATTAGGGTAGAGTGGGAGGGAGGGATGGAGTGAGGGATGGAGGGAGAAGTGAGATAGAGAGTAGATTAGAGGAGGGAGGGACAAAGATATATGAGGGTTGAAAATTGAGGGTATATAGAGTTGAGGACCTATAGGGTTGATGATTTAGGGTATTGGGTAGAAGGTTAGGGTTTAGGTTTTAGGGTGTAAGAGTTTAGGGTTGATGGTTAAGGGTTGAGGGTAAAGCATTTAGGGTATAGGTTTGACTAGGGTATATGGTTGAAGGATTAGGGTTGAGGGTCCAATGTATAGGGTAGAGGGTATAGGGGTTGATGGATTAGGGTTTAAGGGTTGAGTGTAACGCCCATCGTGCAAACCCCAGAGAACAAACATTGCACAACATTTTTTTAAAAAAATAACACAAGGTAAACATACAACCCAACATTAAATACATTTACATTGCACATTAACATCTTAACGTTAAATCCTCTGAGGCACACGTGGTTACTTCGCAAAACAATTATAATGTAAAAGTGTATATTTAGTTATTCACAAAATGTGTTTATATTTATATTTACTATTATGTAAAAGTAAATGATTTGTATTTTATTTAATATTATTTCCTTAATTATTTTAAATGATTTTATAATGATGTAAAAATAGAATGTAAATTGAATATGTCTTTGAAATTAGTAAGTTTGAATAAATATATTTCTAGTGACTATTTTGATTATATATATATATATATATATATATATATATATAAATATATAGTTTCTCTTCTATAATTTGTTATATATATATTTATATGATGTATATTGTTATGAATGTAACTGTGTAATAGAGTTTGTTGATAGAGTTGGAAATTAAATTCAAAGATTTGTTATTATGGGTTTGGGTCAATGTTTAAAGCAAGTTAGAATATTGGAGAAGGGAGAATTAAATAAAGTTACTTTTATATATATGCATACTTGTAGGATGTTAATACTTAGATGATTGCTTTGGATAATCTTTTAAATGCTTACTCCCTTGTATTCTCTAATAATTGGATTGTAAAATTTGGAATAATTGATATCATAGAGAATGGGTAGTATTGTGAGATGTAGTGAATTCTATTGATTTTAGGTTGTAGTTTTGAAAATTGGAATAATATGAATAGAATTAAAGTGATTAAATTAAATAAGGTTAGAAGAAAACATTAGTTTAATTTATTATAGTTATATTACTTTGATAAAAAATTGATCTATCTATATTTTTATAATTGAATAATGTGATTAGACAAAATAATTAAGTTATCTTTTCGTTAATTATTGAATATTGGTTCTTTCAGAAGTATTGTAAAATCGATATGAGACTAGTTATTAGATTAATTACTGATATAGTTAAATAATGAGTTATTAAAATAGGTTTATTGATTAAGGTATATAGTAGGAAAATTTGGTTTTAGGATTGTGGAGGAATTCTGGTAAGAGCCGAGATAGAATGTTATTAATAGAGAATTGTAGATGGAAGATATATGCTAGGATAAGCATCTTTGACTGTAGATTTTTAGGTTCATATATTCAACTAAGAGGTTTGACTTGTTTCGATGTTTGGATAATTGAGTATCTTCAATTGTTAAATTTAAATGTATCAATGCTTGGGTTGTGAAAATTTTCCTTAGTTATGGTGAATTGTTTTTGGATAAATAAGGAAATTTAAGTAAATGTGAAAATAATATCACCATTGGATGTATTGCTTGTTGATGCTTTTACTTAAATTGTTTATTAGTCATATTATTAACTTGTTAGGGCATAGTGTGTGGAGAAAATTGAGGTATCCCTTGGATGTCCTATTGGTTGACTTACTAATGGATGATCTTGTATTGAAATGACTATGTAAGCTAGATTTGAGTTTGAAGGTTTCGTTATGATATTGCCACTCTTGTTCAACCTTTTCCATTTTTGTGGCTATGTATTTTATATAGTCATTTCATGGTTCGATGATGTGAGTCTTTTTCTCGGTGTTAATTCTAATTGAGGATATTTTATGCAACGAATTTCTTGTAGTTATATTTTGAGATGGTTGGGATCCCGAGTGTTTGAATTTACCTTTGGTAGAAGTGACAATTTTTTGGCGTTTTAGGCTTCATGAGGCAACAAAGAATGCTTGATTTATATTGAATTTTTCCATGGTTTGACTTTTCTGATTCATTGAATCTATTTTTTATTTTGAGTTCTTGCGGGTGGAACCTCCTTGTTCTTGTTTTCAGTGTTATGGAATGGGTTTACCAGATGGTTCTTGCCTTGCATGTTGTGAGTTATGTACACTTTGATTTTTGGGGGAGCTGAGGTACACCCCTTGCAGGTTTTGGTTTGGTACCCATAGGGAGTGGCTCTTTATGGGGGTTTGGCACACAAAGGGGCTATTAGGCTAACCCATGGAAGAGTTTCCTAAACAAGTGATAACATAATTAATGAAATAGTAGATTTGGGTAGATAAACACTAAAAAATATTAATTATGAGCCTTGCCCATACCGTTAGTGCTTCCACAAGCTAAGGATGGGATGAGAAGACCTGGTTAGTAAGATCACTGCCTTGTCCTCACAAAAGCTAAATGGTCCCACATGAGTCACCCTATGGAGTGGTCACCATGACATAGGTAGTCTGGATAACCATAGATGGAGGTGGTACCTTGTGATAGGTTTCTTGGCTAATCCATGTTAGGCCACACGATGACACTCTCTTACAATACCTGTTTATTTTCCCTTGTTTGGTTGCCTATGGGAGTGTTGTTTGAATTGTTGATGTTGTTGAGCCAATTGGTTCTTGGTGATTTTTGTTGAAGCCTCCAAGTTCTATCTTTTAGTGTTGCACACATGCCTTATGGAAACTTGATTGATGTTAATGAAAGGTTCCCTTGTTAATTATTGTTGGTTGATGCTATGATTTCATTTAAAGGCTTTCGATCCTATTATTGTTGGCACCTCTTATGATTACTTAGTGTTGATCTATAATATTGGCATTTGGTTTTGTTGGACTATTCATTATTTTGTTATGGCTGTGTGATGGCAATGTTGTGGAGTTTGTTTTTCTTTTAGTTCATTTGATGGTTTTGGTTGAGGAATGGGGATCTTTCTTGTCAACTCCTATCATAGGGGGTGGTCTTTCGGGTCCACACAGTTGGGTGGAACATGCTATGCACCCCATTGGGTCCCCATCAGAGGATTGCAATATTCAGATTGTGTCACTTGCAACGACTCTAGAATTATACCCAAGTTGGAGCCAATCTTGTTACTTTGTATTCACCTTTTTAGTTGTATTATTCTCTCTTATTATATTGTTCCTGTTTATGTTGGGGAACACATCTATATTACAGTAACTCTTGCATGATGTAACTTTTATTATCGTTGTAATGATTGTTACCTTTGACCTTAATTTATGATCTTTGATGGATGCTTTTCATGCTTGAAATGTATATTGATACTTGGTACTATTATTTGTTACCATTTCACAGTATGTAATCCTTAATGGTGTTTTTTTTGTGGAAATATTTATATTTATGTTCATAGATGTGATAGATGGTTTTACTTATATTATGATGTGGATGTTTGAATGTTGTTTAGTAACTCTAAATAATGGTTAAGTAAAATACTTACATAGTTAGTTAACCAAATTCTTGGTTTGGGTTTACGTTTTGTAATGCTATCACGTGTACCCTAGAGGACATGGTAGATGATGTATATGTTTAATTGCAATGTATGTGTTAGTTGTACATGTTCATTCTATGTTATAATTTACTTTAAAAAAATAAATAGTGTGAGTTCTTTTTTCTTTTGGGGTTCGCACAACGATGCATTACAACATTGGTATCAGAGCCTAGTTCATACACTAGGCACTTTGGATACATATGAGCCCATTATGTGACCTAGTAAATCGTACTCTTGAGGTTATGTCATTCCTTTTTTGTGTCATCCTCAATTAGCAATCCAAGGGGGTATTGTAGGTGGTGTTGTTCCAATGGTCCAGATAACCGATAGAAAGGATAGGACCCTCAATGTAGTGTGCAATGCACCAATATTCTTCCTATTAGGAAACGCATTATGGACATTTGAGTAGCATGTGTATGTGATGAGTGAGTGTCAATGCATATTATTTTAGGATTAGTTGGGACTTTAAATTTGATTAGAGTCTAATGATTACCCCAGTTTGTGTGCAGGGATGGGAAGGTCAAAGGCCAGAAAGAGGAAAGGAAAGGCAGTGAAGGCTACAAAAAGGGGTGTGGTCATTAAAGAAAACCCCACATTGGAAGCTCCACTTTGTAGTTCTGATAATGAGACCTTGGCCCAGATCCTCTCTCAGCTCAAGATGGAAAAAGGGAAGAAGATCGAAGAGCCAAGACACATAGTTAAAATGAAGAAACTGTCTACTGCCCATGATTGGTCGTTAGGGTGTGGACGTAACACACCTATTTTGACAAAGGAAGAGAAGGAAAGCCTTCATACACAATCCCTCACTTCCATGAAGGCAGTTATGGACTCAAATGAGGACCCAAAAGAATTTCCTCTAGTTGATAGCGAGTAGTCACCTTTGTGTTGGAAGCTTTTTGATGTAATAGATACCTTAAGACTTTAATTGGTGATTGTGCACTCATTTAGTTTTATTTGGTTAACAGTGTGGATGAATAGGATAATTGTGATACTCTGTTATGATGTTGTGTCATGGAGACATGAGTTGTGTTTTTCTTGAAAACTAAAGTGTAATTTTTTCCCTTTAATCCTAAATAGTGAATGAAGTGCTAAAAATGTTATGAAAATTTGAGTTGAATAGTGAATGAAGTGAATAGCTTTTTGTGTATATGTGGAAAAATGAGTATTTTAACCTAGAAATTTATGTTTATGATGTGTTAAATTGTGCTTCTATTATGAAAGGATTTAAAATTTGTCATATGGATCAACTCTTGAGCTTGTGTTGTCTTCTGTCACCCTCACTTGATTGTTGTGACCCATTGGGTGATTGTCCCACCATTTTGATTTGGGTTGGATGACATGTTATCTAATTTAAGGACCTTGAAACTTGTTAATTATGTGTATGTTACATTGTTGCATGATGATTGAAGTTGTGATAGGATTAAATTGGTTATGTTATCATATGGACTCGTACTATGCTTATTATGTACTTGATTTTTTGTGAATTTATGATGTCACTTATAATGTGATTACTCTGAGAAGTACTAGATTTTGAGTAAAACTTCAGGATACAATTTAGACAAGTTTTAGTTAGTCCTTTCAAGAATTAGAATTCCTAGATTATTGTTGTAAATTTATCAATTTTTTTTCCTTGATTTGGGTTATCATAGTAGGATTACCTTGTCCATCTCTGTGGAAAATATCATCATTGTGGAATAATTATCCTTTATTCATATTAATATCATATTAAGTAGTGGTTAATATTTTTTTAGCTATTTCACCTTTAAATTACTCATTAGCTTTATTGATAGACTTATAATATTAATAACTTTTATAATATTACTTTGATTCATATTTTTTTTACTCTAGTTGTCAAATATTTAAGAGGTATACACAAAATATGCATGTTTGTAGAATCCTTCATATGTTAGTTAGTAATTCTTAACTGTACTGTTAATTGTAGATCACTATTTTAAGATAGTGTAGATAATAATTAAAACATGTGAATGAATGTAATGCCTCTCATGTGTTGTCACTATTCTAATACTTTTTCATGTTATTTTATGTACTTTAAGGATATCATGGTGATTGTTTTACCAGTTTGGTTGTTTTGGTTGGCAGTTTAGTTTGATTGGATGACTATGCTACTTCGTTCAGATGTTTCTGATGTACTATGTAGTTATGCAATTGTTTAGTAATTTCTTTATGATGTTAATATTGTACTTGATGTTGTCTTTACTGTTTGAGGTCTTGGTGAGGGGAACATTGTAGCATCACTCGTTCATGAGCGCCCTGTTATGTCATGATTTCCTCTCATGGTGTGTTTGTTATTTGATATATATATGTGCTTGACATCTTGCTTGGATGTAGGCTGTAGGTACAGGACATCGACTCCACCAGCCTTGTCAGGTTTGAGCATGCCCTATAATCCTAATGGGTATGATGTGGAAACTAGAGTTGACAAGAAATTTTCCCATCCTAGTTCGTTATCCCATCTTTGTGTTTGTCAGTGTCATCTATTTGCAACCCTGTCTTCATTTCGGTAATTTTTTGTATTGAGCTGATTAATCTTAATTGTTTAATTGATGTTTTTTTAGTTATTTGGTTTAGTTGTTAGTTCGTTGTGTTGTTGTACATATGATTGCATGTGTTTATGCCATTGTGCGACTTCTAGGAGTAAGTTGATGCAAAGGTGGGGAGTATGTAGTGTCCCTCTGTTTCGGCAGTCCTTGGATCTGGAGTAAGTTCGTCTGGTAAAATTGAGTTGTTTTCTTTATGTTCATTATTATATTGTTAAATTTTCTTTTTAAATTATGTGATAAAGTAATATTTTAACTAGCCTTGATTAATCAATTTAATTTAATTTAATTGATTACAAGGTGACTTAGTTAATTGGGGTTAATATTATAATTAAGTGTAAGATAAAAGATGTTACATATATATATATTCTGATGATTAACTTAAACAGTGAGATTAAATGCCTACCAATAAAGAAACCAATAAAGCTAAATATTATTATCACTAGTTTTTACTAAGTGAATAAATATATTTAAGTTTTAGAGGGAATATTATCTATATTTGATTTATTGAAAAAATGATGAATCATCCTATGGCAATTAAATGTTTTATATTGTGATAATTACTCGATTATAGTGGCTAATGGAATTAGGAATATGTTTTAAATAGGTTTTCTTTAATTATTTTATAAAATTTCATAAGGGGTATATATATAAAATAAAACAATAATATATATATATATATATATAAGCACACAAATGCTTAAGTTATTTAAATATATTTATGTCTATATTATAGGAGTAAACAAGTAATGCTAAATGTTCTGCTTAAGTGAAGAATAAAGTTGAAATTTAATATTTATATTCATGCAGCAAAAGAAACATATTTAATATTATTAATATGTTTATATATATATATATATATAATTAATAACATTGCAAATAATAAATGAACTAATATATATATATACTTTTAGAGAATCTTCCTTTCAACTAAATTAATATATATCTATATATTAGTCTTTTTAAGCATGACATTTGTCTCTTACCTTAACCTCCACCTTGCCTCAGACTTTCTATAAAGCAGAACACGTGCCCTGACCTTGCATCCTCTGTTTGCATGACTTTTTACGTGGCATTCTTCCCTGCACACTCTACCAAAATTGTCCTCGTGCCTTTCCCTTGTACTCTGAATTTGCATACTTTTCTTTTGGGAAGGTCCCTATCATAGGGGAGCTTTTTGGGCCTCTATGTGTGGAAGGGATTGATGGCCATGCATTTTGTAAGGCCATGTGTCCTATCCAGGCTTCCACATTTTTGCATGCAAATAAGGTAGAATACTAGGTGCCTCGTCTATGTTGGCATCTGGACATGAATGTAATGGTAGAGAGGTGTTCAACTAGCAGAGCAGTTGTCTCTTAGCAGGGGGAAAGGAAGGAGGAGAGGAGAGAGGCATCTGGGGGCTTGCGAAGGAGAAACATGTAGAGACTTGAAGTAACCTACCGATTTCATTTGCTTGATAGTTTGTAAAGCCTTATCAATGAGATCTATCGTGTGTATATTCTACAGACATTGCAGTCCACCAAACCTCATTCTTTTGAGGCATTTTGGTTAAACAATTCACGTGACCTATATAGTCATCCACACCTTGCATACATGTCTTCCAATGTTGTCGCAACTACAACGTATGTCTAAATTCCTTCCCCTTCTGTTATGCTTGATGCAAGGTCCATACCCTGTTCCTAAGCTCACATTTTGGAACAGGCAGATAGGATGCTGGCATCGGGCTTTACACCTGCTAAGTTGTGTTTGCTTGAAAGTTTCCTTATCCTCTTCATCCCACTCGTGTTGTGCATATTCTGCTATCATTGCATTCCATGAGTTTTTGGAGGGTGTATAAATTTTTAAATAATCTCTCACTCACCATTTCCAACTTGTCACAGCAGCAACACTTGAACAGAGAAGATTGTAGAGGTATAAATAGCCTTCCTGTTTCCGTTGGGAACCTGTCACATCTACAGTACTTGAAATTAGAATGTTGTAGAGGTTTAAATAATCTCTTTGATTCCATTATTAACCTGTCTTAGCTTTGGCACTTGAACATAATAGGAAGTTTAAAGGGGTTGTTGATATGTGAAGGATGTGCAACCCTCATCCTCTAAACCTACAAAAATGTGCACGAGAAAAGCTCGCATTGTTAGGATGGAAATGGTTCACACTTCTTAGCCACACAACCTTCTTATTGTTGTTTGTAGTTTTGGCCTGCTTGTTTCTATAGTTTCTTTCAAATTCTACGTAACTAATCCCTTGAGCCTGCTTGTATTTGATTTGATTCTGTAGAATAGAAGTGGCCCTTTATTGTTGTATTTTTTTTTATATACTCTAGTTGAGGTTATTTGGAAATCGTGTCTGTTATACTTGTCTTTTGTGTTTGCCTTCTTTTTTTTTCAGATTGTTTCATTTAGCATCACCTATACTTTCCTCAAGCTCAACAAACTACTACAATGATGGAATTGGTCCACAACTTTCAGATCAATTTCTATTGCATCGATCAATTTCTATCTTTTATACAGCAGCTGATTTTGTAGTATGGTTCACTATTTTGTGCTTATCCCACGTTTACTCCGTCTTCTCTAACTATTTTTAATCTATCTTCGAATGGCTTTCACTCCATTTTGATCAATATATTTACAGCAATGCAATTTAACATGTTGATGAGCTTTACCAAGTGTATGTTATTTGGTCGGCTCTCCAAAGTCTTTAAGAGATTATGTTTAAGCTAGATAATTAATGGTATGTGTAGGAAAGTGTAACGTTAATAGTAATCTAAAAGATGAAGTAAACTTAGCATAGTAATGGCTTTCTTTTAAGGGCCACGTATAATTTCATCATGGAGATTTTTCTTTTTCTTACTTAAATAGTTTTATTAGTTTTCCTTTATAGTGAAGCTTCTTCCATGGTGTGGAAAGGTCTTGACTTTAAGAGAATTAAATAAATAGATATTTAATAGTGACCTTAGATTTTTAGAAAGAAAAGCATCTCTTTTGTTAATTTTAAATATGTTTTTTCTTATATATCTTTTCATTAAGAGAAAATAGATGGAATATATATTTAATATAATCATATGATTATTGCATATAATGCAAAGATAAGTAATCTTAATATATAGCATATATATCATGATTTTATTAGAGAGTAATTTTCTTGTGTATATCATGATTTTATTAGAGAGTAATTTTCTTGTGTAAAAGCGTATATTTAGTTATTCAAAAAATGTATTTATATTTCTATTTACTATTATGTAAAAGTAAATGAGTTGTATTTTATTTAATATGATTTCCTTGAATATTTTAAATGATTTTATAATGATGTAGAAATAGAATGTAAATTTTTCTTTGAAATTAGTAAGTTTGAATAAATGTATTTCTAGTGACTATTTTGAATATATATATATATATATGTATATGATCTATATTGTTCTGAATGTAATTGTGTAATAGGGTTTGTTGATAGAGTCGAAAGTTAAATTGGAATTTTTTTTATTATGGGTTTGGGTCAACGTTTAAAACAAGTTAGAATTTTGGAGAAGGGAGAATTAAGTAAAGTTATATATATAGGCATACTTGTAGGATGTTAACACTTAGATGATTGCTTCAGATAATATTTTGAATGCTTACTTCCTTATATTCTCTAATAATTGGATTGCAAAATTTGGAATAATTGATATCATAGACAATGGCTAGTACTGTGAGATGTAGTGAACTCTATTGATTTTAGATTGTAGTTTTGAAAGTTTTAATAATATGAATAAAATTAAAGTGATTAAATTAAATTAGGTTAGAAGAAAACATTAATTTAATTTAGTGTAGTTATATTAGTTTAAATGAAAATTGACCTATCTATATTTTGATAATTGAAGGATGTGATTAAACAAAATAATTAAGTTATCTTTTCATTAATTATTGAATATTGGTTCTTAATTATTGAATATTGGTTCTTTCAGAATTATTGTAAAATTGATATGAGATTAGTTATTAGATTAATTACTAATATAGTTAAATAATGAATTATTAAAATAGGTTTATTGATTTAAGGTAGATAGTAGGCAAATTGGTTTTAGGATTGTGGAGGAATTTTGGTAAGAGGAGAGATAGAATGTTATTAACAGAGAATTGTAGATGGAAGATATATGCTAGGATAAGCATCTTTGACTGTATATTTTTTGGGTCTGTATATTCAACTAAGAGGTTTGACTTGTTTCCATGTTTGGATAATCGAGTATCTTCAATTGTTAAATTTAATTGTATCAATGCTTGGTTTGTGAAGGTTTTCCTTAATTATGGTGAATTATTTTGAATAAATAAGGAGATTTTAGTAAATGTGAAAATAATATCAACGCTGGATGTATTGCTTATTGATCCTTTTTCTTAAATTTTTTTATTAGTCATATTATTAACTTGTTAGGGCATCGTGTGTGGAGAAAATTGAGGTCCCCTTTGGATGTCCTATTGGTTGAATTACTAATGGTTGATCTTGTATTGAAATGACTATGTAAGTTGCATTTGAGTTTGAAGTTCTCATTACAATATTGCCACTCTTGTTCAAAACTTGTTGCTTTTTTGGTTGTGTATTTTATATAGTCATTTCATGGTTCGATGATGTGAGTTTTCTTCTTGGTGTTAATTCTGATTGAGGAGATTTTGTGCAATGACTTTGTTGTAGTAATATTTTGTGATGGTTGGGGTCCCAAGTGTTTGAATTTACCTTCAGTAGGAGTGATGGTTTTTTGGTGTTTTAGGCTTCTAGAGGCAATGAAGAATTCTTTATTTATATTGAATTTTTCCATGGTTGGAATTTTGTGATTCATTGAATCTATTTTTGATTCTGAGTTCTTGTGGGTGAAACCTCCTTGTTCTTGTTTTCAGTGACATGGAATGGGTTTATGAGATGGTTATTGCCACACATGTTGTGAGTCATGTACACTTTTATTTTTAGTGGAGTTGAGGTACACCCCTTGCATGTTTTGGTTTGGTACCTATAGGGAATGGCTCTTCATGGGGGTCTGATGCACAAAGGGGTTGTTAGGGTAACCCATGGAAGAGTTTCCTAAACAAGAGATAATATAATTAATGAACTAGTAGGTTTGTGTAGATAAACACTAAAAAATATTTATTATCAGCCTAACCCATACGCTTAGTGCTTCCACAGGCTAAGGATGGGATGAGAAGACCTGGTTGGTAAGATCACTACCTCGTCCTCATGAAAGGTAAGTGGTCTCGCATGAGTCACCCTATGGAGCAGTCTCCTTGAGATAGGTAGCCTGGATAAGCATAGATGGAGGTGGTACTTTGTGATAGGTTTCCTGGCTAATCCATGTAAGGCCATGCAATGACACTCTCCTACAGTACCTATTTATTTTCCCTTGTTTGTTTGCTTCTATCAGTGTTGCTTGAATTTTTTATGTTGTTGAGGCAATTGGTTCTTGGTGATTGTTTTTGAAGTCTCCAAGTTCTATCTTTTAGTGTTTCACACATGCCTTATGGCAACTTGATTGATGTTAATCAAAGGTACCCTTGTTATTTATTATTTGTTGATACTGGCATTTGATTGGAAGGCTTTAGATCCTATTATTGTTGGCACCTCTTATGGTTACTTAGTGTTGATCTATAATATTGGCATTTTTTGTTGTTGGAATATTCTTTTTTTCAATGGTTGTGTGATTTCAATGTCATGGGTTGTTATCCTATGTTGGTGTTATCCTTGTTGTGGATTCTAGTTTTCTTTTAGTTCATTTGATGGTTTTTGTTAACGAATGGGGATATTTCTTTTCAACTCCTAGCATGGGGGGTGGTCTTTTGGGTCCACACGGTTGGGTGGAATGTGCTATGCACCCCATTAGGTCCCCAACTGACGATTGAAATATGTAGATTGTGCCACTTGCAATGACTCCATAATTATACCCAAGTTGGAGTCAGTATTGTTACTTTGTATTCACCTTTTTAGTTGTACTATTCTATCGTATTGTATTGTTCCTGTTTATGTTGGGGAACACATTTATATTACTATAACTCTTGTACGATATAACTTTTATGATCTTTGTAATGATTGTAACCTTTGACCTTAATTTGTGATCTATGATGAATGATTGTCATGCTTGAAATGTATATTGATACTTGGTACTATTATTTGTTACCATTTCATAGTATGTAATCCTTAATGGTGGTGTATCTATGGAAATATTTATAATTATGTTCATAGATGTGATAGATGGTTTTACTTATATTATGTTGTGGATGTTTGAATGTCATTTAGTAATTCTAGACAATGGTTAATTGGAATAATTTATGATCTTTGTAATGATTGTAACCTTTGACCTTAATTTGTGATCTATGATGGATGATTATCATGCTTGAAATGTATATTGATACTTGGTACTATTATTTGTTACCATTTCATAGTATGTAATCCTTAATGGTGGTGTATCTATGGAAATATTTATAATTATGTTCATAGATGTGATAGATGGTTTTACTTATATTATGTTGTGGATGTTTGAATGTCATTTAGTAATTCTAGACAATGGTTAATTGGAATAATTGTAGTTAATTAAACATCATCTTGGTTTGGGTTTATGTTTTGTAATGCTATCACATGTACCATAGAGGATGTGGTATATGATGTATATGTTTAACTGCAATGTATGTGTTAGTTGTACATGTTCATTCTATGCTATATTTCACTTTCAAAAAAAAAAATATTGTGCTTTTATTATGATTTCTTGTTGTCCTTTGGGGTTCACATGGTGGGGCATTACATTGAGGATTTAGGGTTTAAGAGTTAAGGGTAGAGGGGAGAGAGATAAAGGGAGTGAGTGAGTGAGAGAGAGAGAGAGATGATAAAGGGAGAGGGGGTAGGAGGGAGAAACTTGAGAGAGAGAGAGAGAGAGGAGTGG
>VDFB02000015.1:380953519-380986541 GCA_007258455.2 Sequoia sempervirens | reverse complement strand
AAGGAGAGATGGAGGGAGAGGTAGGCATGGAGATAGAGAGAGGTAGGTAGAGAGAGGGAGGGGAGATATAGAGTAGAGAGGAAAGGAGAGATGGATGGAGAGATAGGGATAGAGGGATAGATAAGTATTTAGAGAGGGAGGTGAGAGAGATCAATAGAGATAGAGGTAGGTAAGGAGAGGGAGCGGGAGATAAAGAGAAGTGGAGAGGGGAGGAGAGAGGGAAGAAGACGTAGGGATGGAGGGAGAGAGAGGTGATATATTTTGAGAGGAGGGAGGGAGGGATATATAGGGAGAGAGAAGTGAGATAGAGAGAAATAAAGTAAAGAGAGAAGGGGGAAGAGAGAGAGAGGTGATAGAGAGAAGTAGAGACATAAGGAGGAAGGTAGAGAGATTGAGAGAGGGAAAGAGGGAGAGAGAAAGAGGTATAAAGGGGTGGGTTAGATAGAGAGATGTAGAGTGAATTATGTTGGAAGAGAGAGAGGAGGGAGGGATAGGTAAGGATGGATAGTTGAGATAGATAAGAGAGAGAGATAGCTAGAGAGTGGGTGATAAGAGATAGAAAGAGGGAGAGGGAGAGAGGAGAGATAGAAAGAGGGTGAGGGAGGGAGAGATAGAGAGAGTAGAGAGGGAGGAGAGAGATAGAGAAAGGTGATAGAGAGAGAAGAGAAGGAAAGAAGGTGGAGATATTGAGAGAGAGAGGAGGGAGAGAGAAATATGTATAGAGGGACAATTAGGTAGAGAGAAGTAGATATGAAGGGAGAGATAGAGGGAGAGGTAGGGATGCACAGAGAGGTGAGACAAAAATAGAGAGGGGTCTAGGTAGATAGATGGAAGGAGAGAGGGAGGAAGAGGTAGGGAGGGAGAGAGAGAGGTGAGAGAGATAAGAGAGAGGAGGGATAGGTAGGGAGAGAGAGGTGAGATAGAGAGAAAGAGAGTAGAGAGGAAGGGGAGAGAGAAGTGAGATAGGTGATAGAGATGTGTGATGGAGAGAGAGTAGAGGAGGTGAGGAGGAGGTTTAAGTTGAGGGAACGAAGGGAGAGAGAAGAGGGTATGGAGGATATGTTAGACATATGGGAAGTAGAGATCAAAGGTGGGTGAAAGGAAGAGAGAGGGAGAGAGAGGGGGAGAAAGAGAGGTGAGCTAAAGAGAAGTAGAAAGGGAAGGAGATAGAGGGGGAGATAGAGAAAATTAGAGAGGGAGGGAGGGAAGGAGAGAGAGGTTAGATAGAGAGAACTAGAGAGGGAAGGAGAGAGATAATGGAGAGATAGAGAGTAGAGAGGGAAGGAGAAAGAGAAATGGGGAGAGGGATTGGTAGGTATAGAGAGAGGTTATATAGAGAATAGAGAGAGATTTATAGAGATAAAAGGAGAGGGAGGGGAGATAGAGAAATGTCGAGAGGGAAGGAGGGAGGGAGGGAGGGAGATACATATTAGAGAGGGAAGGAGAGAGAGATGGACATGTAGAGATGTATTTCTTGAGCTCAAGGGAGAGAGTGTTAGATAAAGGGATGGAGATAGTGAGAGAGAGAGATCTAGAGAATAAGAGATGAAAATGAGTGAGATAGAGAGAGAAAGATGGAATTTGACCTCCTGATTACTAAAATTTGACTAAGTCTAAAATTTTTAAGATCTTCCAAAAACTAGAATTTGCATTATAACTCCTAGAGATCTGAAACCACTCTCAAACATCTTACCTATATACATGAAATATAACTTAAAGTATAAGAAAATAAATGTATATAGTTTATTTCATTTATATAGTTTCCCTAGTAGAGAAAGAGAAAATCAAAGATTTTAGAAAAATGCATTCCAAAAGTCATGAATGACATTTGACAAGTGCCAAATTTGGCACTAGCCAAATGAAGCAACCCATTTGGCGAGCACCAAATAGGTTGCATTGGGAAATACCAACCCAATGGGTTTGATTTTTCATTGGGCATCATACCCAAAGGTTTGGACAACCATTTCATTCAAAAGACATGATTTTTTGAAAGGGTTCCAAATTTCCTCATATTTTCATCTATGCCCCCCATCTCATTTGCACGTATTTCAATGCAAGTTTATAAAAAATTGTGATAGTGTTAACCTCTCTCTTAGCTATCTAAATATATAATTCTTTATTCATTTTGATTCAATTAAGGTTTTGATCCAAAGCTTCTATTGCAAATGCCTTTATTTTTGGTCAAAAATCAACATGTGCTAGTTTTAGGATAGATTTTTACTTGTTTATCGAAATGCAAAAAAAATTACATTTTTTGAAACTAGACTCCATTCTACACATGATGAAAAATAAAAATTTCAATTTTTGATTAGTTTTCAAAAAATTTAAGGGGGGGGCACACTCAAATTTTAGCTTTTTAGGATGTGTCCACTTTGAAAATTCATAAAATATTATATATTCATTAAAAAAATAATCTGAAAGAATGAGGATAAACTACATGGTGGTAGCTAATTTCTCACTATTTGAATTTTTTAAATTCTAAAAAAAAAAATCAAAAAGGGGGGAGCCCATAGGCGCTATACTATTTAAAAAAAAAAACAAAACCTATTCCCCCCAAGTTTTTGAGACTCTTCATCTTCATTAATTTAAAAAATAATTAGTAGCTTAGAAACTAGACTTAGAGCACTTCAACTTTTGTTCTTTCTACATCTTGAAATTTTTAGTGTAACTTTCTTCATTTTCTTACGCAAATCAGATTTTACTGATTTTAGAAAAAAAGTGGCATCTTAAGAGCCAAAATTGTGTCACAGATCCATGCACTTACTCAACAATCCCTCTTGATCCATTAATTATGCCATCACTGATCTACCTCAAGATAATTAAGCTTTTTTAAAGAAACCTGAATCTGATACAAAGTGAAGGGAACATAATCTAATGAGAGAGGGGGTTGAATCAGTAGATCAAATCTATTTAAAACTCTTTAACTTCAACACATATATCTAAATGGAAAACTTGAATCTTCACTATTGCTAATAAAGGAACAATCATGAAAACACATTTACACAATAGAACACCAGAGTGAGAATAGATGCTTGGATCTAATATCCAAATCTAGCCTCACAAAGTAGTTGAATATAAAAAGTGAATTTTACAATATTATTTAGACAATAACCTACCGGGGATACCAATCCCCAATTTCACTTGTAGGCACCAACCTACATGAGACACCAATCCCCAATACAATGAACTAAGCATCAACTCCACAAGTAGAACACTAGTCCTACATAATTACAATGATAAATCTTGAGGATTTTTAGTGTTGATTATACAACTTACTAATGGTTTGAACTTGATTCAGACACACTACTACACTCCTTATGATCTTCTAATAACGGCACACATGAATTGAGATGCTTCACACTATATAACTTGTGCTTGTACAATTGTCTCCTTATGTATTCACTCATGACCTTTTTCAATTATACTTCACATTACGTATCTGTGCAATTGATGATTATATTGCATTACTTATCCTCCATATTAGCTAGGGATCCACAATTAACTAGGATGACATAAGGTGGACCTGAATTCAAATTCCATGAATGTGTAATAGGTCTGTCCTAAATCAATTTTTTTGTGCCAAAAGAACATGATGTTGTGTGCTTCCAAAGGAACCTTAACCTAGTCCTATCTTAACACCACACACTAACTTTGAATGTCACATGATACTAGTTGTTATAGCACAGTTCACAAAAACCAACTAGTTGACAAACATCCATAGATAACCTTCTATCACTTTAAACTTCTTTCATATTGAACACATTTTTTAGAAACTATAGAATGTGGTAGAACATGTGTAGGAATATTCTCCATTCAAACCGCAAATCCAAACTCACCTTCAGGAAGAAACAATGAACATAATTATATTTTGAGAGAAATATTTATACCCTAAGAAACCAATCTAAAACATTTTAGATCAAACTTTTAGAACACTTCTATTATAATGAATAGATGCATGCATGCTATTGAAAATATACTATAGTCAGTATGATTCACACTTATCTTCTCATATCCAAGAATGATACATTTAATCCTCATTATTTAGTAGATATTGTACAACACACTTCCAAAACACAGACACTTTTCAACTTCTTTAATCAATATTGCTAGTATCAATATATAGCTAGCAATATATATTTCCACAACTCAAAATGATATGATAGTATAATTCCCAACATATAAAGGTATGATAGTACAACTTCATTTAATTTTGGCTTATCTCCTGAAAATATTCCTTTCACAATAGTGAACTTCTTTGAAAACCATAGACTCCTTTGAAATTAATGGCATCCTTGCTTCATGTATGAGTGGATTATTGGTGTCATTGATGTCAACAAGCTTGTGTTGTCATTGATGTCAATTGTATGAGGAAGAAGATTATTATTGATGGATATTGTCACAAGAGTATGTTGATGTTCTCTATGCTTTGATTAGTTGCAATGTGTTGTCATTAGTAAGCTACTAGTGTCAAACTCTAGTGTTTCTTTGATAAAATTCTATCCAAGGTTAAGGAAGTAATGAAGATGATGAGGAAGTGTCTCTAGTGCTTGGTTTTCAAGTAATTTTGAGAAAAAATGATAAAAAGAGGAAATGGTATGTTATAGTGTTGTTCTAGTTTGCAGAGTAGTGTTTTTGTGCTGCTCCACATTTATCCTAGGTTGAATATCTCCCTGTGCATTTTGGATATGTTGATAAGAGGCGTTAAGAGGCATTGTATTCAAAATTTGGCGAGCTAGATCATTGTACATAAGAAGTTGCATTCACCAGTGTGCGAATTGTTTATTTTAGAGGTGTTTGGGAGAAATGTCTTTGCTCTATTTTTCTTCACAATATGGTTTCAGGTCCTATAGATATGAAGGTGTGTTTATGGTGTCTCTATCTTTCTTCAGTCAAGCTTGTTTGAGGTTTGATTCTTTAGAAGTTAGTTTCTTAAGTTTTAGTGTATGGAATATTTGTTTGAGTGTACTAGGTGTGTAGATTTATCAGGTAGAAGTTGTTATGAAGGAGTTAGTTAGATTTCAAGGTGTTTATGGAATATTCCAAGTTATGTTCAGGTGAAATTTGTTGTTCACAAGGTATTGTTGAATTAAAGGAAATGTGTACTTAAAAATTTAATGGTGTTTAAATGGGTAATGATATGCCTTGGTGTTTACAATAATTGTGGTGGATATTTATTATTTGTAGAAGCATGTTGTAGCATGGTGTTATAGTTTTTGTTTCCAAATAAGGAATGGTATGGTTCACCTTCACTTCTATCTAGGTCATGGAAGTGTTTTGGTGTTACCCTAATTTGAATATAGATAATTGATGTGCATAGCCAACTTTGGAGAATGGTTTCAAGGTTGAAGATGGTATAAATACAATTTGAGTTGTTGAAGTATGATGAGATATACAAGAGAGATGTGAATGATGTGAATTACAGAGTGTTAGATTGTAAATTTGGAAAGTGCAGTGCAAGCTTTTAAGTGTTAGATTGTTGGATGTAGTGAGTAGAAGGTGTCTAAAATTCTTCAGTCATGATGTGAAGGAGTTGGAGATATTATGGTGGATTTCTCTATCTCAATGAGATACATTTCTTTGTGTAACATTCTTATCTATCTACCTTTTCATTCTAGTAGTGAGCCATTGGCAGTGAGCCTTTTCTTTCTTAGGGTAGTGAGCCCTCTGACAGTGAACCCTATTGTATTTAGTGTTGATATTTATTTATATTGTGAGATACTCCTCACTATAATTTTTCCCATATAGGGTTTTCCATGTAAATATGGTTTTCTCTTATGCATGGTGTTGATTTATTTCAATTCCTATTATTTCCTTTCATGCTAAATCATCCTAATAGATTAAAGATTAATTATATTAATGTGGAGTTGAATGTGTATGAGGGAACTTTTGAAGTTTCAAGGTACAACTGATTCATCCTCCTCTTAGTTGTCTTCTACATTCAAAAACTGGTATCAGAGAAAGGTTCCTTGGAAGAAAGCTTGACTAATTGAGGTAGATATGGGATGGAACACAAGAAAGAGATCCCTATATTTGATGGAATGGATTATGCATCCTAGAATATAAATATGGAAAGATATTTTGTTTACCTTAGATATGATGTCTAGAAGTATGTTAAGGATGATACATTGAGCCTACAAATGGTCCAAGTATTGTTGATGAGATCAAGGCCTATGAAAATAATGATAAAGCAAGGTATACTCTCTTAAATAGTCATAATAATTTTAAATTAGTGAAAGTGATGAGGATGACAACTGATAAAGCAATTTGGGATAAGTTAGAAATCATTTATGAAGGAGATTCAATAAGGTTAAAGAAGATGAGATTTAAAATCTGAAGATCATGTTTCAAAATCTAAGGATGTCTGAAGAAGAAAATGTTACAAGCTATATGTAGATGGTAGATGAAGTTGTCAACTCCATCAGAGGTCTTGGTGGTGAACTCAAAGAACCAAAAGAGCTAAAGAAAATTCTTAGAACTCTTCCTAAATCCTATAGTCATAAAGTATCTTCTATTAAAGAATTTTCAAATTTGAATCAATGTACCATAGATCAATTGTATGGCTCTTTAATTGCTTTTAAAATGACATCATTTGGGACAACTAGTGGTCCAAAAGGTGAGACTGCTTTAAATGTTGGAAAATAAAAGGAGATCAAGAGGGTCTTGATGATATAGTAGCCAACTCTCTATAAGGAGAATGAAGAAGGGTACTGGTAAGTACAATGGTAAGTTTCCTTTAAAATGTTTCAATTGTGGAAAGATAGGTCACTATGCTTCAATGTGCCCAAATAGAGTTTTGAAAAATAAAAATAAGGAGAAAAAAGTTAAGATGATCAAGAAAATTTATTATGTTAGAGAAGATGCAAGTATTTCTAGTGAGGAATCTAATTATGCAAATGATGATGATGATGATGAATGATTGTTCATGGCCCTTCAAAGACAAAGAATAAGACTAAAGGTAATTTGGTATCTACTTTTCATACTAGATAAGAGAAGAACTACTAGACCATTGAAATTAGATGCTTAAATCATATGATCGGTAACAAGAGTAAGTTTTTTAAACTTGAAAAGTATGATGGAGGATGTGTTAGATTTGGTGATGATACATCTGCTAAGATATGTGAAAAAGGTTCTATAAGTTTTGATGGAAAGCATAATACTGATGATGTCTACTATGTTAATGGTTTAGAAATAACCTCTTGAGTGTTGGAAAAATGTGTAACAAAAGATAAAATATTGTGTTTTAGGATGATGGATGTGAGATCAAAAAAGGATTTGGAACTATGGTTGTTGCTAGAAAAAGAATAGATGGAATGTTTATTAGATTAAGGGTGCTAATGGTTGCTACTTTATGACTTAGATTAATGAAAGTTGGTTATAGCATAGAAGAATGTGTCACATCAATTTTGATAGCTTAGTAAGAATCAGTTTAGTTCAAGATATAAGAGATCTGATAAAGATTACAAAACCTATTAATGTTTTCTACAAAGAATGTCAAATTGGAAAGAGAGCAAGAAGAAGCTTCAAAGTAAAAGAACAAACTACTACCAAACTATTAGAATTGGTAGATATAGATCTTTGTGGTCCTACAAGAGTAAGAATTCTTCAAGGTGACAACTATTTCATGATTTTAATAAATGATTATTCTAGAACGACATGGGTTACTTTTCTCAAAGAAAAATCATAAGCTCTAGATAGGTTTAAAGTATTCAAAGTCATGGTTGATAATGAAAGGGATAGGAAAATAAAATGTTTGAGGTTTGACAGAGGTCGAGAGTTCACCTCCAATGAGTTTAACATATTTTTTGAGAATCATGGCATAAAGAGGCACTTGTATGCCCCTAGGACTTAGAAAAATGGAATGGTTGAAATAAATAATAGGATTGTTCAAGAAGCTATAAGAACAATGATGAAAGAAAAAAATCTACTAGAAGTCTACTAGAGAGAATAAATTCATACTGTTGTTTATATACTTAATAGAGTTCGAGAAAGAGAAAAAAACACAAAGACTCCCTATGAGCTATGGTATGGAAGGATTCCTTTTGTCAAGTAATTCAGATTTTTTGGAAGCAAATGTTACATCAAAAGAGATGAAGACAATCTAGGAAAGTTTGATGCAATATATGATGAAGGTATCTTCCTTGGATATTCTACTAAAATCAAATCTTATTGATGCTACACCAAGATTGATAATATTGGTGTTGTCATTGATTTCAAAAATCTTGTGTTGTCATTAGTTTCAACTGTATGAGGAGGAAGATCATTATTGAGGGAGATTGTTGCATTAGTATGTTGATATTATCTATGCTTTGATTAGTTGCATTATGTTGTCATTATTAAGCTACTGGTGTCAACCTCTAGTGTTTCTTTGATAAGATTCTATCCAAGGATAAGGAAGTAATGAATATGATGAGGAAGTGTCTCTAGTGCTTGGTTTTCAAGTGCTTTTAAAAAAAATTGATAAAAAGAGGAAACAGTGTGATATAATAATATTTCTGGGTTGTAGAGTAGTATTATGGTATTGCTCTACATTTCTTCTAAGTTGAAGATCTTCCTATGTATTTTTGATATTTTGATTAGAGGTTTTCAGAGGTGTTGTATTCATAATTTGGTGTGTTGGATCACTATATAGAAGAAGTTGTGTTCGCCAGTGTGTGAACTGTGTATTGAAAAGGTGTATGGGAGAAATGTTTGCTCCATGTTTCTCCATAGTATGGTTTCAAGTCTTGTGGATCTTAAGGTGTGTTTATGGTGTTGGTATCCTTCTTCAGTCAATCTTGGTCGAGGTTTGGTGCTTTGGAAGTTAGTTTCTTAAGTTGCAGTGTGTGGCAAAGTTGTTTGAGTGTATTAGGTGTGTAAATTTCTTAGGTATAAGTTGTTGCGAATGATTTTGTTGGACTTCAAGTTGTTCATGGAATATTCAAAGTTATGTTCATGTGATATTTTTTGTCTGCGAGGTGTTATTAAATCAAAGGAGTCGTGTACTTAAAATTTTAATGGTGTTTACATCGGTAACGACCGACCTTGGTGTTTACACTAATTGTGGTGGATATTTATTATTTGTAGAAGCATTTTGTAGCATGGTGTTATAGTTTTGGGTCCCAAATAAGGAATGGTGTGGTCCGCCTTCACTTCTATCCTCCAAAAAATTGTTTTGGTACCAATCTAAATTGAATTTGCACAGTTGATGTACATAGCCAAGCTTGGAGAATAGTTTCAAGGTTGAAGATGATATAAATAAGAGTTAAGTTGTTGAACAATGATGGGATACATAAGAGAGATGTGAATGATGTGAATCATAGAGTGTTAGAGTGTGAATTTGGAAAGTGTAGTGTGAGATTTCATGGGTTAGATTGTTGGATGTAGTGAGTTGAAGGTTTCTACAATTCTTTAATCATGTTGTGAAGGTGTTGGTGATATTGTGGTGGATTTATCTATTGCATTGAGATAGATTTCTTTGTGTAACATTCTTCTCTATCTTCATTTCTATTATGGAAGTGAGCCATTAGGAGTGAGCTTTTTCTTTTTGTAGGCACTAAGCCCTTCGGCAGTGAGCCCTATTGTATTTAGTGTTGATATTTCTTTATATTGTGAGCTAATCCTCACTGTGGTCTTTACCATCTTGGGTTTTCCATGTAAATCTAGGGTTCTCTTGTGCATGGTGTTGATTTTTTTTAGTTATTGTTATTTTCCTTTCATTCTAAATCATCATAATAGATTAAGGGTTAAAATTATATTATTGTGGATATGAATGTGTATGAGGGTTTTGAAGTTTTAAGTTACAACTAATTTACCCCCTCCCCCCTCTCAGTTGTCTTGTGCATTCAAAAAGCCTTTGTTCAATAGTATCCACCTATCATCATCTTCACATGTGATACTCATTTTCCCTAGGTTTCAACCCACACTAACAACCTATCAAGCTCTTAAGAAAAAAATTGTTGTGACAAGTTCCTTTCCAAATTTTTGAGCCAATGACCACACTAGGAAGCCACCTCCATGCTAGCAATTTTCCTTATGCTAGCAACACTTTGGTGTGTGTAAGAAATTTTTCTACCCACATTGTTAATGAATTGTGGGTATGTGTAGGATCATCATGGAAAAAACAGGCCCTTAAGTGGCAAAAAATTTAGAAAAATCATAGTTATCCAACTTGACATAAAAAATTGAATAAGTTGTCTAGATATTATTTCAAAAATATGTAAAAATAGAATCTATAGCAAATTGAATGTAGTTTCCAAACTACTAGGTTTGTTTAAAAAAAAATCTATTTGGTGAAAATTTGAAATTTCAATGTACTAGTACTTAAATTTGGAAAAAATAAAGTAGGTGTCTGTCTGACCACCCTCACTACAATAAAATGATATTTTTTATAATATTTTAGATATAATAAGATGACTCATGTGCCGATGTGATGCATATTTTTGTAAATTTCCAAGTAAATAATTAATTATGAATTTTTTTACAACTTTTAAAAAATATAATGTATGTCTACCTTAACTTGGTCAAAACTTCATGAAATTCAATTTTTCTTTTTAAATCCTATAGTATATGAAGAATAGAATGTGATGCATGTTTTGCATTCAAAAAATGTGATATTGTTTGAAAGCTATAGATGTTTTTCAACTAGCCTATCAATTAGGACTTTAGTCATAATTCGAATAGAAAATGAATAATAATTACTTATTAAATTCAAAGTAAAGTATAAATTATATTGGTGAAAAGATGAGAATCTCCTCTAAAAACCCTTTTCATTTCATCAATTTTGGATTAAAAAAAAGTCGTTAGCCACATACCCATCATATTGCCACTTTTTGGCCCATCATGACCCTACACATACCCTTGTAACCAATCATGATTTAAGGTAAAAATTTTATTTAGCATTTGAAAAGATAGAAATGCAAATCTCTATTTTAAGAATTTTTTTATGTTCATTTTTCTATATGTACTAAATCTATGGTTTTCTTGAGTGTGCTTATGTAGATTTAGGTGTAATCTAGAAAAAAATTACTTAAAGTGGCCCATTTACAAGAGCTTTTGGATCACTACAATGATGCTTGTAGGTAGTATATCAAAAGAGATCATGAATACCGATCCTATGACTCAATCATCAGGAAAAAATATACTACTACGTGCAGTTGATTTTGGCTTTGATATGCATCTAACACCTCTTCTCATGGTTGTGTTGAGCTCTTGGCTGGGCAGACTCCAAAAGTTTTCCTTAGATGGTGTCAAACATCTATCTAGTTTTTTTTCAACAACCTTAAGATGACACTCTTGAGGAAGAAGGTATTCTCACTAGTTGAGAGTTAATTGATGACTATCCCATCCCTTGTGATGTTTTGAGAAAAAATGATGATAAAGACCCCTCTCCTACTACTATTGTATTAGCTACTTAATTTTTTCTTGTTATGTTTGAACTTAACCCTTCGGACTTTTATCTTTGTAATAGACATTGTCCCACTTAAACTTTAAAAGTTCAATTTTATCACCCATTTTTTTTCAATATTATATTATTATCCTTTCAACTAATTAAAAATAAAATAAAATTTATAAAGTAAATAAATAAAATTATTTTAAAAATAAATATATTATAATGTTAAAAATTTAGTAATTAAAGATTTTTTTTTCACTTTTAAAATGACTAAATGCTTAATATTTTTTCTATTTTAAAATTTCTAATCTACTACAAAACGCGTAATTATTTTAGTCCAAAACGTGGTCAACAACCTAAATCATTTAAATATATATATCACTTTTTAAATGCTTTTTGAAAGCTCTCATGTGATAATTATTGCGTGTGCAAAGATGCTTTTAAAATAAACTATTGACGCTTTAAATGCAATCCTTTTGACACATATATTTAAATGCTTTTTGAAAGCTTTCACATGATAATTATTGCATGTAAGATGCTCTTTGTATAAACTATTGACGTTTTCAGTGTAATCGTTTTCACTCCATTGAGGTTCTCCACTCCATCCAAATTCGATCGTTTTCATATGATTTGCGGAGTGATTTATTGAAAGAAACGAGAAGTCATTTAAAAACGTATTTCAATTTTTAAATTCTTTTTAACAGCTTTCACGGTCGTAATTCAACATACCTAATTTAAAATGAACGTTTTTAGAAGCATGGTGTTTGACCACTCGAATAGCGATCTGCTTGCATGTGATTCACGTAAGGGATGATGTTTTCTAGGAAAAAGCATCTCCATGGCAAATAAACCTTACTTAGATAATCTTGTAACGTTCAAAAAGTGATGTCCAGTTTTTCATTTAATTTTCTGTCTATTTCAATAGAATGTTTTAAAATGATATGTTAGGTTTCGTCTTAGGTTTAATTTTTATCTATGTTTATTTTATTAGTATTTGCAATCATTTGATATGTATTTATTTTATGTATATATTTGTTTGATGTTTTGAAATTGTCATTTTATTTTGTATGTTGGTATAAAATTGATTTGACTTCATCCTGATCTATATAAATCTGGATCTAAAATTTAAACTCTAATTTTATTTTATTTTTGCCTCTTTCAACATCTTTTTGAAATAAATATATAATATATAGAAAATTCTTGTAGACATGCATGGAGAATAATTAGGCATCCTAGATATAGCTAATGCAATTCTTCTAACTAAAGGATTCACTCACATACTTAATGAAGTTAATGTCTACCGAAAAGTAGTAAATTCCTAGAAAATGAAGTCTATTTCATTTTAATTGATAAATACTATTTGGTTGTTATTAAAAATAATATTAGAGAGAATAACATCTTCTTTGACTAGTGAATCCTTTTCATAATTTGGTTCAATCTAGGCTTCACCTTCAAACAAGTCATTTAGGAGACTCAAGGGAATTTTGATACTATTTTTATTTTTTTCTAAGATAATTCCAACCTCAAGCAAGTCACTAGCATAATCAACACATTGACCTACCTTGAGTTAAAGCAACACATGATGTTGTGATGCTTGGATACTTTGCAAGACAAACTGGCTGCCTTGAATTCCATCATTGATGATTTTAAAAAGTAGTGAGAATTTGATGATTTTTTTGTTGTGTTTTAATTTTTTACTAATACATATAGTAGTTGTGTAACTAATTGAGAGTGATACAATTTGACTTGACCATTGGTTCTAAGAGAACAATTCATGATGACAAGCCAAGGGAAATGATTTACTATAGGTTCCATGTTAGGAGTTAAAATTTAAAGTGGAATGACATGTGTCAACCACCCATTTGATGAGTATTGCCCTAATTAATAAAAGTAGGAATTTTTTTCTTGAGTCCCTCTCTTTTGTCTTCTAACCCTTCATTATTTTAGTATTATAAATTATCCAAGTGTACTCTCTAGTTTTCTTAGCAAGAAAAGGATTAAGGTAGGGTTCCAAGTAACCACTTAGCTAAATTTATTTCATAATGATTGTTAAAATATTTTAGGAGTCTGTTTTGGTTAGTTGTTCATGATTTTATATTTTTATCATGTTATTTATAAATATAATTTTTTTTATTATTACTTTTAAATTCTAATTCTAAATTATAATTGTTTCACCATTTTAGGAGTACATTTCATATTATATATTAAGATTAAAAAATTACATTGGACTAATAAGATATATAAACTAAATGTCGTGTGTGTCCATTATTTTATTTTTTTAATTGATTAATGCATACTTAGGGTAGGTGCACGGAAATAGGGTCCAAAGGTAGATAAAAAATGGTAATCCTTTTTTTAATTAAAAAAAGTTGAGCTTTGATGAATAATTTGATAGACTCATGCTTCAAACATGACAATTTGTTAAGAAAAAGAATACTAATGCTTAAAATATAGTCTCAAAACTAATATTTTTTTAAAAGTGGACATTTAGAAACATAATTTTGGGAACACACAAAGTGGTCCCATTTTTACCTACAAGTGTAATATAGTGTCATGTGTACTCACTATTTTTTGAGTTACATTAATAATTATGTAAATCTATTTAGTGGAAAGTTGAATAAGGTTGTGTATTAGTACATTTTTTTTCTAAATTTTATATTAATATATTTTCTTATAGATTTTCAATGTAGACAAATCCTTAAAAATGAAAATATAATCAATTTTTTTCAATGTGTGTAGAGTGAAACATAGAATGTGAAAAGGTAGTTTTGCAAATCTAAATGAGGGAATTACAAATTTGGCATAGGAAAAATGAAACATGTGTTGAAACAAATGCATAACCTAGTAGAATTAATCAAATATCTCAATCATCATATATTTATATTTAGAAAAATAGATGGTAAGAAAGATAAGATCAATTTTCGATGTCACTGTGATATTTATTAGAATAATATCTTTAATATATGAACCTCGTAGAGAGCTTGATATTTTTTATTTTTATTATATTTTTTATAACATAAATTTAGGTAGGCAACTAGCACTTACACCTAGATATTCAAGCCTAAAGCTTGGTAATTCCCAAGAAAAGGGAAACTAAACATATATTCATTAACACAATCATATTATGTTTCATATAAAAATATAATAAAAGAGAGTTAAACATTAATTCTCACTAGTTTAATCCAAAAAACTATCTTATTTGTTCCATGCACATTCCTAGTTCATGTGAGTGATTACTATAGTTCTTTGAGAAATTTAATATTATTCATTAATAGTTAGACAGTATTTTTATATTTTTTGCATTCTTAGGTAATTGAAAGAACACTAGTATTATATTTTCCTGTCTTATTTGGATTAGTAATTAAGTGTTTTTAATAATTTTTTATGCTCCTTCATTTATAAAACGTTCTTATTGTATCAATTATTTTATATATTAAAATATTCTTGTAAATTGATTGAGTGGGATAGATTGATAAAGACAAGTAGAGATGAGAGAGAGAGGGATATGGAGGGAAGTGAGAATGAAATAGATCGGAAGATATGGGGGAAGGAAGACATGGAGAGAGACAAAGAGAGATATAAAGGGGAAGAGATATTGATAGAGACATTGAGAGAGATATAGAAAAATGAGAATATAGAT
Organism: Sequoia sempervirens; assembly: GCA_007258455.2. Lineage (NCBI taxonomy): Eukaryota > Viridiplantae > Streptophyta > Pinopsida > Cupressales > Cupressaceae > Sequoia > Sequoia sempervirens. The sequence continues at coordinate 380,971,533 of VDFB02000015.1, read as the reverse complement.
GAAAGAGGGATATGAATACTATTGCAAGTATGAGCAGCTAGTGTTGTCATTGATGCCAACAAGCTTGTGTTTTCATTGATGTCTATTGTTGGGTGAGAGTGTGAGAAGTTGACGTTATCCATGCTTTCATTAGTTGCATTATGTTGTCATTAGTAAAGCTACTGGTGTCAATCTCTAGTGTTGATTTGACAATCTTTTATCTATGGATATTTGATTGAGTTGCTATGTTGTAGTTGGCTTGGTGGTAATGATGAAGTGTTGAAGATGATGAGGATGTTTCTGTGGTGCTTAGTTTCTAAGTGATTTTTAGAAAATTTGATAAAAAGAGGAAATAGTGTGTTACAATGGCGTTTTGTGTTATAGAGTTGTGCTCTTGTTTTACTCCACATTTCTTCTAGGTTGAATATCTTCTTGTGCATTTTAGATATGCTGGTGAGAGATGTCTAGAGGTGTTATATGCAGAATTTGGTGTGCTAGATCATTGTGCAGAAGAAGTTATATTCACCAAAGTGTGGATTGTGCATTGTAGAGGTGTTTGGGAGAAATGTCTTTGCTTCGTGTTTCTCCACAGTTATATTTCAGGTCTTGTGGATCTGAGGGTGTATTGATAGTGTTGGTATATTTCTTTAGTTGAGGAGGTTTGTGTTTTGGTGCTTTAGAAGTCAATTCATCAATTTACAGTATATGGAAAAATTGTCTGAGTGTTCTAGGTGTGTACATTCTTCAAGGGAAATATATTGCAAAGGATTTTGTTAGATTTTAGCGTGTTTGAGGAATATTCTAGATCATGTTCAAGCATGGTGTGTGGTTCACAAGTCATCCTTGGATTTGAGGAAGTGTGTACTTAAAATTTTATTTGTGTTTACATGGGTAATGACTGGCCTAGTGTTTATACTAATTGTGGTGGATAATTATTATTTATAAAATAATTTGGTTGAGTGGTGTTATAGATTTGGGTCCCAAATAAGGAATTGTGTGGTCCACTTTTATTTCTATCTACCATGAAAGTGTTTTGGTGATGACCTAATTTGAATTTGCATGGTTGATGTGCATAGTTGACCTTGGAGAAGGGTTTCAAGGTTGAAGATGGTAAAAATAGGAATTGATTTGTTGAGGGATGATGAGATAGATAGGAGAGATATGAATGATGTAAAGTGCAGTTATAGAGTGCAAAATTAAGAGGTGTAGTGGGAGATTTAATGCATTATATTACTAGATGTAGTGAGAAGGTGTCTATAATTCTTTAGTAAAGTTGTGAGGGTGTTGGTGAAATTGTAGTGGATTCTCTGTTGCATTGAGATGATTTTCTTTGTGTAACTTTTCTTCTCTATCTTCTTTTCTATTTTGGCAGTGAGCCTTTATTTCTTTGGGCAGTGAGCCTTCTTGTATTTAGTGTTGATATTACTTATAATGTGAGGATTAGCTTGAACAATATATCATATCAATAGATACAATGGTTAGGATTAGCTCACAATATAATATAACCGGTTACAAGATATTGTTGAATGAATCACTACCAGGTGGACTCACTATCTAGAGAAATAGAAGAAATGGCTCACCATCATAATAGAAAAGAGGGTGGCTCACTACCATGGATTGAATTGACTACAATGCATCTACAACATGTTGAAGGAAGTTCCAATTAGGCTCACAAAACTAACTTAACACACTTCATGCTTCACCTAAATTATAATTTTCACTCACTACATTGGATCTCACACACTCACAATTCTTTTCCTTCTCCTTATTCGTAATACACTTATCTCACATATATCAACACATTCACACAACGAATCAACCTTGTATATATACCACAACAACCCAAAACATCAATTAGGTCAACCTAATTAGATGTATCGTGTACCACATAACTTGTCAACCCAAAACACCAACACATACACCTTGTGGAAAAAACCAAGACGTGTACACCATCAAAATAGGTCATAATGACCCATAATCACTCCTATAATACCACTCTATACATAACTCAACTCCGAACGACCCCAAAATACTTAGGTCGACACCAAATAGAAAAAATAATGAAGTAATAAATGAATGAACCAATTTTTCATCCACATCTTGACATGTGGATCACAAAAACACTGGCCACTTGGAATGTACATGCTTCTGACACCTATAATTTAAGCTCCCACAAATTTGCATAAGATAATATTCATCTGTAGTGGAATGCAAAGCATTCCAACATACATTTTACACCACTAACTCTTCCATTTCCATAGTTGATACTCTATCAACGAACAATATTTGACTGCAAAAGACATCAAGTCATGAAACTTTGGATTTATCCTCTTCCAACACGCACCAACATTACCTTAAAACCACATAACCAAGTTCTTCATAGTGGATCAATGCAATGCATACCTCAAACCTGGTTCACTGAACATTAAAATTGTACTCCAAGACTTAGGCAATTATCCAAACCATTTGGTCTTCTCAAGACCACACTTTTGCATCTCTGTCACGGGTTTGAACATCAATGACAACACCATATACTGTCTTTCTCATTCATCAATCTTTCCACTCAAAAATCTCTTCACAATATCATGCTCATGTTGGAAACAATCTGCTCAATGACAAAGAAACTTCCAACATCAATTCCTTCTAGAGTAACTCAACTTCATAGGTGTTCCTTGAATCAAAATTCCTGAAAATCTTACATGGGCCAACCTTCTTCATCTTAAGCTTTTTGTATGTGCCTATTGGAAATAAAAAATTAAAATTAAAACTTATATATATATATATATATTAAAATAAAACAACTCATAAATAAATAAATAGATTTGTGTATTTTTTGATGTTTAAATTACTTATCTTTTATATATTTATAGCAATTTAAATATATATTCACTTAATATTTATGTAGAAAAATAAAATAATTGATTAAATTATTTTCTTTAAATTAAAATTTCTTTGTAATTTTAATTTTAAAATAAAAGAAAAGAAAAAATACTATTCATATGAATAAAATAAATCTATAAGAACAAATAGTATATAAATCCAATTGCCTTCATTTAATAAAATTCAAAACAGAATATTTCAAAAAACTGAAATAATAATTTAAATATAAGTTTGTTATAATATTAAAGATTGTTTTTTTCCTATCCTAAAATAGCTTAAATATTTAATATTTTTTCTACCCTAAATTTTCTTAACTAGCACTGTACGCTATATTATTTGTGTGAGAAACAGGAGATTATTTAAACACATATATCGGTTTTCCACGCAATCCTTTTCACACACTATTTAAGGTTTTCCACTTCGTGTAAAGTCAATGGTTTTCATATGATTCCTTTTTCTTGGAAGAAACAGGGAAATTATTTAAATACAGTATATCTATTTTCAAAGACACAAAGTTTAAGGTTTGGTTATGATTTGCACACTCCCAAATATTCTAGCCACGTTACTCATTTCTTTCATGCACTTAATATTTATGCAGAAAAGTAAAATAATATATTTTCTATCCTAAATTATCTTAACGACTAGTGAAGGCTAAATTATTTGTGTGGGAAACTGGAAATTATTTAAATACGTATGTCGGTTTGGTAATCTGCTCATTCTAGATAATTTAAAGTCAATGGTTTACATAAAACTAAATAAACGATTGACGTTTTCCACGCAATCCTTTTCGCACACTATTAAGGTTTTCAACTTCGTCTAAAGTGAATGGCTTTCATATGATCTGCATAAATAATTGTGTTTGCATAAATAATTTAAATATGTATATCTATTTTCAAATGCTATTTGAAGGCTTTCCCATCATAATTCTAGTGTGCTCATTCAACATAATTTAAAGTCAGCGGTTTGCTCATTTAATTTATAGATTATTTCGATAGTTTAGTGAATAAGACTTTGTCTTTAATTAATTAAAAGGATAATAGTATATTATTCAAAATAAAAGATGGGTGGTAGAGAAATATTCTTAATGTTTATGTATGATAATATTCAAAATAAATCTTATTTATAATATCAAGGTTTAAACATTAAAAAAATTATGCAACTAATACAATATTAATAGGAGGGGGACTTTTGCCATCAAATTTTTTCGAAATATTACTAAGGACAAAATTATCATTAATCAACTACAAGCCAATAAAAATACCATCTTTATGAGTGCCATAAGAAGGCTACTAAGCACAAACTAGAGAAATGACTAGCTTTAGGCAAGAAAAGATGCTTGATACTCTCAAACTATCCACACAATGGACAATGATTCTGAACTACTAGATGAGTTAAATGAGAGCTAAGTTGAAAGCCTTAATAAAGAGCGCATTGCGGAAAATTAGTTAATTTATGCTCAATAATAGTTGACTAGATAGACTAGAATTAGTGATGCCAAGTACCAAGTGAAGACTAATGTTGTTAATGATGGTTTAGCTAACCAACCATATGAAATTATGGAGAAAGCTAAAAATATCCTTTACAAAGATCATAAGTTTTAAATGGTGTATCATGATACCACTTCCAATCTTCCACCAAGTCTTGAATGGTCTAGCCCAAATTTTGTGAATCATCTAGGGATCAATAACATCAATAATAGTGGAAAAATTCTTCTAATCTTGATTAGATATCCTAAGTTACAATTTAATTTATAATTAATAGAGAAAATCATTGGTAGCTATGTTAATGAGATCTAGCAACACTCTAACGCTTCATTTGAAAAAAATTAAGGTATGAATTTATGGCACCTTAGCTTGAGTGAAATGTTGATAAGATATAATAGGATACCACACTATTGAGTAATTAAAAGGCCATTGCAAAAGCCATTTCCCAGTTAATTCACAAATAGTTAATAACCTCCCAAGATTTCCAAAGGAAATTAATTATAAAAGTATCTTAAACCTAAAATAGTTCCCTCACGATGAGCAAAGTATTAGATCTAAACCTTTCCGAGGTAGCTACCTATGGGCACAACTAAATTGATACAATATCTAATTAGAATTTTATAGGGTTAATTTCCCTCAAGGGTCTTGAGAATTCATTTAGCACATAAGGAAATACCTTACTAACAAATTTGAAGCAATCTTAAGACACCAACATCTTGGGGAAGATATTAGAATTCACAAGAAACATGATAAAATCCTTGATACACATAACTAGTGGCCTATTGATACCCATAACTAGTGGCCTAGAGAAAGTTTCTAATAAAATTTTCAACCTTCAAATAAGATACCTTAGAACTAACCCAACAAGATAAAGAATAAATATGGATAAAACCCAAAATATTATAGAAAATATATAATATTCCAACAAATGAAAGAGATTTAACAATCTAGTAGTTGAGTTTTTTCCCAGTCGTGATGAGAACAACTTACAAGAAAGCAAGAGGAGAAGCTTGAAAACTAAATGAAATTACCAAGAAAAGAAATCAAAGTACCCATGATGAATCCATTACAAAAAATATATCAACTAGCCTAAATTAGGAATAATTGACCATCTATAGCAATGGGTCTTTTGCCATTGAATACACAAACTAGAAGCTTGATAGAAAGTATCAAGGAACTGAAGATATTTTTTGCCATTTTTTTCATCCTTAATGAGGGTAACAAAACAATAATGAGAAAAATGAACATTGACTAACTTGGGATAATTACGAAGAACACTCCCCTTAAAAGAGGTTTGAGTGTCTACATGGTTCATGTTGGTGATTTGAGCTATGAAACCTAAATTTCCCTAAAGATTAGTAGTATCCCAAGTTCCACAAATGTAAAACTTGGGGAGAGAATTAAAAAACCTATATTTAACATGGGAAACTTAGTACCAACTATTGAGGTCCAAGTAAGATATCCTTTAACTCTAGTTTTACAAAACCAAGGTGGTTTCTCTGAGGTACTGAATTGATTGTTTTTACAAGGCTTGAAGAATTACCTTGCTTCGAACTATACCTAGTACACAATGTAACCTATATCGATGTCACAATATACCTGTGTTAGTTTGACAATCAAGACTAAGCACCTTTATAAAATATAAAATACTTACCATCCACAAGGTTCAATTATATGTATATAGAAACCCCTATTAGCTATTACACACTTGTATGTAACATTTGTTAACTAATAATATAGTTGAAATAAACTGATTAAAATTCATCATTTTTGTTTGTGCCTTGGGGTGATGAGAAATGGAGTTTAGTAGAATAGTGCCAATTTCAATAAGGCTAAAGAGTCATGAGTTCATTCAAAAAATGAAATGAAAAAAAAATAGTATGAAACCTTAGTGAAAATTTCATTTGAGACTATGCATCTTAGAATACATAAGTAGAATGGGTTCTACACATGTATTGAAGGAAACAATATAAATTGTAGAGTACATTTGGGTAAAAGTACATAGATGTGTGACACTTTATAAAGGAATCGGCCAAAAACAAAAAAGGTGTTGATCTTCGACCACATAAAATTTGTCTTTATTTTTTTGAATTTCAAAATGATGTAGACTAATAAAATATGAAATTATAGATGAAGATTATTCCTATATTTTTTGAAATTTTTAAAAAATTGTTTTCATTATTTTTTTATCAATTTAAGAGAAGATTTTGGAATGCTAAAAATTTCAAGAAAAAGTGGTGTTCAGTTGACATCAAGAAACAAATTGAAAAAAATCCATTTTCCCTTGATTTTTTTTCTCCAAATAAGCAACTTCAATATCTAGTGCATGGAAAAAAATATATCTGATGTATATTTCTCTCGTAATAATGTTTTAAAGTCAAACTTACTAGAATTTGATAGTTTTCATTTGACATCAACTATTGTCTACTTTTTAAAATCATTTTCAAAAAAAAATTATACCCTTTTGAAGAGGATTCTCTCCTCTACTGCACCATATATTTTCAAAAAATTTAATATGTTTCACCATTTTTTCTAATTTCTAATCGACCTCTTTTTGAACTTTAAAAACCTACTTACATTATTTCATAAATATATATATTAAAACTAATCAAAATATAAAAAAAAAACATATTTGGATTCACCACTATGAGTAGATTAGACTAGTTATAGTATTCTTCTTATTATATTTCTTTCATTTCATGCATTTCTAGTATTATGTTATTTCTATCATCTCTATGGAAACCTTTTGGATTTAGTACTCAAGTTGTTAGTGGAATCTCTTTGTTTCTAGGTCTTGGATTTTTCTCCTTATTCGTATGAGAAGCCAATGCATCACTAAGACACTAGCACACTACATTGTATTCCTTGACCCACACTATCATCCTCTAGCTAAGATCCAATAATTTTGTTTCCTCACACCTTTGAGGTATGCTCATTTGATTCCTAAAGTCCTCCATTCCAAAAAAACCAAAAATAGATTTTGGTCTTCCTTTCCTTTGTCATCCATCACTTGATGCTTGTCATTTTAGGTAACCTAGGGCTATCTTCTCTATTTAGAATCTTCCCTTTCATAGAGACTTGGGATTAGATGATCCCCTCTGTTACAACACCCTTAGTGATAACCATAGTCCCTTACCACCATCTTAAATGCTCCAATTTTTAAAACAACTTGCAAACCTAGATCATTAATTTTACTTATAGAAGGAATGTTTAATGCCAAACATATGATATGAATTACACCATTGATCCCTTCACTCATCCTTTAGGGAATTGAATCAAGGATCCCCAATTCCTAATAATACTTAGATAGCATTTTTATCAAATTTACATCATTCCACTATCATATTCTTCATATTTTGATAACTGAGACTAATGTAAGGTCATGTGGAAATATGAAACAAAGTATCAACCACACATTATCTAATGCATGTGTAGATTAGGCTATTATTAATGAATCACTATTATCCTAGGAATAATTTTATCACTCATCATTAGAATCAATCTTCTTCTACTTTTTTCTCCTCTTGTAGTCTCTTTGGAAATAGCTAGGATTTTCATGTTTATTAAATATTTAGTTGACTTTAGTAGGATATTTTAATCTCCGATGTGATTTGAATCTTGACTAATATTTCTTCTTGCTCTTCTTCTATCATTTCTCTTTTAATATTTCTCAAATAGCTTTGGCCTCTTTGGATGATTTATAAGTTTTTTTATACATCTCCTCTAAAGGTAATGATGAAACTATCTCATTCATTTCGAATTTAGATGTAATACCCTAAATTTTTATCACTAACTAATCCCATGAGTTTTAAAATAATAATAATAATCATACAATAATCATTATTCTCTATCTTCTCTTTAATGAAGTGAAATTGGGTAAGAATCACATTTGAGGATTTCAAGTGCTTGGGCATAGAACTACCACTCTCCAATTTAGCTATATACAAATTATTTCACAAGAAAAAAATATTTAATAGGGAATTTGACCTAATAAACATCACTCAACTTCTTTTATAGATATCCAATATTATCTTCTTCATATATATTCAATAATATAGAGCTTTCTAAATAGATTATATAATGAGACTCTTCACTATTTTGTTCGTTTTATCTTAGAGTCTTCTTGTGACAAATCAATAGGTTCAAATCTAGTTATTATAGCTCAAAGATCTCTATCTACCAACATATCCTTCATCTCAAGATTTCAACACTTAAATTTTACATTTACAAACTTCTCCATTTCTATCTTTGATGTTCTTGCAATTTTCTACAACAAGATCATATTTCCCACAAGTTGCCCCTCAATCCCAAATTCTAGTATTAAAAACTCTTGTCTCTAAAACTTAGAATATAAGATGATTAGACTTTGATAACAAATGAAATGATATACAAGTGTGAAATATGATTTTGATACTAATATATGAGATAAAACGTAAGTGAAAAATTAAAATAATCATGCAATTACAATGAAAAACATAAAATAAATATACTTATTAGCCCATTTTTCCTATTAGTCTAAATAGTCTTTAATAAGTTAATGATGTTCCTTCAAAGATCATCTAGTTTGGTACTTAATTTATAAATTGGTTTACAAAATAATCCAAGAGTTCAAAGTTTTAAAGTATTTTTTCATGTCTAATGGGATTTGAGTCATGTTTTCACTTTTGCAAATGATTATTAGCATGTGCTAAATCTTCTAAAATGCCTTTACTTTGTTAAAAAATATATGTGCTTGATCTTTTAGAAGGAACTATTTAATGGGAAGTTGAGTTTCAATAGGATAGGTTGAGCCTTTGTAGGCTTTATCACATTAGGAATTATTGCATAGTAGTTAGTAAAATTTATATGGTAGTGTCTAGAGTTCTTTCAAACCTTTAGTGGAAGACACTGGGTTGGTTATGTTTGTTTCAATAGTTTCATTTTATGTTTCAATGATAGAACATGCAAATCATGATTGTTTTCACCTTTTTTTTAAGCTTCAATGCCATGAACATTTGTTACAAAGAGAACTATGTGGAAATGTACACATAATTAAAGGAAAAGGGTTAGAATTCTTGTATGTTTCCTAGAGATCAATATGTTCCAACCATGTAGAAGCATGCACATTCAATTCAAAGGAGAAGGTAGGTCCTTACATCTACATGAGGGAGGAAGCTTGGAGGTCCATATGCTAGTTCAAAATGTTGAAGCACCTAGGAGCAACTATACATAGAAGGAATTTTTTCTATTTGGTAGCCATATCTTTTGGAGGCACATTTTTCTTCTGCAAATCAAATTAGAAGCGTGAGTTGAAGGCATTTGATTTGCTAGTTGAAGGTGTAGGGTTTCTAGAATTCTTTCCACTCTTTGCTGGAAGTGTAGAAATTTCAACTTGGTTGTAAACAATAATCACACATTGGTTGTGTGTGAATTCTTTTAAATATTCAAATGCTTTCTATTTCATTTTGTTTATGTGAGTTAAGGCTCACCTGAAAAATAAAGCATGTGGATGGTTGGTTTCTTGATCATTCACCTAGAATGGAGATAATTGCAAAAGGTGTGACAAGGAGTTTGCTTGAGATACTCCTCTTTTTAAAAAAAAAATGCCTCAAAATTGAAAGTTTTAAAATTTTCCTCAAATCACAAGTTTGTAGCTTGAATTTTTTGTTAGTTTCTTGCTCCAATATGTCTTTTTTGGAAAAAAAATTGTTTGGGGGAATTGCACATTATCAGTTCTATTCCTTTTGGGGGGTATAAGTAGCTTCTTGGTCCCTTTGTGTTCATTTACACATCATGTGAGAACCAAAGATTGACCCACTCACTCTGCACAACTAGCACATGTGGAAGCTTAAGATGACACAATTGTTGTGATCTTAGGGTCTTTGGAAAATGTTGGATGCCAACAACCTAAGTTCACTAAGGACTTTGAGAAGTTTTTCCATCACAACAAAATGGATGAGTCAAGAGGACTCATAGGACTCCATGTTTTTGATAATCTGTTGTTTCATAGTGCAGAGTGTACAACATCTAGAGAGGTGTGGGATAAGCTTGTCGAGTTGTATGGAAAGGTCAATCGGTTTAGAATCTTGCAGCTTGAAGTAGATCTCACTTCTATCTCTCTAGATTCCTTTCCCACTATTCAGGACTTCCTTGCACAGTTCAAGCTGATTCTGTCATAGTTGAAAGGATGTGGTCATGCCAAGAAAGATAAAGAGTGTATCTTCTTGATCCTATCTAGAAGTTGTATGGTACATTTTTAGTACTTTCTTCCACCTTCTATTCTACCATGGACGCTATGGGAGATGCTTATTAGATGCCTTATTTTTAGGTTTTATGTGATTGATTAGCTTGGGAGCAAGCCAAGTTGATCCAGCTAGATGCTCTTCCTAAGAGTCATGCCCTAATGGCTCAATCTTCCAAGGGAAAGGGTAAGAATAAGATGAAGCCTAAGACAGGTTCTCCTCAAGGTGGTGAGAATCCCTCCAATCCTAAGGAGAAGAATGATCAGACTACACCTCCTCCTTCTTCTAACTCAAGAGAATCATCATCCAATTCTTAGAAGGAAAATTGTTCTTTTTTGTTGAAAGTCAGGGCATAATGATGCACATTTTTGTGAGGCTCACAACATTGGAGGAAGCTATGAAGAAGCATAATATTTCCATGTAGAAGTCTTCTTCCTTGGGAAATGGCCAAGCCCTTGCAGTAAGAGGTTTGTCCTCTACCCATGATGGTTGCATTCTTGATTCTGACACCTCACATCACATGACTCATTATGTGGATCTTCTTGATTCTCTTTCCAATAGTCATATTACTCACATAGCAGTTGGAGACTCTTCTCAAATTCTTGTTTTAGGGATAGGCTTGGTTCAGATGTAGGATGGTTGTGGGTATGTGTAGCATCATCATAGAAAAAATAGGCCCTTAAGTGGCAAAAAATTCAAAAAAAATAGAGTTAGGCAACTTGACTTAAAAATTTGAATAAGTTATCTATATTATTTCAAAAATGTGTAAGAATAGAATCTGTAGCAAATTGAATGTATTTTCTAAACTACTAGGTTTTTTTTTTTTTAAATCTATTTGGTGAAAATTTGAAATTTCAAAGCAGTAGTACTTAAATTTCAGGGAAAAAATAAGTAGGTGTTTATTTGACCACCCTAACCACAATAATTTAATGATAATATTTTTTTATAATTTTTCAGATATAAGTAGGGGACTCATGTCTTGATGTTATGCATATTTTTTTGTAATTTGTTTCCAAGTAAATAATTAATTATGATTTTTTTATTACAACTTTTAAAAAATATAAAAACTCATATGTTCAGCCACCTTAACTTGGTCAAAGCTTCATGAAATTCATTTTTTTTAATCATATAGTATGTGAAGCACAAAATGTGACACATGTTTCAAATTCAAAAAATCTGATACCATTTGAAAGCTATAAATGTTTTTCAATCAGCCTATCAATCAGGACTTTAGTCGTAGTTCAAATAGAAAATGAATAATAATTATTTATTAAATTCAAAGTAAAGCATAATTTATATTGGTGGAAAGCTAAGAATCTCCTTTAAAAACCCTTTTCATTTCATCAATTTTGGGTAAAAAAATGTTGTTAGCCACATACCCTACACATGCCCATCATATCACCACTTTTTAGCCCATCATGATCCTACACATACCTTTGCATTGATGATGTTCTTATTGTTCTTGATATTTCATAGAATCTACTCTCCATTTATCAGGTTTTTCAACATGGTGATGGAATACTTTTTGAGTTCCCTCCCAATGATGTGACTATTTGAGAGTTGGAGAATCTTGAGAAGAATGTTGCTACTATAGTAGTTGATGGATTTGAGCCTTCATTAGGGTCGTCATTTATTGCTCATGCAGATTCTCTGAGCAAGTTGTGGCATGAGCGATTTGGGTACCTGAATTACAAATATCTCCAACAGATGAGCACATAGAACTTGGTGATTGGTTTGACTCACATCTCTTTTTTTGATGGGGTTTGACTAGGTTGTGTACTTGGGAAACATCACCAAGATCCATTTCCAAAAGGTATGGCCACATGTGCTTTGGAACCCCTTGAGTTGGTGCATAGTGATCTTATGTCATTTCCCACTCCATTTTCGAGGGCCAAGTATGTGCTTACCTTCATTAATGACTTATCTTTCCTCACTTGGGTGTAATTTTTGAAGTAAAAGGATGAGGTTCTTCGCTTCTTCATGACATTCCTTTCATTTGTGGAGAAGTATTCAAGAAATTCCCTTCAGAAGATTTGCAAACACAATGGGAGGGAGTATGTCAACTAGGAGTTTTAGGATTTCTGTAGTGCTCGAGGTATTCTTCATTAGCACACAATGCCATACACTTTGCAACAAAATGGTGTGGCTAAGTGGAAGAATAGAACCTTACGGGAGATGGCCAATTGCATGATCCAATCTAGGTCCATGGCTCTATCTTTTTGTGAAGAGGCTATCAATTATGTGAACTACATTCAGAACTGTATGCCTCATAAGGCAATGCATAATATGACTCCTGAGGAGGCTTGGTCTCATGTCGAGCCTAAGGTCTCCTACTTCAGAGTATTTGGTAGTGATGCATGGACATTCATTCCAATAGGGAGGCAAAAAGCAATGGAGAAGAAGAGTCAGTGGTTCATCTTCATTGGCTACTATGAGGATGTGAAGGGATATCATTTCCTTGATCCCATCACTCGAGAGGTACATGTTAGAAAGAGACAATACAAATGATTTTAGGTGTTGTCATTGATGGCAACCCTAGTCGGTGACTGATCCAAACATCATCATTTGCTCCCAGTGGTAGACAATTTGTAAATAGTCAAAAGAACCAAGCATCCAGCAATTTGGTGATCATCGATTCATGTGCATATTTTTTGTTATGATTTTGAGTTGTGGATCTCATGGGAGGTTTATCAGTATATTTCTTATGTTATCTAGAAATCTTAGTGCCTTGTACCAAGCTATGTGTAAGTTTGGAGATTTGGTTGATATCTTTTTGTTTATCAATGTTTTGTGGCCGACTAAGTTGATATAATATGTTGTGAATATTCAAGGAATATTTATTCAAATATTTTTGTGTTTGATCATTATGTTTTGGGTCGAATCTAATTTGTGGATGACCATTGTGTATGTGCATTGGATATTACTCAATATTTGAGCCAACAATTGCTAATATTTTTAAGTCTTATTGAAGCTGACTTATGGGTAAATGCAAGAAGATGAGTCCACGAAACATGGAAGTTTTTGCCTAAGGAAAAAAAAACAAAATTGGCTTGCAAAAAATGGGATCCCGCTTTTTAATAAATGAGATCCCTTTTTTAAAAAGCAGGATCCCATTTGGCTTCGGGATCTTGAGCCTGAATTTAAAAAACGGGATCTTTTAAAATTTTCATTTTGGAAAATTTTCAAAACGAGATCCCATTTTGAAAATTTTCCAAAATGAAAATTTTCAAAATGGAAAATTTTCAAAACGGATCTGTTTGGAAAATTTTCAATTTTGAAACTTCCAATTTTTGAAAATTTTATTTTAAAGTTTTCAAAATAGGGTCCGTTTGAAAACTTTGCATTGGAAACTTTCCTTTTTGGTAATTTTCAAAACGGGATCCCATTTTACAAATTATGATTTTTTGGGCAAGTTTTTGGTTTGTTTTTTGGTTTGGGAAATGGCTTGGGGACCCAAACCTAAGCTTTGGACTTGGTTTGACCTACAACTTAAAGGTCCTGTTAATTTCATAGGAAAATAGTGACTTTGGACATATGTCTGAAGACCTATTTTACATAATTTTTTTATGGAATTAAAACCCATTATAGATGAGACAATGCAGATTCCAAATATGTAATTTTTTAATAATTTGATTAATTTTTCTATTTCTCAATTAATTCTAATGAAACTAGCCCATAAACTTGAATTATCAGGTTTTTTTAGTTAATAACTTTTGATCAACATAACATTTTGACGAACAGATTGCACGAGAACAAACTTCAAACAATTGTTTTCAATTTAAAAAATAAAAAAATAAAAAATGATAAGTTTAGTTCTTCTTATGCATGTTGTACATGACAATTTTTCAAAATGACAAATATGCCTAATAAAAAATTAACAAAAAAAAATTTCAATAAAAAATTACAAAAAAATATCAAAAACAAGCTTCAGTTAGTCACAAATCTTTTCCCAAAAGGATTTATAAAAATATGATAATTTAGGTCAAAAAATGGATGTCGTACATGTGCATGGTATGGTATAAAAAGGTGACTTTTAAATAGTGGTTTTTAGGAACGCCTATTGAAACTCAATTTTTACAATCTAGGTATTGAAATAAATTACATATTTGGAAACTAGACTCCAAGTACTACATTTTATAATTACTAAATTTTTTGAAGATTCTATCTCTAATTGCTTCAAATTTTAAGGTCAAATGTGTCAAATTCTAAAAATCAAGGAAAGCACTTCTACGACTCAACTTCTTGCACACACCCTTGTAGCAACTAAATCCTTTGTTACGAATATATATATATAAGTGATCAGTTATATCATTTTGTGTGTGAGAAAGATTTTTTGAAGGGTTTTTGTGATTATCAGAAGGCTGATTAAGCAATTATGCATAGTTTCACTTGTGCATCAAGGTTTTTGTAGTTTGAGTTTGTGCAGAGCAGAGCATAATTGCTGAATCAATCAAAAGGATAGAAGATCGACTGTTGAGCTCAATCAAAACTATAATAAATAATTTGTAGATTCTATTCCTTCAGTTCATTCTCTTGGATCTAATCCAATTCATTGTAAGGAAGTAACCTTTTTTTATTTTGAGTAGTGAGCTCTAGGCAGTGTGCCTGAATGCAAGTGCATTCCCATTTTGTAATCTTACTTTTGGGTATACTCAGATTATATTATGGATTGGCCATCCACCATGGTTTTTCCCCTAATAGGGTTTCCACGTAAAAATCTCAGTGTTATGGTGTTGTGATTGTTTGCTTTCTGTACATGCATATTTCTTTTGTTGAAAGCTTAAGTGAGTTAAAGATCAAAATAATAAATTTAATTTTTGCACAACACTGATTCACCCCCCCTCTTAGTGTTGCTTATGTTCCAACAATTGGTATTAGAGCTAGTTCCTCAAAATAATTCTAATAGCTTAGGGAGATCTTGGAAGTATTTTTTCAATGGATACAACCAGTCTTCAACAAAAACTTATAGTGGCCCTAGATGATCTTGACTAGTCAAAGTCTGAGAACCGGGAATTGTAAGAAAATCTTGAGAGTGTAGAGAAATTCATGCTGTCATTGAAAGACAAAATCAATGAATCAAGGGGGAAAAGAAAGGAATTATGTGATCAACTTAAGCAAAAGAACAGAAGCATGGAAGATGAACAACTCAGTCATGCCTTGAAGGAGAAAACAAAAGAATGTGAAAGATTTTCTAGATAAAATGCTGCTCTGAAGTGTTAGATGGAATCTATCATGATGAAGATGACCAAGGAGATTGAAGATAGAAAGAAGAATGAGGAAAATATTGCACAATCCTTGAAAGAAAAATTTGAACAATATAGTTGATTGGACAATGAACTGGAGCAATCTAAAAACAATGAGGAAGTACTTGAAAAACAACTTGATGATCTTATAAATGAACTCACTACTGCAAATGAGTACAAGGAGAAATTAAAAGCAAGATCAACCAAACTTGATGAACTGATCAAAGGACAAAGGGCTGATGGTGACAGGTGAGGTGTTGGATATGAAGAAGGAGAAAGTTTTAAATTTGGAAAAAATAAATTCGGACAAGGGAGATTCAGGCAAGGAAATTAGATGAATGGAGCTAGAAGGAATCTGGAAAGACAACCAAATGATCAAAGATTCAATGGCTACTATTTTTCTTGCAAAAAATTTGGTCATATGGCTTCTCAATGTAGGAGCAGGATGAACACAAGTGGACCATCATTCTTAGGTCAGTGCTTTAATTGCTATAAGTATGGTCATAAGTCAAGTGAATGCAGAGTTGTGATGAATAAATTTCATAAATATGTTAGATGTTATGCATGCAATTGATTTGGGAATATTTCCAGCCAATGCAGATCAAGAAAAACTCAGTGGAATAATTGGCCTAGTCAGAGAAATGTTGTGTTACAACTATAATAAATTTGGCCACACTGCTAGATTTTGTTGGAACAAAAGAGGTTTGGTAAAACATAACATGCAATAGGATGTTAAGGGACAAGGTAAAGTCACTACTAATGTGATCAGAAGGAAAATGCAAAAGAAATGGGTGAAGAAGAATCCCTTTGTTGAAGGAAATACACTAGCACCAAAATCTACTTCTAGAAATTCCTCCGGGAATTAGTTTTAGGCCTTTGGCCTAGGGGGAGCTGTTAGAAAAATCTTTTAACCCTTAGGAAATTGATAATGGAATGTAGACAAGTCCAGTAAGTAAATTGATGCTTTTCAGATGTTGTTCAACCAATTGGAAGCAGTATTAGGGTGAACCCACAATAGTGGTTTATAATTTTTGGCCAAACTCGACACTGATTTTTTTTTAACTAAATCTTCACATTCGGGCACCTATAGTGGTTAAACCATGAGGAATTTGAAGATGATGAAAACTAGAGTCTTGTCACATTTATTCTCTAGATTCTAAAAATATTTGTTTCAAAATTTTTGGAATCAGATTGCACTTCTTTTTCCATCTCCCACAAAAATTGGTTTTTTTCAAAAAACAACATTTTTAAAAAGTGACGCACACTATATAACGCATAACTTTTTTTCCTTGAAAGATAAAATTCTAATTATTTTGAATTTAGATTTTTAATTTTGATATCTAGTGCTTCCACTTGGTTAGATAGTTTTTTATTGAATATTTTTTCTTTAATCAAGTTTCAAAGTCAAATCAATTACAATTCAAACATAACGTGACCGTATAACACAACTTTTACTGTATGTATCGAAATTGTTTTTTTTTTTGTTGGATCAAGGACTCCAATATCTGGCGCGCTCATTTTTTACAACTTTTATTTTTATAATCTTCTCTTTTTCCACATGTGTAGAACAAAGAGTTTTTGTTTTCTGTGAAGAACCTATATTTAATAAAACTTAAAAAACAACTAGATAATATAATCAACACATTTTAAAATTATATTCGTTGGATAGCTCTTTTTGAGGGCAACCTGATACCAGTTGGGTTTCTAAGATCTCCTCCATTTACACTCTCAAATTGAGCTTTGAAGTGCAAAATTCTGAGCAATTTTGATGCCTCAGAGGATGTGGGTGAAAATAAGTGGGTTCGGTCAAACCACTATTTGGTCGAACAAAAATTTAATTTTTGGTTGAATAAGGGTTCAACCAAACTAGTGTTCAACCGTACCCATGTAACATACAATAAAAAATAGATTTGAATTGGGTTCAGTCGAACATTCTAAAAATGTTCGGTCGAACCCCCTCTATTAAAACTTAATATTTAATATTAATATAAATATAAATTATATTCTTTTTAAATTATGACTTGAGAGAGAGATATGGAGGGAGTGGGAGAGAAAGGGAGAATGGGGGAAGGGGGAGAGACTTGAGAGAGAGAGAAGGGGGAGTGGGAGAGAGATAAAGGATAGGAGGTATAAGGATTTAGGGTTTAAGGGTTAAGGGTAGAGGGGAGAGAGGGAGAAGGGGTAGGAGGGAGAGACTTGAGAGAGAG
>VDFB02000015.1:380887765-380953419 GCA_007258455.2 Sequoia sempervirens | reverse complement strand
AGTTGAATTTCCTAAAGGAAATCCAAAAATAGTCTCTAAAGAACCCAAGTTTGAAGAAGAAAAGGTTCAAGTCAAGGAAATCAGACTGGAGGAAAGAGACACTACCAAGGAAGTGAAGAAATCTCTGATGAAACAATAGGAAGAGTTTGATCCTGAATTGGATGAAAGCTCAATCAATCTATCTACTTTATCCCCAATTCAAATGATGAAGGTTGATTCAATTGCTCAAGCTAAGGCCAGTGAGAAGATTCTGAAGTCTCACATAGAGGATAGTGAATTGCTAAGCCTTGCATCTAGAGTCCTACAAAAATTAATGCCTACTCAAGTCAAGGATCCGTTTGGTTCCTCTTCTGGTGAGCTAATGAAGCTCATAAATTCTATAAGTTCTCACTTTGAATCTTTTGAAAAATCAACCATGATTAAAGTTCAGATGGAGTTTAAGGAAAATAGATTTGGTGGTTTAAAAGAACTAATTTCAACAGATAAAACTATGCTAGCCACTTGCATGAGAAATACTCAAGATACTTTATCTGAAGGTGGAAAAGTGTATAAGTCATGTTTAATTTTGTTAAAATTCACTGAAGCCAATGAGAAAAAGGTGAAGGATATTGAAAAATAGTTGGCTACCCTTTCTGATGCTTTTGATCCACTAGCTGGTAATGTTGGTGAGCATGAAGGTTAGTTAATATCTTTGCTTGAAAAAATAAGGAGTTTGAAGCATGAAAATGAAAGGATTGTAGGGAGAGCATGTGAACTTAGAGGACTAATTAGTCCAAAGATTGAAGTAAAGGTAAATGCATTAAAAGAGGCCAAAGATGCTATGGTAGCTCGTGACCCAGTAAATCTTGAAGCTGCAAAAACTTTGTCTTATTTACTTTGTGGTCACATAACAATTTTGGAGAGTTTCAAAAAGGTTTGGGAAACAAATTTAATTGTGTTGAAGAATGATTTTGTGGATGTCTTCAAATTTGTGTAAGTTAGGTTATGCTTGTACATTTTTGAAATTTTATTTTTTGAGTCCCCAATTTTTCCATTGATGTCAACGGGGGAGAGTTGTACAGTGAAAAATGTGTATTCATCTTAGGGGGAGTTGCATTTCTGAGCCAAGGCTAATGTTTCTTTTTGGAGTTTTGAAGTGGCAGTGTAGTTCATGGTGGTACTAATCCCACACTAAGTCATTTTTCACTAAGTGTTTCCATCAATGCCAAAGCAGGAGATTGTTGGAAAGGGCAACTACAAATGCTTTCATGTGTTGTCATTGATGGAAACCCTAGTTGGTGACCGATCCGCACGTCATCATTTGCTCCCACCAGTAGACAATTTGCAAGCAGTTAGAAGAATAGAGCATCTGGTAGTTTGGTGATCATCGATTCATGTGCAAATTTTTTGTTACTATTTTGAGTTGTGGATCTCATGGGAGGTTTATTAGTATATTTCTTATATTATTTGGAAATCTTAGTGCCTCGTACCAAGCTATGTGTATGTTTGGAGATCCAGTTGATATCTTTCTGTTTATTAGTGTTTTGTGGCCGACTAAGTTGATATAATGTGTTGCAGATATTTGAGGAATGTTTATTCGAATATTTTTGTGTTTGATCATTATGTTTTGGGTCCAATCTAAGTTGTGGATGACCATTGTGGATGCACATTGTATATTACTCATGATTTGAGCCAACAATTGCAAATATTTTTAAGTTTTATTGAAGTCGACTTGTAGTGACTAAATCCTTTGTTGCAGATATATATAAGTGATCAATTATATCATTTTGTATGTGTGAAAGATATGTTGAGGGGATTTTGTGATTATCAGAAGTTTGATTAAGTGATTATGCATAGTTTCACTTGTGCATCAAGGTTTTTGTAGTGCGAGTTTGTGTAAAGCAGAGTAGAATTGTTGAATAAGTCAAAAGGATAAAAGATCGACTATTGAGCTTAACCAGAACTGTAATCAAGCATTTGTATATGCTATTCCTTTAGTTCATTATCTTGGATCTAATCCAAATCATTGTAAGGAAGTGATCCTTTCTATTTTGAGCAGTGTGCTTGAATGCAAGTGCATTCCCATTTTGTAATCTTTCTTTTGGTTATACTCATATTATAATGTGGATTGGCCATCCACCATGGTCTTCCCCCTAACAAGGTTTCCACATAAAAATCCAGGTGTTATGGTGTTGTGATTGTTTGTTTTATGTTCATGCATATTTGTTTTGTTGAAAGCTTAAGTGAGTTAAAGATAAAAATAATAAATTTAATTTTTGCACAACACTGATTCACCCCCGCTCTTAGTGTTGCTTGTTTCCAATAGTACATTTACATCATGATGTACATTTTGATGAGTCTTTCATTTCAAAGGATTCTCCATCATAGGCCTCTACCTCCCTTCTTCCCAGTTCTTCTTCAGAGGATGTTTTACTTCCTATTGTTGATAATGATGATGGTATTGTTATTATTTTTGACATAACTCCATCTTCTCCTGAGCCTGCACCCACACAACCTCTTTGGTCTTGCATTGTTCTTAAGGAGGCGGGTTCTCATGTAAGTGATCCCACCACTTCTCACCACACTCATTTTTAGACTTTAGGCATTAGTATTTTGAGTCATGCAATTTCTACTAATCCTCAAAAGTTTTTAGATGCTTTAGGTGTTCTAGAGTGGGATAGTGTTATGGTTGAGGAATATTCTTTCTTGATGAAGAATCATACTTGGGATCTTCTTCCTCTTCCTAAGGGAAGAAAGTTAGTTTAGTGCAAGTGGGTGTACCATACCAAGTTTGTAGTTGATGGTTCTATTGACAAGTACAAGGATCATCTTGTGGCTAAGGTGTTTTGTCAAGTTGAGGGCATTGACTATTCAGAGACCTTTGCTCCTGTTGCCAAGATGGATTCTATTTCCCTTGTACTTTCTATTGCTGCATTTCAAGGTTTTCCAGTGTATTGGATGGATATGAAGAGTGATTTCCTGCATGGTGATCTTGAAGAGGAGATCTATATGGAGTAGCCACTAGGTTTTGTGCAGGACCCTTCACTTCTTTGCAAGCTTCGATGTTCACTATATGGTCTCAAACAAGCCCCTCAGGCTTGGTATGAGAATATGGATAGCTTTTTGCTTGCTTTTGGATTCACTAGATGTCACTCTAACCCTATAGTTTACATTCAGAGGCATTAGGGAGATCTTCTCATTCTTGTTCTCTATGTATATGACTTGATTCTCACTGGGAGTTCTCATGCCATGATCGAGGATACTTAGAGAGATTTGATAGAGCAGTTTGATATGACAAACCTTGGTCTTTTGCAATTCTTCCTTGGTCTTTAGATTCATTAGTCTTCTATAGGTATTTCTATTTTCCAACAGAAGTATGCTCTTGATTTGCTTCAGAGATTTTGGATGGCTGATTGCAAGCCATCCTCCACTCCTTTTCAGCTAGGTGTTGTGTTTTCTTTGGGTTGTAGTACTCCATCAGTGGATGCTACTTTGTATTAGTAGTTGGTTGGAAAACTTTTGAACTTGACACAGTCATCCTAATATTTCCTTTGCAGTTGGTTTTGTTCCTCGTTTCTCTCAATATCCTCATGAGAGTCACTAGAAGGAAGCCAAACACATGTTGTGGTACATACAAGGCACTACACAATTTGGAATTCATTACACATCAAGTGCTACTCAGATTGTGGGCTTCACTGACTCAGATTGGGATGGTCATGTTAATGATCAAAATTCCACTTTTGGCTTTGTCTTTTGTCTTAGTCTTGGTCCAATTACATGGTATTGCAAGAAGTAAACTGCTATTGCATTATCATCGACTGAGACTGAGTATTGAGGTGTTGTTTTGAATAGTCAGGAGGTTTCATGGATTTGACAGTTGATGGCTAAGTTTGGCTTTCTTATTGATCATCCCACTACTCTTTGGTGTGATAATCAAAGTGCCATACATATTTCTTGCAACCTAGTGGAGCATCAGCACACGAAGCATATTGAGATCCACATGCACTTCATTTGGTAGCTCATTCAGGAGGGTGTTTTGATTTTGGAGTTTTTTCCCAGGGAGCAGTAGGTTGCAGACATCTTCACTAAACCTTTGGCATCTCCTCACTATCTTTGTTAAGATCAATGCTTGAGGTGAAAGAAGTTTTCCTTGGGGGTTCTTGATGAGTCCTCCTTCTTTCTTTCTTTCTTTTTAAGAGGGTTTTTTCTCACATGGTTTTTCTCCTTTTCTTTGGTTGTGAGAGATTTATGTTTTGCATTGTACTTGTGCATGGGTAACTAACATGGCCTCACTTTTGAGACCCATTTTTTGCATCTCATTTTACATTTTTAGTTTCCCTAAGTTGCACTTAAGTGGGGCTGTTAGAGTGAATATTTTCCTTCTTAAGTTTACTTAGGATTAATTGTGTATTGGTTATTCAGGTAGTTTTTCCCGTGCTGGGTAGTTTTCACACCCATTGCATTTTGCATGCCTTTATAAGGCACTTTGTACATTATGTATTTCATCATGTCTCAATGCATTCTTTTCACTCCTACTGAAATAGTTTCTCTGGTTGCTTCTCTCTTTTCATGAAGGTTTATTTTAGTGTGCAGTTGCTCTTGGGTACTTCAACACAAAAGATCCTCATATGAAGTCTAGTACATATGATTCACTCCCATTAGGCTTATACAAAAAATATCCATACTAGTGAACAATGAGTCTTCACTAGCTATAACAACAATATTATGATTTTTAAGAGTTTTTAAACTAAGGATCACAAGCCACTAAAATTCCTATGATAGTAAGATTGAAATTGGATTCTACAGAGTTATTGGGAAATCACTTTAAAAAATTTAGGATATAACAGTGACTTTATCATGAAAACTCTCTACTTGGTTTGTTGTAACAAATAATAGTGATATGCTTACTATCCTTTATTTTTCCTTACTATCAAAATTAAATATGACTACATGGCATGGTAAATTCATAGTAGGTTTATTAGGTAGCCATCAATAGATTTATGCTAATTTTCTTGAGGAGCTCATGCAATCACCAAAGTCATATAGAAATAAATAAGGGACAATTTCAAAACCCTCATCGAACTCTTGATGTTGTCAAATCTCACAAATTCTCACAAAAGAACCCCCACTAAATGTTAAAACCCCTTGTCAAATCCTTGCAATTCCTATAAAGGATTAGTAAAGAGATTGCAACAATGAGGATCTAAAAGTTCTAATGAGATGATTTTATTAGTTTTATACCAATGCAGAGTGACATGGAGATAAAAGTGAAATTCACAAGGATTTTTTCTTAGTTTGGGTAAGATATATAGGGTTGTTAATTTTTATAATTAATGGTATGCATCTTTTTCTTCTACTTATGTCACTATCAAAAAATGGTAAACCTAAATTAAAAACCTATAAGGAGGACATGTGAATTGTTTAGTCTCTAATCATTGTCCAGCATTCTTGTTCATGGTGCATATAACTAGTAAAAGTGTTATTAAAAAAAGAAAATATTTGATATGTTGAAAAGACTTGAATTTTATCTATACAAGAATAAATTATGAATTTTCCCAACAGTTCAAGAAACTATAATTATGAAGGAAGAGCATGGTGGTATTTTTTATAGATATATGAGATGTCCAAGTATCCTTACATAGTGATAGAGAAGAAATTTTCTCACAAGAGAACAATAAAATCGTAAATCTCAATAGTTTATGATAATGGTGAAGGAAACAATGAGAGGGTCAATGAAGGACTACAATCATAAGGACAAAAGAATACAATGATGACAAGGTGTAGACATATTTTTGATAAACTAATAACATTGAAGAGGATATTTCATATATTTTGGTGGAACGTGCACATGATCTTATAACATAGTTAAGGATGATGCTTATCTAACCATGTGAAGAGGGAATATGAAAAAATATTAGTAGAGGACATCAAAGTGCATCATGATAGTCTGATGATTAGTTATGACATAAGAATGAATGACATGATGTGATAGTAGTAAAGTAAATAAAGATCATATTGTTTTCTCACTCCAATTAATAGTGCCTACATGGTAGTGGAAAGTTATAGATGCAATGGTAAGATAGTATTATAAAAGCCACACGAATCACTAATTTAGAAGCAAGAAATTTAGTAAAAGTAAGTGTTGTTTGAAGATGACAAGAATATTAGGGGGTTTTAGAAGCATGTTGAAGGTTTGTTTGGAACTCCAATAGAGCTGAAGTATCATGACAAGTATTTCAAGAGATAAAAAAAAAATTCTAATATTTTATGATAGTGGGCTAATGTTTGAAGGAAAATTATAGGAACAAGCACACCGTATTATGAAGTTGATGACATCGAAGTTAGTCCATAGAAGCTCTTTAAACCCCATATACATGATGACAATGATCTCTATGGTTTTAATTGATGCATGAAGAAGAATATATTGTCAACATAACAATGGTATGCTTCACAAGTATAAAGGAAGAAGTGAAATGTTTTAATATAGTGAAGTCATGAAGATAAATGCAAATGAAATACCTACAAATGATAAAAATATGAGATAATGATGCTTTAATGAATGTAACATATGACAAATATCCATCCTAGAAGATATTCCACACCCTTAGGAGGTTTCAATCCATTTTCATATGTGTGAAAACATTCTAAAGGGACATTTCAATAGTTTGGAGTCATAATGACATTTATAGGCAAGTGGAGAGAATATAGTGTAGTTTGGAGAGTTGATGGCTAGCTATTGAATATATTCAAGTTTTTAGTGGTTAGTTTAAACTAGAAATATAATTTGAAGGCATATAAGAGATGTTTTATAAGCTTCATCAACCGTCATTGAAAAATCTTCAAAAAACATAACCTTCCAAGAGCATTTCTAGTAGTAGAAATAGGTACAAATCAATTGGGAACCTAAGGAGAAGGTTTGACCAATAACTAATGAAAATACCTATCACATTTTCTTAAAAGGAATGTTTCTAAATGTTAAGAAGTTGTTGTCACAAAAAAAGGGATGCCTAGGTTCATTTTTTAGTAAATTCTCATTAGCACAAACTAAGCATTGCAATTGATATGAATTTATTTTTGGTTTAGAGCCTAATTCTTGTAACTCAAAATCAATTTCAAATTGAGAACAGTAATGCAACACTTTATTTTCATGAATAGAAAAGTATCCCAAACTTATTCTACTGTAAGAACACATTTTCTCAATAAAATTCAACAAATTTTCCTTCTCTATGACTATTTGCTTGTGTTCAATATGATGATCGATGCATGTTTTTCCATGATTTTAATGAAATCCTCAAATAAATGTCTCATTTACAAAACCTTTGAATACAAAAAACATATATTTATGCATTTTATTAGTTGTGCAATAAGTATGATCAATTGTTATTTTTGAAAAAAACATGTTTTCCTTCAAGAACTATTGAAAAATAAATCCTTCTTGTAAAATACTCATGCTTGAATATGTGATTTTTTTTTTAGTTGTTCATTAAACCAACTGGGTTATTGAACATTATCATTCAAAACTTGATAGTATAAATTTGAACAAAAATGGTGCATCACCTCATAAGCATTTAAATTCTATTCCATGCTACTTTCTATCTCTTTCCTCAACAAGAAACAATAATTTAGGTTTAGTTTAGGTTAAGTGCCAAGGGAAACAACCCTCTCTGGAGGTTGATCTCATGTTATCAAAGCACACACTCTATGATATCTTCCCTTTTTTCACTAGATATTTAAGTGGAGTACTTAGCAAGGTTGCATATCCAAGTGAAAATAATACTATAACACAATAACTTAAATGGTGAACCCTTTTTGAGAAAAATACACTCTCTGAAGCAACTCGATGTATAATATAGTAATCAAATTTTATAATACATTTATATTTTCTAATTTTATATAGAGGTCTCACCAACTAGAGATTTGGAGTAATTCCTGTAGTATAACAATATCTATAATAGAACCTAATAAATATGAGAGGAAATGCATAAAAAAAAAAATTATAATGAGAAAATCATGAGATAAAACCACCCAAAATGTGGAGCCAAAATTTCTACTTAAAAGTTTTATGCTCAAATTCCAATATGAGTCCATAGGCTAAATATAATTTGTTTTATCAAGTTGTCATATGTTTGTCATAATCTATTCACCAACTTGGATGCTCCATTTTGGATCTATTCTCTCTAATTAAAGATGTCTTATGAAGTGTCATATCATGCATTATAAATTGTTTAGTAGAACTCCCTCTTACAACTCTTTAACATGTTAGATGTTTTTACATTTGTAATGAAGGAGACCAAACTTTTAGACACTATAACTTTTATTTGAGAGGTTTTTTTGGACCCTTGTTTTTAAAAATTGTAGAGTTCAAAGAGATCTACAAGTTAGAAATTGAAGAACTAATCTTGAACAATTTGAAATGTTTATTTTGACAAAAAAATAACCTCTATAATCCATAAGTTATATTTTTCTTTTTGATTGCTTAAAATTTATATTTATTTATATTTTTAACATTATAAACAAGATTGATACAACCTTTTTAACAATTATACAAAATTAATTATATTTATTTAATTAATCTAAATAATCCAAAAACATAATTAAAACCTTAAAATCACTGACTCGATTATTTAAAATTTCTGATTACTCAATAAGTTCTTACCTATATTTAAACTTAAATTATAAATATAGGGTGCAAATATTTTTGCACAAATGTATCATATTATTATATTTATCTCACTTTTAAAATTAGACTATATAGTATTTTGATTTTATAATTCTTTATAATGAGTTAGATTCGGGGTGTGTAAAACTATGGTTTGCAGTCTGCACTGTTCTCTACGCAAATCACATGCAACCCATATATTGATGCACTGTCTCTTATTGTTGAATTCTTTATCTCTATTTTGAACTTCAATAATTACAATTTATATTTTTTAATCTTTTGTCTTCATAAATTATTTTAGTGAGAAGCATAAATCAAATGAGGTGGATGTGAGGTACTATGGTTTGCAGTCTGCGTCATTCTCTACGCAAATCACATATAACCCACATCATGTTGGGAAGCCATTCAAACACTATCCTCTCGGGACCATTAATTTATCTATGGGTAATCTTCGATATTAATCAACGTTAAAAAATTTCATGCCATTTTATTTAAGTTTTACAACTTTCTTTCCTCTATTATAATGGAATCCGATCCACGCAGTTATTGCGGTGAACTTTTCTTTCGTTGTCTATGGCTTTTTCAGTGCGTCGTCTATTGTACGCAAACAAGATGGGGATGGATAAGCAACTCTTCCTTGCTTTGGAAACTGGTAATATCGCTACAGTTCAAAGTTTGCATAACCTGAACAAGGATGTTCTGCTTGATGTTACTTTCCAAGGAGATACTGCTCTGCATATTGCTGCAAGGAAAGGCCATCTAAATCTTGTTACATGGATTCTTCGTGAGAAGCCCTCTTTGACTAAAGTTCGAAACAAGGATAAAAACACGCCACTGCATGAAGCTGCTAAAACCTGTAGTCCAGATGTCGTCAAAATTTTACTTCAACACAAACATAGATTTAACTACCGTTGCAATAAGTTTGGAGATACAGCTCTGATGATAGCTTCACAGTATGGCCACGTGGGAACAGTTGAGCATTTATTGCAATCTGCATATGTACTTGAGTGGGATCAATCTGTTAGAGAGGCAGTTTACAGGGGATACGAAGGTAAATTTACACGTTATTTGTTCAAGTTGAAGTAAATACTATTTTGCAGATATATATTGACATCAGCTAATGTAAATGTGAGGCAGATGTACTTGTGGCGTTGCTGGACCATAAACCCAAGTACTCTCTAATGGACGGAATAAAAGATTTTCAAGAAGTGATTTCGAATATTCATCATAACCCGATTCTACATACAGCAGTTGAAGGAGGACATCTTGAGAGCGTGGTGGCAATATTAAATCATAATT
The DNA here is from genome assembly GCA_007258455.2 of Sequoia sempervirens. Taxonomy (NCBI): domain Eukaryota; kingdom Viridiplantae; phylum Streptophyta; class Pinopsida; order Cupressales; family Cupressaceae; genus Sequoia; species Sequoia sempervirens. Next base: position 380,943,482 of record VDFB02000015.1, on the reverse strand, counting down.
CGTGGCGGAACAACTCAATGATGAAGAAGGATAAGTACGGGAAATGTGCAGTTCATGTAGCAGCTATGAAAGGTCGTTGGGAGATAATCAAGGAATTTATGTTCATAATGCCAGATTCTGTCGATATCCGCAGTTCAGATGATAAATCTGTTCTACATTTTGCAGTCGAATATGATCAAATTGAGGTAGTGAAGAAGCTACTAGAAATCAAAGAGGCAGAAAAAGTAGAGGAAATGGTGAGCCGCGACCGCGACCGTTATGGCAACACATCATTACATTTGGCAGCAATAAATAAAGTGAATCCCCAGGTTTGACATCCTTAGCTTTACCCGTTCTTTCTGTTTTTTTATAATTAAGCCTTTATCCATGTTCTTAATAAAATAGTTGAAAATTTATTCGTTGTTATCTCAGCATAAATTAGTCTAGACTAGCACTTGCAGTCGGGGGAGCTGCAAGGAATACAGTGATAGTTTTTTATAATTAGCTGAACATTATTGCGCTGTCTTTGTACATGTCATTGAAACCAACTGCAGTATTATATATGCTATTTTCCTGTGAGGTATATACATAATCATGTAATTGGAGCATTCATTTCAAACTTGGGTTCTCGATGGAGGCATGATGCTAATACTAGGAGAGAGAGTACTGCACTCTTTGCTGATGAGTATTGTTTTAACACACCTCTACATGTCATTGAACTGGGTGTAAACTGTCAATTAGCTATTAATAAGGGACTATAAAACATAATCCTACCATTTGTTCGGTCATTCAAATTTCACTACTAAAAAAATTTAGTCTTTGCTTTCACTCACAAGTGAATGATGTGCTTCCCAGAAATTCAAGTGAATAATGAGATAGAAGATACTACATAACAGAAGGTCAAATTAAGTTTTATTTTTTCATAAAATACTAAGAACTATAAGCACCCCAGAAATTAGAACATTAAAGTGATGGTTAAATTCTTATATCTATTCACCATTCCAGAATAGTTTCAAACAATCATAAAATCTTACCAAATTTAATGTTACTACAACAACAATGGCCAATTTCTAATTTATCATTTACCCATTAATAGAGATAGAAACATATTAACATCTATATGCGCTAAGAAAAGTTACAATGTAGCAAACTTATACTTAAGAAATACAACAAAGCTGTCACAATTTTTACAAAATTGTATCCCACTCTGTTCATGAAAGCCTCTTTTTAAGATCTGTCACTTCAAGTGTACTTTATTCTAATTCTTCATTTTTTTCCATTAGCTATGGCTCTCATAATACTCACTACTACTTCAACTAGAAGATTCTAACTATTTTCTTTGAGCAGCTGAAGCTATACAGCTTAATGACTTATTCCTACATTGCATTTGTGTAGACAATGTTCCTTTGTACGCAGTAGTAGCAATTTAAGACAGTAATAGCAATTTAAGGATAGAAGGTTTCATTTTTATACACAATGATTGTAGATAGCAGTTTTCTTTAGAGTTGTTTTGTGTTTGCACATTGAAAAACAACATAATTAGTGTTTGAAGAGAAGATAAATTTAATGTATTATAAGGAGGTTAGAAACATTGTGTTTGCAAATTGCTACATGTAGAGCCATTGTCTGGGAAGATATTTTTTGATCCCTGCACATCATGGAATATAGTGATTGTGTTATGTCAGTATTTGTTTTGTTCGGTAAATGATATGAAATTAATAGAATAGAAGGTTGCATTTGCAGTTTTGTACATGTTGTGATTATAATGAGAGAGCTTGTAGCCGAGCTTCTTCTTTCTTCCTAATAATGGTATAAGGGTTATTTTTCATTTGAGAATAGCAACCGAACGAGAATGGCGGTTCTATTCAAAGATCGTTTATTGATTTGACCGTAGAGATAGCTATAAAAGTGAGCCTTTGTCTTTCGACTTTTCCAATATAAATTGTTTCCTTTTTTAGGGTTATCCCTTGAGATTTATGTATGGTAATATCCCATGCCATGGATAGCAGTATTTTCCTATGGTTGCCAATAGATATGGGTGTGATAGGTACACATCTTGGTTCATTTGGGTTCCATGGTGGGCCATTGTAGTCATCGAAGTGCACCACAAGGTATGAAGGTAAATTTGGTGGGTTAGAGCTAGTTGGGTAAACAATTTCTTGTAATTCTCCAAGAGATCAATTGACAAGGCTTGTTTGAATCCACAAGTTTGTTGTTAACATGACTCGTTGGCCTCTACATAAGAGAAGCTCTTTTGGAAGTTGTTCAGAATCGCTATTAGTATTTTATTTTCTTTGTGTTTGTATTGAAACACATAGTGTGATAGGAAGATTTAATAGTTTGAGCATTTTTTTGTTATGTAGTGCCACTAAATCATTTGTGGAAAATAGGTGCATTGATTGGTTGAACTTTGTGTGCTCATTGTTTGATAGATGTTTGTTTGTGTGAGTCACTAGTAATTTCTATTCTTCCTTGAGAAATTATGCATTATGCAAATATTTTAATGTGTGATGAAAGGTGGTTTGGATTTGGGAGTCACCTTGTTGGTGAAAGCTTGTTTGCAAAGTAATGACTGTGGTGGATTGTTCCCATAGGAGTATAGCACTAGACTAGGATGCATAGATTGGTTTTTCCATAATAGGGGGGAGTTGTGCCAAGTCACCTACAAGTATTATAGATGTACCTCCAAAACACATATGTTGGTTGTGGGGGAAAGCTTCGCACAATCTGCTATCTATTCTTCAATAGTAATGTTGGTCCAATGAAGCTCATTTCATCAACTAACAGGTATTGAATGTGTTTCAACTCTTCTTGAAATAATGTTGGTAATTTACCTTTTAATGGTTGTGTTTCTTTTATTGGAATTTTTAGGGTTCAATGTATTATGGAGGCATCTATATTGAATGTAGTGATCCCTATTAGAGCAACGGCAAGGAGGGGATTATGATTTTGTGGTGATAATTTCTAGAGTGTGTTTTTTATATAATAAATCAAATATGATTTTATTGTACTTGTTGTTCCTTGTATTGCATGTGTAATGGTTGGTTAAAGGAAAAGTTTTTTTTGTGTTTTTTAATAATGGTGGTTACAATTTCCTATTTTGATGATAGTGGGTATTGTGGATCAACAAATTGAGATATGGATTGGTCATTTTGTTGTGATTGTTTTTTTGTGTGTATGAAGTTTTTTGCAGCTTTATGTAGATGTGGAGGAATTGTATATGTATCCCATTTGTTGTTGTTGTCAAAATCACATTTACTAAACATTTCTAGGGTTTCTACATTTATGTGGTTAGTAAGACCCATTTGTGAGAACAATTCCATTCATGTAGTGGCAATGTTGTTTGTGCATCTATTGGAGTCTCCATTTCATCGTCTTCTTCTTGGTTTTCTTTAGTGTTTACGATGCGGTCAACATGCCAAATGGAGTATTGGTTGAGATTCATCTCCTTCCAATGTGTAACAATCTCATCTTTATTGAGGAAAATTTTTGTGGGTATGTCATGGAAATGATTGTATAAAAGTAGGTCGCTCCAACAAAATGTTTCAAACTATTTTGAATCCTCATTTGGAACACTGTGAAATAGAGGAAAGATATTTACAATTGCTTTGCGGTTCCTACGTCTCCACTTGCACCCTTTAAGAAAGGATGAAAAAGAGAAATATTGGGCTGAGTCAATCAGTGTTATTGTTTCCATGTCAAGAGGTCATTGTATGTAGCAATGCAGATAGTATAATGGTAATTTATCTCCCTCTATATTTCTTCTGATTCAATGAATGACTTTTTGACCAACATTTAATGTGAAAAATGAGTGGTTGAAAACTACTAGAGGTAATTTCTATAGTATGTGGAAAGTTTCTTGGGCACCTATGTCACTGTCTGCAATAATCTCTGTTATGAATTTTCTATAGGCTATTAGTGCATGGTTAGTTGGTGGTTGATGTCTACATATTCATTTTAGCATGTTGGTAGAACTCTTAGACTTTCTTTCTGCCTTAGCTACATATATGGAAATGCATTTGAGGACATGCATTTTTGAAATTACAAGTTGGCAATCATATTAGATCTCCATACTAAAAGCATGTCTAGATTATGTATATTTAATCTGTCATCATTACGAGCATGAGCGTATTGTTTTTTTCCTATTTCATCGCATGATAAGCTAGATGTGGCTCATTCAGGCCAGGGAGCTTGGTACTGACATGCTAGGGTTTGACCCTTTTTACGTAGGCAAGTTGCATACATACATTTTGTGTGTCTTTGGACATGGTTGAGAAAATCTTCATAGTCATGAAGTATATCTCTAGAGAAGATTTCTAGTGTACTTAGTAGGAATGGGTTATCTTGTGCAGATCAATGTCGTGTGTTGTTTCTTTCAGATGGTGTGTGTGGGTTCCATGCACTAACATATTTGTCAAACAATGCTTTTTCTTGTTCAACTTGTATATTCTTGTGCCAATCAAGCTTGTTCATGTATAGTGCATTGGCAATCCAAACAAAGCCATGTATGTGTGCAGAACCTCGATGTTGCCATTCATATCTATACCAATAATCTGTTGCATTTAAGAGCTTTTGTATTACTTTTTTGCAGAAGAAGATGAACCTTTGGTGCAAGTATAAGGATTTTTTGTGCGAGTTATTAACTATGTTTTCCACTTGAGTTTTGTTTGTGGCGTGCCTAAATTTCCATTTGGGAAAGGCCTATGTAAATCTAGCCATTTAGTATCTGTTGCACTCAACGTGAAGAATAGAGTGGGTGAGCCAATTTGGTTTATCATGTTTGATATCTCACCATGACAATTATTCCAGTATTAGTGTGTTCCTCTCAGGGAAGAACCAAAGTGCATTAGTTGTTGAGCTAATTGAGTGTCAAGCAATTGTTGCATATGGGTACAAAGGCCTTCAATGGTTGTTGGTATACAATCCTCTACATTTTTTCTGACAAACATTGATGCAAGTCCTTGCCTATGGTGGAAAATCATGAGGTTCAAAACAAAACACCAAAATCTTGGGTGGCTACCAAATCTAGAGTCATGAAATCACATTAAGTGTAATATATATTCAAGTAGTTCAACTTGTTTATAGCGAGGTTGCATGTGAAATGCAATGCCAATTGGGAAGAGTGTGGGAAAAGTGATATCAAAAATTCCCTTGGTATTGTATTCATTGATTGGTGAGGAGTCCACTTGTGGCCATGGTATGATGTTGTTAGGTTCATCAGTGACTTCCAAGCTTTCTTTAATGATTTATAGCTTTGTCAGTGATTTCGAAGTCTAGCCATAAAGGATGATGAATTGGCTAGTTCATTTTCTAGCTGGTCGATATCATGAAAAGGTGGACCTTGATCTTGGTCATGTGCAAATTCTTTTTGAATATTTATGCTATGAAGCATGTTTGAAACATCTGTATTGGTAGACAAGAGTACTGTTAGTGAGTCAACATCTATTTGAACATTTGTGTAGTACGAATCATGTGTGATTTTATATTGTAATGTCGCGCACACACATTTTCTAATTACATAACAGTCGTAGTGGTTGCCTTGTGTGTGGAATCTACGAACTATTAGAACATCAAAGTTTTTGAATCTATGTGGAAGGTGTTTTTCTATCATTTTGATAACTTATGGGAAACTGATTATATGACCACTATATTTTTATTGGCCACCATGAGCATGGGTGAATTGAATGAATGGACTCGCTCGTGTTATTAGGATCTCTTCTACTTGGGTTAGGGTTTTTAATTCAGGTGATTTTTGTCCTGGGTTTATGTTATTAGATGCTCAAAAATGATGTCTACCTTTTTCTTGAAAGCATATACTACAAATGGGGCCATTGGATGTTGAATTGGTACACATCCTGGGGTAGCACTCACTACATAATGTACATGTTTGTAAATTTTCTAGTGTATTTATTCTTTTTCAAAATATTTTTGAAGCTATAGTGAAGTTGTTATTTATATTTGGTAAGGTTGTTGTTTGAGTGTGGATGGTTTGGATTGTTTCATGGGAAGTCATGGATGTTGTTTTGCATATTGTCCTATTGGGGGAGAATTTGTCTAGCCATGTGCAGTATTTTTGAATTGACTCGAGTGAGTATTGCTTGGTCCAACACTAGTTGGGTGGTCCATGGATTGGATAGATTGTTGTTCCATTTGATGCATGTGATGTCGAATACTTATTTTTTCTTTATGGGAGGTGTAGTAAGCTTGGCTTCTTTTGTGAGACTTTAAATTTTTCATTTTCTTCTCAACATATTTAGTTGGATCATTTGTGGGGCTAGGGCTAGCCATCTAGAAAGAAAAATAGTAGGTCTTATTGTTGATGGAAGCAATAATAACAATGAATGGAAGTAGACAAGATTAATTAGATGAAATTGTAAAAACATGAGGATGAAACATGAGAGAAATATAAATTTGAAACATTATAGTACACTCACCGATTGACTTTACTTATAGTTGAGTAGTTTAAAAAATTGTATTATCAAGTTATTTTATGCATGTACATTGGAAAACAAAATATGATTGGTGTTATGATAAAAGATAACATCAATTGCACTGGTTGTGCTTGGTAGAATAGAAAGTCTTAAAAAATGAAAAACAAAATTGAATATTGTTTCATATTTTAATCTATAAATTATAAAACATAGCACATGTCAAATTCAAAAGTGAATTGAAAGAAAAACTCTCATTTTGGAGACATTATACACTAATTTCTCATGCAGAGATGACCGTTCATCAAAAGAAAACTTACATGAATTCTTCATGGGGAAATCACATGTCTATGGTCTTCTTGTCTTAGACTTGTGTTGGGTCTTCCCTTTAGACATTGTCATGTTGATTTTATCATAGGTCTAGATGCTTTTATATACACAAATATTTCAAATGTGCTTTCCATAACAACTACCTTTATAATCAAAAGTGATGTTTCCATCTCCAAAATTTGGATTGAAAACATTCAAAAAAGGGGACATCATTCTACAAAAACATTAAGTGAATTATATTTTCCTATAAACATAATAGGACAGTCTACAGACATGGTCACAAGTAGAGGGTTTTCTAGTGAGAATATATATTTTTATATTTTTTCAAACATTCCAAACATGCATTTGGTTTTGGAGGTATCGTCAACATTTTAAGAAATCTGAAGCTCTCAACAAGGCACTAGTTTTTCTTATGTACACTAGTCTAAGCCAATGTTTAGTTGTCCTATTTGACTAGTTATAAGTTATGCAACACAAAAGGATAATATACATATCATTGAACGAATTTACTATTATGTACACTACTATAATAGTGTAACACACAAGGATAGTGTGTACTACTAAACAATTCTACATTTATTTATACTTTTCTAAGTGTAAGGTTGTGTTATTTATCTAGTTAGTGTTAAGTGTAGGTTTTGTAAACATCAGAATTATATATATATTTTGAAAAAAAAATTGTATTACATGGTATTTTTTTAGTACTAAAAAAGTACTTTTCATGCAAGGAAAACTTCCTTGTTTCTTGGGTTGAGGAGCTTACATTTGTTGTATGAATGAAAAATACAACTGACTATGCATAAGTTGTTACAAGGCATACTTACATTTTGTACAACATGTTTTATATACATATTTAAAAAGGAAAATTATACTAAACATCACTTAAGTAGCAATAAAATGTTGTTTCAATGTAGAAAGATTCGCCTTGTGAATAGTAATCATCGGCATGCAGTTCATGAAGGAAAGTGTAGAAGGAATTCAACTTCTTGCAAGTTGAATAGAATTCATTTAATGACATTTCCATTGATTGAATGTTGTACTCCTTCACACTTTGAAAATTTGCAACAATTTTGGGTATGTGTAGGATCATGATGGGCCAAAAAGTGGAGATATGATGGGTATGTGTAGGGTATGTGGCTGATGACTTTTTTTTTTCTCAAAATTGATGAAACAAAAAGGGTTTTTAAGGGAGATTATCAAATTTGCACCAATACAAATTATGCTTTGCTCTAAATTTAGTAAATAATTATTATTCATTTTCTATTTGAATTGTGACTAAAGTCTTGATTGATAGGTTGATTGGAAAACATCTATAACTTTCAAATAGTATCACATTTTTTGAATCCAAAACATGCATCACATTCTATGTTTTGCATACTATAGGATTAAAAAAGAGAAAATTGAATTTCATGATGTTTTGACGAAGTTAAGGTGGTCAGACATACCATTTTTTTATTTTTTTTAAATTTGTAATAAAAAATTCATAATTAATTATTTACTTGGAAAAAAATTACAAAAAAACATGCATCACATCGAGATATGATTCCTCTACTTATATCTAAAATATTATAAAAAAATATTATCTTTTTATTGTGGTTAGGGTGGTTAGACACACGCCTACTTATTTTTTCCCTTAAATTTAAGTACTACTACATTGAAATTTCAAATTTTTGCTAAATAGATTTAAAAAAAAAAAACCTAGTAGTTTAGAAATTACATTCAATTTTCTATAGATTCTATTTACATATTTTTGAAATAATATAGATAACATACTCAATTTTTTATGTCAAGTTGCCTAACTCTTATTTTTCTAAATTTTTCGCCACTCAAGGGCCTACATACCCTGCTTTTTGCTTCTTGTATCAAGTCTGTGCAACTAACTATAATGTTACTTGTAAAATCTTCTATGGGACCTATAGGAATTTCATTTGAATTCATCGATGGAGATAAATTGGTCAAGAGAATTGGGGAACTCTCACTACTTGAGATTTATATAATATCTTTGGGTTCATGAGAGATTTCCATTGCCTGAATGAAATAAAGTTGTACAAATTGTAAACAATATACGATTTGTGTATTGATTCATAAGCTATCTACAACTTCCCTTATGAAAGCTAAATATTCTGTTCACAAAGTTAAAAAACACTATGTAAATTGGTATCTCCCTTTCTCTGCTTCAAGTAGTAAAACATAGCTTCTTGTTACCTCTCTTTTGGAAAAAAAGAGGCAATAATCTAGGGATTCTCTACTAGGTAGAAGGAAAAGTGTGATAAAAACTCATAGAAATTGAAGAAGCTTAGAAGACAATTTGCATGATGGGAGCTAGAAGGAAGAGCATGCAAAGATCTGATTTCATTATCCCTATTTTCAATGATAGGTTTTGTGCGTACTTATGTTGATGCCTAGATAATGCAAGGATTTGAACATCAAGATCATAATAATCATAGACTATTAGAGACACATCAGGGGATTTTTAAGATATTGAGCATAAATGCAAGGGAAAAATCGTAGTCATCACCAATGTAAAAAATCACATGAAATGAAATCAAGTGTGAAGCTAATACAGGGAAGTCGTTAGGAAGACCAATTGTTACATGATAGTCTGCAATGCTACTAGGATTTTTATTCAATAGTACATAGGTGATTAGTATTGTAAGATAAAATAAGAGGAAATCATACTATAAAAACACAAATTCAATTATATTTTTTCTATAAACATAATAGGACAGTCTAGAGACATGGTCCCAAGTAGAGAATTTTCATGAGATGTGATAGTAAAGGCACAATATCTCTATAGGACAGTCAGTCATAGACTTCATGAGAAGGAAATTGTGACAATAATATATTATAACAATGTGTATAAAGTGATATGAATATGTGATAGTACTAATGAAGCATGAGTATAGTTCAATAATTTCATTAATTTCATGACTATATTTCAATGAAAAACTCTACATGCAAGCTTGAATCATGATAATTGGAGGAGTGTTATTAATGCAATTATTTCTTAAATGATGCTAAAAATAAATAGTTCAATAATTAAGACCAGCTGCAATCAAACTATTTAGTGACTCTTTGATTGTCAAAAATAAAGATAAGAAAATGTATTCTTGTGATCATCACCCACAAACACAAGAAGGTTTTCCCATTGTGTCTCTAAAGCACTATATGCATATCTATGAACCCTGAACTCCTTTTTTTGATCTGTTTGTAAGATAAATATGCCTAGAATCTCAATGTCTTGTCAAATTAGAAACCAGATATGTATTGATTGGCTTCAACTATAATTGAAATTAACTTTCATTGTTCTGTTGTTTACTTCAATGAGAATCATCTCTATGAGAATAAAATGTTTTGTATAGGACTTATGTAGCACCTAGTCAATATTATCACTTTTTAAGAATGGAAGAAATAATGCAAATAATTCCTAAAGTGAGTGTTCTAAAAAAAATTCAAATGAAATCCTTGTGCTGGAAATCATAAATAATCAAGGTACTGATAAAGCTTAAGATTGGTAGAACTATGGAAACCTTGGCAAATCTTAAGACATCACAAATAGCATGAAGTTATCAAATATAATGAATGTATTATCATTGAAGATTCTTAGCTTAAAATGATGATCGTATGTGATTCATTGTACTTCAAAAGGTGATACAGAACAACAATATGTTTTTGATAAAGGAAAAAATTAGTTTTACAGGGACCCAAAACTATAGAGAATATAGATAATAAAAAGATTAAGTGTTAATGAATCCAAAACAAAAAGGCTGCTAAAATAAAAGAGCCAAGAAAGCACAACAACCCCCAACCTAAGGCCAACAAGGGCCACCAAAAAAACCCAAACAAAAAACCAACAATAGAAACAACCCACAACTATCCTAAGGAGTTTAGAGCATCAACAGCCTTAGCTTCAAGATTGTGCATATCTTGGGTACACTTTTCAAGGTTTTGAACCATTTGAGGCTAGGAGGTACCTTCCTCTTTAGATTATCTCTCATCCGCTTCAAAATTCCAGTTTCGTCAGTCCTACTAAATTGTCCTTTTCAGCTTCCAAATCCACAATCAAAGATCCCTATTGTGTGTTTTCTAGTTTCTTAGTGATAGCCTTGATGATAATGGCATTATGTTTCACCATTTTGTGGTTACGCTTTATAATAGTTTTCATGGTGTCCTTTATTTTACCAGTTTCTACTTCCAGACACTTAACCTTACCTTCATTACCTCAACCTCCAACCTCATTTTATCCTCATTCCTCCCGCTCTCCATTGTATTAAGGGAGCTAACTTTAACTTCCAAATCCTCTAGTTTGCTATTGAGGGCCCTATTTATGAGGTTAAGGTCCCTAATTTCATGGAAGTGCCACTTCATAATTCTGAAGTAATCAACGACACCATTTCTAGCAATGGCCAGGATATCCCCAGGAAACTCACAATACTGCTTAAAATAATGAACTTCAGGGTTAAGGTCTCTAGGGAATTTAGGTATGTTTTCTCTATCTATGGTAGGATAGGATGAGAAAGAATGCTTGCTAGCATTAGGGACCTCTGAATTATCCACTGGGGTATCTTCAGTGTAAGAGACCAATTTATTAGTAGGGGAACCCTTTTTAATGAACTCCTCTTTTAGAACAGAGCTACTGGGGTTTTTTATAGTGCTTGTTTTCTTAAGCGGAGGTTTACACTAAAGGGTTTTCTTTCCAGAACAACAATATGTTTCCAAGGTCATTACAAACCTTTACAAGACTTTGCTTCAGTAGTGAAATAACCTTGTAAGAACATAAATTTTTTTATAGCTACAATATCAAGTATTATCTATATTTGACATGTTATAGAGTCGCTATAGTAGTAGCTTATTTTCCTCTTTAAAATCTAATTTATTGATTTTGGTGACTATTTATTTTAAGCGTCTTTGACCACCAATTTCATCAGCTCCATATGAAAGGGTGAAGAGATGATCTTTGAAAAAATCTTGTTTAATTAGGGCTGCAACATTGATTTATGCTTCTAGGTTGAATTGCAACATATATAAATCCTTTGCAAAGATACCAAGAAGGTTGGTGGGTAAATCTTTGAAAGCAACATCCCACAATGTTCCAATATGATCTACTAGATTTATTTGAAAGACATACCTATAATTACAATCTACCACTATAACTTTACATTTTGAGAAATACCATGACTCATCTTCAACTTGCATAACTCTTTTTATAATTGTTTCCCTTCTAACACAAAGGGAAAAGATGTATAAAAAAAATAATTTGATTTGATAAATTACATAGTTGCTTTCAAGATGCTTTGGGAAGATTGGTTCATGTGGACAAAATGATCTTCAATACTAGTAATTGTCTTTTTTCTTATAATGAGGGGCACATGCACAACTTGTGTAGACGATGAAAAAAGAGTAGTTCCATTTTGTGAGAACCAAGATTTTAGCTGCTCTATTTCATCTATGATTCAGTCAATAAATAGTTGTGTACTTTCCAAAGTGATTACTACCTTTCCATTATATTTTGTGATGCATCCATTTTTTATTACAAGAGTGACAACAATATGCGAGGCGTACATCTCTTGGAGTTGTGCACCCTTTTTTAGCAGTTGGACCCAATAGAGTCACATTAGTAGTAGAGGAAGTTATATCCATTAGCTTAATGTTCCTTCTAAGAACTTTTGAACCATATATTCTTATTATTGTAGAGTTCAATTCAACACAAACAACAATTCCAATAATATCAACAAGGGAATTGTTGGTGATGTGGAGAATGTGAAAGAAAATGGATTCTTTGGAATTGAAAGATCATTTTCAGAGGGTGAAAGCTTCGAATCACCCTATAAACAAATCTCAATTTGGCTATTCAGTTTGTTGTATAATCTATTAGCTAATTTAATAGCCCCCCCATATTTTGTATAGACAGCTCAAACTTCAACATTCTTGTAATGAATATTTTCCACATCATTGAAGGAAGTGGCACGTATCTCAGTACCATCATAGTCAACAATGTCAAAGAAAAATGCATGTCCTTGCCGCTTTTGAGTGTTGAACTCATGCATTTATTTTTTCATTGTCAAATGACCCTTGACAAGCCATATTGTTTGAAATGGGTTCAATTTTTTTATGGGAGTAATGATGGGTGCACTCTCTTTCATTCGGTGGGATGAGCTTATTACAAAGAGGGTTTGTGGATTTCTCTTTGGTATGGTGTCATTATTAGGAATATTTGTGGATGATGCAAGTGAATGTTTGGCATGTAGATGTTGGCTTGGATCATTAAACAAATAGACTGGCTAGCCAATGATATGGTGGTGTTAACATGTGATTTGTAGCTCTAAGACCTCAATCCACCTATATAGTTAAAAGGAGTGAGTAGGATGAATAGTATATTAGAATTCAATAAGAAATGAACTAATCACAATCTCTTACCTTGCCATGAAAATAAGAGGGAAATTGTATGCTACAAGTAGGACTATAGATCCCTTTTGTATTTCTTCCAAATCAATGGAGGTATTGTATTTCTTTGGAAAAGTATCCTTCTACTTATGAACTCCATCAAATAGATCTATTTTGTATCAGTTTGTTGATGCAAGGCCATGGCCAAAACTAGCTATGTCTATTACTTGGAGGTGTGGTTGTAATTTACAAGTGACATAGTTAGTCATTGTGATTGCATTGGCGGTGAGTTGGAACTTTTTCTTTTTCCCTTGAACAGATTCAATTGGAACATTTGTAGGTGTGGGGCTTTCCATCTAGAAAGAAAAGAATTAGGTGGTGTCATCTATGTAAATTTCATAATAGCAAGAACATGGTGGAGTTGGTATCCAAACACCACATACACTAATTTTTATAGTGAATAATCACTTAATAAGTTTGTTGATTTAAGAAGACAGTAGGGTACAAAAAATATCATATTTACATGGTAGTTGATTTGATAAGACAGTGGGGAAGAAACATGACTTTGGTTATTCTACTCCCAAAGCTAGATACTTGAGTTGCATGACATATGTAAACTTCATCTAAACTTAACAATCAAGGAGTTGAAAATTTGTTCATGTTCAATCTCCATTAAATTTCTATAATAATGACTGCCTACAAAGGAGGAATACGTGGCTCTCATTAAAATCCTATAATTCCAAATCCCTTGCTGCAAACAAGAGAGCCCCAACTAAATTCCATATGTTGCATGAAACTTGGGATGCACCTAGTGCTATTCCAATTATCACCGAATGTGCCACAATTCCCACCTCTAATAACTGAGTCAAACTGATGAAATGTAAGAGCAGAAACTAAAGGTTGTATGGTGCATAGAACTTGGGACACACCTAGTCCTATTCCAATTATCACCGAATGTGCCAAAATTCCCACCTCTAATACCTAATTCAAACATACGTAAGTTTATCTCAAGGTTTTCACAACCTATTCTAAAACTTTGGTAGAAAATTTCATGGAATGTAGTGTTTTTTTAATTATTAGTATCAACCCTTCATCCATTCTAGGTTTCTTTTGGTTTTGGAAGAGAAAATAAATTACAAAAAACAAACTTACTTTTCTTATCATACAATGGGAAGAAACATAAAAATATATAGTTTTACAATAAAAAACCAACACTACATCTAATCATGTATTTTCATATCAAGCATAAACAATTCTAATAAAAGGATGTTTCAAAACCTAGTGCTATTTAATTATCACCGAATGGGCCACAATGCCCACCTCTAATACTTGAGTCAAACATACACAAATTTATCTTAAGGCTTTGACAACCCATTCTAGTTGGTAAAAATTTCATGGAAAGTAGCACTTTTTAAATTATTAGTATCAACCCTTCATCCATTCTAGGTTTATGTTGGTTTTGGAACAGAAAATCAATTACATAAAAAAAACTTACTTATCTTATCATATGATGGGTAGAGGCATAAAAATATGGATTTTTACAATCAGAAACCAATGCTACATCTAATTATGTATTTGCAAATCAAGCATAACCAATTTTAATAAAAAAAATGTTTCAAATAATGCCATTATTGTTGCAGTGGAAATTTTATTCTTCAAATGTAAAAATACATCCATATTTATACATGTTTGTAGAGATGGAAAAATACAACAATTTTGATAAAGGAATCAATGGTAGATGAAGTAGAGGTTATAATGGTTATGATAGAGGAAGAAATTTTGATGATAGTGAAATAAACAAGAGAGGATTGTTGGCTATTTGTCGCCCAATCGAAGAGTAGAGAAAGCATTCTGGATTATGATAGGAGTAGAATGAAGTTGTACAAAGTTCAAACCAAACAAAGAGAAAAACCCAATTAAAATTTTCCCTTCACAAATAGCCCAAGTGCATAGGAAATCAACAAAAAAATCTAAAGAGTGAATAAAGAAAAAGGAAAAATTGAAACCCTACCAATGCTAAAACAAAAAAATGCATACCTTCTTTGGAAAATGACACGAGATTCTACACAAATTGCCTCCTAAATGGTGGCTATAAAAATTGACTCCTGCTAATTAGAAAACCCTAGCAAAGCAGAGATTTTCAATAAATGTTGCAAAAAAAAAAGTGGGATTTATATCAAAATATTACAAAACCTTACCAAAGCATTTCGATATAGAAAAATGCTTAAATAGAAGAACAAAACCCTACCAAATGACTCGATATTATGTACATGCCTCCTTCTATCAAGGGTGGCCATAGAAATTGCCTCGTCCTGATTATGAAACCCTAGGAAAGGAGAACCGTAGCAAAGCAGATTTTTTTTCAAATTATCTGAAACCAAACCAATCACGCCAGAGTTGGTACCTCAATCTATTCACATTAAACGATACGTAGGTCTAAAGTAGTTTTATAGAAAACCTTGGTCATGACAAAGAAACTCCAAGGTGGTCACCAAGCACCTCCATAGTAGGACTAGAGAGCATGAGGTGGATCGGTGAATATATAGAGATGCACCAACAATATTAAAAACTCAGTTTGACAAAAATTTCTTTTACCCCCATGCGGTCACATTTCCTAACGCTCAAATCTCCGACAAAGTTTCCCAGCTAAAAAATTGGCACGAGACAACTTCCCGGGTGGAAGCTCATGCTTAATATAGCCTATCGGCTAAATCAATTATTGAAATTTTAATTTTAGTAAAGTAGATGTGATGGAGGGTGTGTATAACTCATTGACCAAACATTTATATTTCTAATCGAGATTCAAAAACTTTGATGGTATCTAGTATGAAAATATGATCTCTTAGTTTATGTAAGGCCTCAAATTTTAGTTTTGATCATGTGCATTATCCAAGGTTGTGTTAGGTGGTCTAGGTAAGTTCTACAATCATGGATACAAACTGGATGTTAGAACTTCAAACTATACAATGCACTCTCTTGTTCCTTTACTCACTTGATTCATCTCCATCTAGTCTACTCTTCTATACTATCTAATGAATATGCATTTCAAAATGACTCAAGGTGACTATCATTATGTTGTAAAAAGTGTGTTCTCGTAATTCAACTCCTATAAGTGTGTATTAATGTTTGAAAACAAAGAAGTCTCCTCGGATAACATATGAGTATTTTTTACTCCTTTTAGTCTACCAAATCTAAGTAATTTTATATTGGTTTTCCTTTTAACACTTTAGGATGAGAGATGATTCTTTCATGTACTTGATTATTAAAATAAATACATTGAATATGTTAGAGTAAATGGTTTTTACCATTTACCTGCTTAATTTTACTTAGGCATAATAGTTTTGTATTTAATTATTCTTGGGTGGTTTCTTTTCCATATTAGGAAGTTTTATACCTGCCATAATTTCTTGCCTTTAAAAGGTTGTATCATATTTAATTATATTCATGATCTCATTTATTCACTCCATATTTGGTGAAATGACCTTGTGTTGCCTCTCTCTATCTTGTGAAGGAAATTTTTCTTGCAGTTAGTAATCTTGGGCTCCACCAACATGATATCAGTCCTCCATCCAAGCATCATTTTTTTTATTTTCTCTCTTTTGGAGAGAGGTTTTTTTCCCACAAGTTTTTTCTTCTTTTCTTTGGTTGTGAGAAATTTCCTTTTTGCATTGTAAATTGGTAACTAACATGGTTGTGTAGCTGAGACACATATTGAATCTCATTTTTCATAATAATTCTCCCTAAGTTTCACTTAATGGGAGGTGTTAGAGTAAATTGTTTTTACCATTTACCTGCTTAAGTTTACTTAGATAGAATAGTTTTACATTTAATTATTCACAGGTGGTTTCTTTCCCTATCAAGAAGTTTTATACCCACCATAATTTCTTTCCTTTAAAAGGATGTATCTTATGCAATTATATTCAATCTCATTTATTCACTCCTTATTTGGTGAATTGGCCTTGTGTTGCTTCTCTTTATCTCATGAAGGACATTTTCTGGTAGCTGGTGATCTTGGGCTCCACCAACATAACATATTTGAAGACAAGCACAAAAGATTATTTTTTTGTAAAATATCTATTTAGAATTATTGCGGGATAAAAGTAAAGGGAGCTAGCCAACAAAATTTGGATTTTTTATTTTATGAAGATAAAGGTAAAGTCTATGATTGTGGGTAGAGCTCGTGAATAGATAGAAATGACCTTAATTACTCAAATGTTTAAATATCTAGGTGGATAACAATTGAAACATAGAAAAATGGGGTTTATCAAAATGAATCAACAAGATGATAAACCACTATGTTTTTCTAGGGATGTTTCACTCAATTATTAGGGCTAAAATGCATAAATAATAATAATAAATCAATCCTAACTATTAAAACAATAATGAGGGAAGTTTTGAGAGGCTAAAACAATGTGTACCTTGTTGAAAACTTGTTTTTAGGTCACTTAGGACTCATTCGCCCCAGGTTGTGAATGGGTCCCTACTATGGTTTTTCAAAACCAAAGATTACGTTATGTTCCTTGATGTTTGTACTTCTAGATCCTCGATGCTCAACTCTCAAAATTCTGAAATAGATCTTGTAGCCTTGTTTTCGTGTTCTTCCAATATGGATGATGACTTTGCAACTTGAAAACTTTGAAATTTTTTCTTCAATCTTGTTCTCCACTTGATCTTCAACCTAGAAACCTGCAAACACACATCAAAGGGGAAAAAATTGTTGATTGCTAGGGAATAGGGGTTTTCCTCAGTCAAACCCAGTTTAGGTAACTAAGCCTTATAATGAAATAGGAACATGGATAATGAACATGAAATAAAGATACCTTGGATAATGTATTCGAATATAAATTAGCAAACTAACATGAAGTGGCCATGTAGAATGTAGATTTTGATCTTGAATAGGATATGAATCAATGCTTGCAAATAGGTTTTCAATACTACATCAACTAACTAGCTCAACACGTTTGATGCACTATTACTTTGAAATGATGATATGATTTTGAATTGCTGCAATAAAACCTTGATAATCTACCCTTGAATGTCCTTTCAAATTCCCTATAATTCTCTTTTGAATGTACTCTTGATTTCTTGAAATTCTTAGGATTTCTTGTTAGGATGAAACTATGTGAATTATCCTTATATTTATCCTAAATCTAAGGATTAACCCCAAAATTCAAATAATCCAAGCCAACATCAAATCTAGGATTGAAAATCATTAAAATCCCGCCACAAATAAATTCAAAAATGGGCGTCCTAAGAAAGGATGACCCATTAGCCCAAAGTGGCGAATGGGTCCTCGCACAATTTTCTAGGACCTAGCTTCAGGGAGGTGAAATAACATCAAAAAACCACCTCAAATATGCCATAAAAGGGGTGTCCTAGGTAAGGAGGACCCATTTTCTCAAAGTGGTGAATGGGTGCTAGCACATTTTTCTACGACTCCAACTTTTCCAATGTAGATGTTATGCAATATCATTAATGGGTGTCAACATAGATTCTTGAGAAAATGTAATTAACAAAAAATAATTAATAAATCCCTAGATTAGTGTGAAAGTGCAAGAAAACACTTTACAACAGCCTAAATAAGGCATAATTAAGTGCATTTTATCATTAAATATTAATTCCTAGACTAGGCATGAAAAAGGGTTACTTTTTTTGATGCTACATCAACTATATGGAGATAAGCCAAACTTCACACAAGATTGTCTCATTTTTTGATATACATAAATATTAAGAAATTTCCATAAAATTAGCATAAAGTTAATCAAAAATATTAATGTAAGCATAAAATCATATAAAATGATAGAAACAATGAATGTTTCTTCTAGAAAATATATAAATATCTCAATTAAGTATTGTAAGCTCATACAATAGAGAAAACATCATTAATGTTAGGCTACCTAAAGCATGAACAAGTAAAAGCAATGAGGTAATCCTTAATGAATGAAACAAATTTGTTGGTTCAGAGAGTACTATACATGGTTTGACCCTATTATGTTTTCTAGGAGCACACAATTATGTGGATAGTGTGACAAGTAACTTGTGATTGATAGGAAAATTTTGTGTGTGAGGGAAAGCTTGATTCTCCTAGTGCAATGGTCAAGTAATGCTACAAAATTGAAGATATGGTTTCTCTAATATAAATATATAACAATGGTATGGAAGAGGGAAGCCATGATGTGGCCCAGTCTGAAAGAATTTACATCAAGCACATTGTATTATAGGGAGAAGTTTTAAGATACCTCTAATATTAGTATTAATGCTAAATATATGACAAGATTAATAAACAAGGCTAGGAAAATAATGACTCACTAAATGTGGAGTTGTGGAAATAGATTCTTAACATGTGATGGGGCTAGGAAAAATTGCACAAAAATAAGGGAAACTATAAAAGTATGATATGAAAATGTAGGATTAAAATATAATATCTATAAATGTAATGTAGCATGGTAGTTTTAATAGATTGCTCAAAAACTCTGATGTACCTATTTAAATTTAGTGTCTAATCTAAAAGAATGAAGTGAATAGAAAATATATAATAAACTAGAAATTTCAATGATTAAAGACCAAGAAAGAAGATTAGGAAAAACATTGATTAATATGGATAATTATAGACAACACAAATTTTTTTAATAGACACTACATATTTTATTTTTTCAAATAAAAAATTAGAAGCATTAAATTTACCTTTTTTTTGAAGGAATACAAAAAATGTTATGTATTTTATTACATCAACTAAACATAGATCCCTCTATTGTAAGAATGAAGAAGAACATCTCATTTTGTAGTTTTTGTGTTGTCATTGATGTCACCATGTTATATGAGTTGCAACTATAAGTTTAAGTCTTAGCTTGATTTGGTATTCTGGATTGGTATCTGAACTAGGATGTAGTTACTATCCTCTGGTATTTTGGTTTGCAATCCTCTACTAATGAATATATTTTCTTCCAATTTTGGGAAATGGTTTTTGGATGTTGGAATGTTGTATGTTCAAAATCTCACATGTTCAGGTGCTCGTATGATGAGTTGGTAGTATTTTGTTGTTGCATTTTGCTATTAGGTCCATCTCTAGCCGACCTAAAGCATTGTTGATGTTGTAATGAGTTAATTTTTGTGGTGTGGATGTATATATGACCTATCTTTGGTCCATGTCAGCATGTTGTAGCGTGCTACACATTTGGTTTGATTTTGGAAAGGTTTTTGTACAAGCTTCAAGCCGACAGTTCATTTTTGGTGAATAAGGGTTGCATCTAATTAGGCCAACCTAATTTATGCTTGCAAATCGATCAAATATATATATATCAGATTGTTTTGAGATTTTTGTAGCTGTTGAACTATGAAGTATTGAAGTGTGAAAAGAATACAAGTATGATGAAGTGTGTAAAGTCAATTAACTAAGCTTCAATGGAACTGAATCAACACTTGTTAGGTGTACTTTATTAGTTCATTTTCTAGCTATAAGCCATTTTGATACTTTATCTTTTGTAGGCAGTGAGCCTCCTATTTTGGATAGTGAGTCCTCATAGTGAGCCACCCTTTTGTAATATTTTATAACTGGTTATACTATATTGTGAGCTAACCCTCACCGTGGTTTTTCCCATTTTGGGTTTTCCACGTAAAAATATTAGTGTCCATATGTTGTGTTCTTTCATGTTCTACTAATGCTCTTACTTATCTTTACTATTATATGCATTGGAATAATTGGATGGTGTTTGTTCAATAATTTTAAGAAGATATTGATTCAGCCCCCCTCTCAATATCTTGGGTATTCAACAATTGGTATCAGAGCTTAGTTCCTCTAAAGAAGATTAACAACTTGAGAAAGATCTTGAAGATTGAAAAAATGGATGATAAAGAAGAGATTTGGGTTATCTTGAACATCATGACAAGGTTGAAATTGAAAACATAGATTTTAAAGAAAATTTTGATGAGGAAAATGAATGTGTTTAGAAATTGAAAGAGCAATTGAAGAAATTCAAAAAAATACGTCAGAGAGAAGCGAGTGAGCAATTGAAGCAAGCTAAAGAAGAAATTATTGGATTGAAAGTGCTAGTGGAGGAAAATAAAAATTGAAGAATGCCTAAATATTGTGGTGCAAAGTAAGAATGATGAATGCACAAGGATTGAACAAGAAGTGGTGAACCTAAAAGCATATCTGGAGAAAGAAAAACTCGGTGAAGACAATTTCAGGACAAGCTCCACAAAGATTGATAATTTTATTGTAGAACAAAGACCTTCTAAAGACAAAGGTGGTTTGGAAAATGAAGACAGAGAAATTTCTAAGGTTTTGAAGACCTTAAACATAGTGGATAATCAAAAGACTCAAGATAAAGGGAAGCAGAAAATAAATCCAAGAAACTTTGCTAGAAGACCACCTATCAGATAGCCAAATGCTCAAAGGTACCCATCTTTCAGTGGTTTTTGCTTTTCATGTAATAAATTTGGTCATAGGGAAACAAAGTGTAGGAGTAGGATGAATCAGTTTTCTGGTTCCTTCTCTAGACAATGTTTTGCATGCAAGAAAGTTGGACATATAGCTAGTGAATGTAGAACTCGGGCGATGAATTGGTTTAATGGAGGTAGAATGAATCAATATTTTGCTAACTACTACTATACATGTAATAAGTTTGGACACAAAGAAAATTAGTGCAAATCAAGGGGTAATGGAGGAAAGAAAAATCAAAAAAATGTTATTTGCTACAACTATAACAAATCGGGACACATTTCAAGAGTTTGTAAAAGTAAAAAGGGAAAGCAATCTAATCCGATAAAGAAGAATGATACAATGAATAAAATTGAAAAGAATGAGGTTAAGCAAGAAATAAACAATATATGGAATAAGAAAGAAGACCCTAAAACATCAGATCTTACAGGGAGCTTTAACAAGAAATTGTTCGAACCCCTTGGATATTTGGCATGTCAATCTTGGGAAAAAAGATATGTTGTAAGGAATGTATAGGTAGAGGTTATGCAAAATGAACTAGAAGAAAAATTGCATACATGATCATTTATAGAGAAAATAAGGGTTTTTCTATGCAAGACTGAAGAAGGGTTTTTATTAGCTTTTTGAAATATGTCACATTTAATGTGAATTAGGGAAGATCATTGTTTTATAATGTGATTTTGTAAGGCATTTAAATCACTTGTGCATTTGAAGAAATTAGAGAGTGATTTGGAGCATTCTTAAGGTGATTTGAAGTGCGAGTTGTGCAAACCCTAGTTCTATTTTCGTGAAGGAAAAAGGTATTTTTCTTTTCTATGTTGTTTTGGGTTTGTGTGAATCATCTTTCTGAAGTTATTTGAGGTAAAATTGTGATAAATGGTAACTCCTGTAGTTGTTAGTGTGTCTAAAAGACCCAGACCATCCTATAAGAAATATTCTATGAAGTTCTTTGAAGACGACCCTATGGGAACCTTCTCATCAATTCCTCATGGAGTTATGCCCATTGAAGATACAAGAATGTACATTTGATTTAAAACTTATGAATAAAATTATAACAAGTTGATAGACATATGGTAGAATGTGCTCACTACATATGATTTCTTTGTAAAACCCAAATATTCAAACATTGTTGAGGACAAATTGGATAGATGGAATTACTTTCCTAATTTTAGCTTCACTGTTGATGAAAAGTATGTAAAACTAACTCTTAGTACAATGCATGATAAATTATTGTGTATTGAAATACCCCATCTTATAACCAAGGAAGCAATTAAGGTAGTTACCAAAATCTGTGATGCTAGACCGATACCTGTATTGAAAGCTATGAAGAATGCAGTGGCAATGGAACTCACCAGCACTACATATGACAGGAGGGATCTTACTACGAAGCCTATCACTAATCCTACTATGAAGTATGCTACAATAATGATTGAACACAAAATCTACTTCACTAACAGGGATAACTCTGTATCTGCTACTTCAATTTACACCAATTTTGATATGGTAGTCAATGGTGTGGATTAAAATTTGTGTGAACTTCTTTATCAACAGTTGTTTGAGAACTTGAAGATGACCCAGGAAAAGAAGTATACTTTTAAATTTGTCTCCTTGATTGTATGTTTGTTGTTCTATTTCCTTAAGAAACTTGCAAGAAGAGATGATGTGTTTTGGGACACATCCAGATGGGTTGCACATCATATTTTTGACTATATGGATAGTTTGGGTCATTTGAAGTCTAGAGATAATGCTCTAACAACATTATTTGTTGTGTTCAAGAGAAACATGAATGAGAGAGAAATAATCTCAAAGAGAGCTGATAAATACAAGAATGATATCATTTTTCATGTCTCCTTTGATGAGTGCATGATTGAAGTTGTTGAACCTAAGACAATATGGATTCAACCATTGGGTTATGAGATTACAAAAGATGAAGCTAAAGGCTATGTGTAGGTGTTGTTGAACAGTCCAAAAGATGCTAGTGGACCTAGAGTTGGTACTTATGCAAAAAATCTCTATGGAAGTTCACTTGGAACATTGGAATCCTATGATAAGGAAAAATGTAGATAAAACTCTTAGAGAGGTAGGCTTCACTGATGAGTAGATTGCACAAGGTAGAGCTATGCGAGAGCATGTAGCTAGAGAGTCATCAAGACCAAGGAGATTCAACATGATTGCTCCTTCAAAATCATTTCCAACCCCTGCAGTGAAAATAGAAATCAATGCTCCTAATAAAGGTAAAGGTCTAACTCCTTCTGGACCCAATACTAAATCAAGTAAAAGAAAAGAGAGGAAAGAAAGAAAAAAATACAAGGGAGAAGAATCTTAGCATTACTAAAGATCAAGAGGAAGAGGAGGAAGACCCTGCGACAAAATTGGTAAGGAAGAGAAGAGGAAGCATGTCCTGTGGTGAATGTGCTTCTCAAGAAACTAGTGTCGATTCAATGACATTACATATTGTGTCGTCCTTTGAGGAAGATGAAGAATAGGAATTCGGTGTTCATGTGCACACCAAACCAAAATCAAAGAAAGAAAAGGTGTCAGAAGAAGCCTCTCCAGACTAGGAAGAACAAAAGGACTCTCCGGTAAGACCTAGTTCCCCTTTTAGATTAGAGGAAATAGTCAATTCCTTGATACATTTTTGAAGATATGTTGAAGCCTACAAATAGAGTATTATGATCAAGTAGGTAGAGAGGATAGAAAAACTTTGATTTTAGTTGTTATTCAATATGATATCACTCTGGAAGTTAGTCGGGATTATGTCAAGAATAATGTGCCTAAGAAAATGTGGGAAGCCCTGATGAAAAGGAGAACAAAGGTTGTTGATTTGGAAGAAAATATTAGAAATGAATCTTTTGATAAAATTGGGTCCTCTCTGACCCAAAATGATTTGGAAACCTTGAAGAAGATATGTTCAAAGATGTTTCGGGTGAGGAAAAGAGTGAACACCTTTATCAGAAAGGACAAGAATCAACTAAAGAATATAAGGAAAGAAATTGGAGAAGCTATCAGGGGTATGGCTCAAAAATATAGCATGCCTAGTGCACTACCATTCAGTTATGCAACTAAATTAGGAGAAGTTCTTGCAGAGGTTAAGGAAGAAATTCCTTCTAGTATAGGTGATACAAGCATTCCTTCTGAAATAAATGATGCAAATATCCATCCAAATACAAGTATTACAAATGATCCTCTAATGATGGAGAAATAGTATGAGGGAGAAGCTGAGCTAGAGAAACATGATGATGTCCCTCCAGAGCATGTTCAAGGTGAAAAAGATAATGTAGAAGAAGTAAAGGATAATAGTGAAGGTGAAGAAGAGAAAGCTAAATGATAACAAGATAAAAATGAAGGTGAAGGGAATGAAGAAGAGGGAAATAGAGACAAAGATGAAAAAGAAGAAGAGAAAGAAGGAGAAGAAGAGAAAGTAGAAGAAGTGAAGGAAGAAGAAGAAGAGAGAAATGAGGAATCTGCTAGGAAGAATGAAGAAGATCAAAGGCAAGTTGTGGAATCTCAAATGTCCCCCAGAGAATCCTCCTTAGGTGATGATGCATTGAAAGGCTTGCTATCCAAGAAGATCAAGTTCCAGCCGGTGATTCCTCCATAACTTCTAAAAATTCCCATGATTCAAGGTAGTGTGGACTTACATAAAATTTCTCTTGTTCATAAGTTGGTGTTAGGGGATGCATTGCATGCATCTAAAAGAAGAGAAATTATGGAAATGCACTAGAGAGGAACAAAGCTTATTGGTGATGCTCTTAAAGCTTTGTAGGAATCCACACCCAATACTTGAATGGATACATCTCTCACTTTAGTCAGATAATTTTAAATTGTTATTGGACTCCTTTAAGGAGTATGCCTTCAGACTTGGTGAAAAGACAAAGCATTAGGTTGAGGAGAAGTTGGTAGAGAAAAGGTCATTGGTACTTGATGATAAGTCTTCTCTCGCACACACCAATGTTGAAAAGAATCTAGAAGTTGTGCAGGCTTGTGATTTTGAAGAAAATGTTTTCTTTTCCTATTGCTTAAAGTGGTTGGATGCCACTCAGAATATTAAGGATCTCATGGACTCCATTAATTCCCAATTGACTATTGTCTCCAGTACCTACAATGCATCCAAAGATAGAAATAGAATGACCTGGACTGCCATATTTTCTCATAGAGATAAATTCTTTATTCTACAGAAGTAGAAGGAGGACATCATTAGAAGATTTGGTTAGTTAGGTGACCTAGTGAGAATGGAGTACTCTCTAGTTACCAATGCTTTGGAAAGTGCAGAGAAATTGGAAAAGATCAATCTAACTCCTAGTACTCTGAAGGATGCAGAGGAAAGTCTAGTGGAATTGGAATCCTTGAACAGGATGTCAATAGCTGTAAAGAAGATTTGGGAGAGTTTTAATACATGGAAAGGTATACTCAAAGAACTTCAAGTCTTGCCATCCTCCAATTAATATTTTTTAGTTTTCATATTTATTTTTTGGACTTCCCTTTGTCCTTGATGTCAAAGGGGGAGAGAATATTGTAATGAAGAAAGAGAGAGAATGTTGTAAGAGGGAGAGAATGTTGTACATAGGAGGCTTTTGTAAATTTTGGAACATGTTGCCATCAATGAAAAAGGGGGAGATTGTTGGAAGAATGAAGAACATTTCATTTTGTAGTTTTGTGTTGTCATTGATGTCACCATGTTATATGAGTTGCAACTGCAAGTTTAAGTCTTGGCTTGATATGGTATTCTGGATTGGTATCTGAACCGCTATGCAATTACTATCCTCCAATATTTTAGTCTACAATCCTCCGCTAATGAATATCTTTACTTTTAGTTTTGGGAAATGGTTTTTGGGTGTTGGAAGTTTTTATGTTCAGAATCTCATGTCTTTAGGTGTTTGTATGATGAGTTGGCAGTATTCAGTTGTTGCATTTTGCTATTAGGTCCATCTCTAGCCAACCTAATGTATTGTTGATGTTGTAACAAATTAATTTTTATGGTGTGGATTTATGTGTGACCTATATTTCATCCATTCCAACATGTTGTAGTGTGCTACATGTTCAGATTATTTTTGGAAAGTTTTTTGTACAAGCTTGAAGCCAGCAATTGATTTTTGGTGAATAAGGGTGTCATCTAATTAGGTCGATCTAATTGATGCTTGCAAATGGATCAAATATATATATGACATTATTTTGAGATTTTTGTAGCTTTTCAGTTGCAAATCATTGAAGTGTGCGAAGAAGACAAGTATGATGAAGTGTCTAAAGTTAGTTTACTAAGATTCAAAGGAACTAAATCTCCACTTGTTAAGTGTCCTTTATCAGTTCATTTTCTAGCTATAAGCCATTTTATTACTATATCTTTTGTAGGCAATGAGCCTCCTATTTTGGACAGTGATTCTTGGTAGTGAGCCACCCTTTTTTAATATTTTATAATTGGTTATACTATATTGTGAGCTAACCCTCACCGTGGTTTTTTCCATTTTGGGTTTTCCATGTAAAAATCTTAGTGTTCATGTTTTGTGTGCTTTCATGTTTTGTTAATGCTCTTACTTATATTTACTATTATATGCATTGGAATAATTGGATGGTATTTGTTCAATAAGTTTAAGAAGATACTGATTCACCCCCCCTCTCAATATCTTGGGTATTTAACACCTTCATAAAGTATTATATTTTATAAGGACTACTCAATAAATCAATATACCGGTACATTACAATTGCAATAAAAAGGAATGAAGTATAGTCATCAATAATTTATTGTCATATGAAATTAAGATAATGTTTTTAATAAATCGTATCTTTAGAATTTCTCAATAGAAAGAGATAAATTATCTAAGCACATTTCCTCCAACCACATACCAACCATTCCCATAAGCCTTCCATCAAAAAGTGGCCCTTTTTTTAGCGTGAATAACTAGTCATGTGAATCATCAAGGTCAACATTCCATCTAAGAACTAGTATTGTAGTTGAGTATGAATTATTGTATTGATTTTTAATCAATACACAAGTTATGAAATGATAATGCAATCACCAATTTTAAATTACTTTGGATTAATATTTAATAATAAAATAAAAAATTTCTATCAAAAAATGTTTATCGTATGCTCACACACCTCTTTCTCAAACTAGTTATCAACAATTGAGATTTCACATGCAAGTTCATAAAATATTTTGGATAAATAAGTAATTGCATATTCATATTAACGATGAATCTCATGTCTCTTTTCTATAATCTAGCAATGTACATAACTTTCTCTTATAACACTCAAATATACTCAGCTTTGATGTTGATCTTTTTATTACAATAGTAATCAAAATTTCTTTAGTTTTAAGATAACAATCTACCCCTCTTTACATGGTTATAAATGTATACAAAAACATACATATATTTATACATTCAAATCCTTGTACAATATTAATTGTATCTTTATGTGTAATTACATCTATACATACATGTATACATCTTCTATGCATATTTTCCTATATAAGTATGTGCATATCCCTTTATAACTTTATCATGGATAATTTTATTAAAAAGGTGAAGACATAATAAAGATAAAATATTTCATATATCTTTATTTAATATATTGCATACAAGTATGAACCTTTTCAATTATTTGATCTTCATAAATAGTAGAGTACTAATCATATGGGTAATATATGTCGTCACTCATATATGAGTGAAAAATATAACAAACATAGGGCCATCATATAATATTTGGTTCACTAGAGGAATGTACATAAAGAGGATGTAAATTTTGAAGAAAAAATGTTGAACACACCTACAGACTAAGAGATGCATTGAATCCATATAATTCAAATATAAAATCCTTAAGCATTTCAAAATTATATGATAGATCAACAAATGAGATATAGTCATATTAAGGTTAGCAATGAAGGATATATCAATTTAACTTTTAACTAGTTCAACAACAATGAGAAATAAAATACCAAACACATATATTCAAATTATGACACCAAATTTATGTGGAAACCCCAATGAAGGAAAATCACTATGAGAGTTAACTCACAATAAATATGCTCATTACAAACTTATATTTAGGCTCACTACCAAAGACTGGTTGACTAAGGCTACAACCTTAGGGAAATATACAAGGGACTTGTAGACACTAAAGTAGAGACAAATTTAGGGGAAAGATACAAGAGTACTTGATTCTATTCACTATCTTAGAGTAGGATACAAAGAGTTTATAGAAAAGATAAAAATCTTGTCAAGATAACACTCTAATAACTCAAGAAATTAAGCACAATTGATCTTCCTTTTACACTTTCTTTGCTAGATATTCAATACAAATCATACACACACACTTCCACACTTGTTTTCTTAATCCATACATCTTCATCTGAAAATATCTTGTATTTATATCCAACATAATAATTCATATCATTAATTAGGCTAGCCAAGGAGAATATAAACAATGAATTCACCAAGTTGGCCATGAAAAAATAGTGTGGTCCAATCCCAAAGGTAGAGAGGATAAAAACCAATATTATTATATCTTCAAATGTGATCCAAAAATATTCATAGACTAGCACATACTATCTTAAGTCCACAATAGACAAATGTGTAGATAAAACATGAAGCACATAACCAATCGGCCCAAAAGCATACTTACAATTGAATTCACCCAATATAGTCTTGAATAAGATAGGTTAGGAAAAAAAACTATCATAACACATCTTCATCTAGTGGTGCATACTCATAATCATTAATCACAAGACTAGAGCCAAATATCTACAACTAACCTAAAAATACAACTTAACACAACATCCAACACTAAAGAGATTATAAATTTAGGGAAATCATAGAGGGATGTTCTTTAAACATCCAAAAAACTTCTAGGTACTTCTTTCATACTATCAATCCACCAATAGCCACCACAAAAAAGAAAAAAACATAATACTTCACTTTAGAATCTAAAAATGCATAAGTATGAGATATAACATTACCAAAAAAATTGTGGATCACTTCAACATATGATATTAGAATTGAGATATTGCATAGAAACTGTAAGAAAATTTACCATTGTAGGAGCAAGGAAATCAATGCAAAGAAATGGAGAGCATTTTCTAGACTAGTCTAACCAACCAACAATACTATAAATATTTTTCTATTAACAAGAACCTCCTCAAAAACACTAGTGACCTAAACAATATAGGAGTGCAATGCACACAAAAACTAACATTAAATACAAAACTACATGGCCAAATCTTCCTCAGTAGAGGAATGCAGAGCATTCTCTAAAACAATCCTCAATACAACTTCTTGATCAAAATCACATAAACATCTTACGAAGGCTAGAATTTTTTTTAGCAAGACATACTACATCAGAAAAAATAGAAGAGACAACAAGACATACAATAGACTATTAGCTCAATAACTCTCCACCATCACCAATGCTTCTAATATTCATATTAATATATCATAAAAAATCCAATTACGATGATAGTAACTATATTCAATACTAGATAGGACATGACATCCAACCATGAACTTCAATAATCTAATCATATATCAATGATCACCTAAGTTGAACTAGTTGTCAATAAATTACTTCATGAAGCAACCCTCACCAGTTTTTGACACAAATGGCAACCAACAAGTGTTGACATCAATGATAACCAGCTGCTAACAACACTCAACAAGTGTTGATATCAATGACAACCGTTTTCCAACAATCTCCCCTTTGGCATTGATTGCAACACACACTGCTCACTCTCCCCCTTTGACATCAAGGACAATGTTCCATACACAAAACTCTATATCTTTTTGATACTCCCCCTCATACAAGGGTATATACTTTGATATCAAGGAAAAAATGGAAAAGATCTTCAATTGAAGCAACAACACATTCTTCCCTTTTGAAAAAAAAAACTTTTTAATTCAAAAAAATTCAAAGCTCCCCTTACTACCAAATCCCCTTAAGAGGTAGCACACATTAGTCTAGGAGAAAATGAAATGGTATGAATTTCTCTCCCTAAAAAGATGCACCATTTAGGCATCTAGTTAGAGAAAGGAGGGGCAATAAGCCCTAACTTCTGCTAGATATCTACAATTTGATCCATGGTAGGCACATAATTGAATGACTTGATATTATACAACTTTCTCTCTTAGAAAGTGATACCAGATAGAAATGATTTTTTGTGCTCAAATGTATTACTAGATTATTGGAAATGTTAATTGTGCTAATGTTATCACATAATATATGAAAGGGTTCATCATATTCTACCTTCACATCCTTTAGTGTCTTCTTCATCAAAAGTACTTGAGAGGAGAAATATTATGTGGCAATGTATTCAACTTCTACTATAGATAATGACACTGAGTCTTGCATTTTACTTAACCATGATACCAACTTGTCTCCTAAGAAGAATGAACTTCCACTTGTTCTCCTCTAGTCATCAACACATCCAACCCAATCAACATCAATATAAGCATTCAAAGAGAAATTTTGATCATTTTTATACCATTGGCCTTAATCTGGAGTCCCTTTCAAATATTAGAAAATCCTTTTTACATCCTTACTATGTGATTTCTTTGAATTACAATGAAATTTTTTAACAAAATATACTGCATGCACAATGCCAAGTCTTGAAGTAGATAGGTAGAATAAACCTCCAATTATAGACCTGTAAAGAGTTTGATCAACCTCCAAATAATTTTTTTTCAAGAGATAGCCAATCACTATAAGAGTACCCATAGGTTTGTAATCTTCCATACCAAACTTTTTCAACATCTCGTTTACATATTTATCTTGAGAAATACATGTTCCACCATTTTTTTGAACAATTTAAATCCTAAGAAAGAAACACAACTCACCAATCATGGAAATTTCAATTTATTTTATCATCTCTTTTGCAAACTATCTACACATATCATTATCTCTACCTATAGTGTGGGAAAAAGTGTCCCTTTTTCACACTTAATTTGGAAATAATTAATAATAAATGAGCTAAACTATGCCTTAATTTAGTGTTGTAATATTTATTTCATATTCACATTATGTTTAGGGCCTTTTTAAATAAAATGGACTTAATTGTCCCTTATTTTTGGTGTTGTAAGGTGTACCTTTACACTTTTACATTAATCTAGGGATTCATTAATTAATTGAGTTTAATTATGCATTAATGTGCCCCTCTAATTCAAATCCAATCCTAATTAAATATATTTTTTGAGGGATTAAACTTTCAATTCATTAATTCCATTACATAACACTTAACTTTGGAAGATGTGTGTCCTAGGTAAGTGACCTAGGACCCATTCACCTCCTCACTTATATGTAGGACCCTAATTTAAATTATTTTTAACATTGAGCAATGTGTGTCCTAGGTAGGTCACCTAGTACCCATTCGCCATAGGTTGAATGGGTCCTCACTTAGACCTAGGAACCTCCTTTAAAATATGTTTTTGGTGGTATTTTAAAGATTTCAAATCTATAATTCAATTTTGGCATGTGATATTTGAATTTTGGGAATTAATGTTAAGATGTGTATAAATACAAGGTTATTTCACTTAGTTTCACTTATATCTTCAAGTGTTCAAATCCTAGAAAAGAGATTATGAGATCTAGAGAATTCAAGAGCAATTCAGGAGAATTTTCAAGGCATTTTAGGGGTATAATTATTGAATATTATTGCAGCAATTAAGATTCCTTTCATAATGTCAAATATTTATTGCATCATGCATGTTAATATGGTGATGTAGTGTTCAAGCATATTCAAAGAATTGTTTCACATCAAGTTTCATGATTAAGATCTACATCCATTGAAGCCACTTCATGCAAGTTTGCAGATCTACATTCCAATGTTCAAACTAGGTATGATTTTAGGTTGAAGATCCTTTGAAGAGAAAAAATGAAGAAAGTTTCAAATTTTTCAAATCATGAAAAATCCTTTAAAGGATTTATTTTTGGTTGTCCTATAGTGAACACCTAGAATCTGGAAGTGAAAACTTGAAAAAAGAGAACCCAAAAAGATTTTTTTAAGGAACCCTATCCAAGACCCATTCACCATAGGGATAATGAGTCCTTAGTGAGCTTCAAAAGGTGACTTTTAGTGAAAGGTACACACTTTTTTCCCCTTTCCAGATCTATCTTTTGATTACTATTTTTGTTAGATTTAATTGTTGTTCTTCATTTGCATTTCATGGCTTCCATTTTGGAGTTTATTTGATAGTTTTCATCTTTCTTGACCTAATGTGCAATTTAATTCATACCCCCATCCTTGTATAGATAAGAAATTTCTTGATTTATACCTTCATTTGACTCACCTTGTGGTTGTTAGTCACTTTATAATTTGGGTCTCATTTCCTTGTCTAGAGAAATAGGTCCTTTGTTATCAATTCATTATGGTGAACCCCCTTTTATTTTCCCCTAACCATATTTTTTAATGTTTCATTTTGGTGAACCTAAGTTTGATCCTTGCATTTTCTGATTTTGGAGTCCTATTTCACTAGATTTATATCTTACATTCATTTCCATCTCTTTGCATTGAATTGTGTATCATTTAGGGTGTCTAGTTTGCCTTTAACTTTTCCTTCATCTATGGCTTTTAGTATTTCACATTTCCATTCTTTAAATATAAAAAACATTAAAAAAAAAATCATCTTACATATCATTTTACATAGCATTACATCATATTAACTTGCATTTGAAAATTGAAATAAAATAGCATATCAAATTAGGTTTTCTAGGTTATCATTTTGTAACATTTTTCACTTGTATTCAACATTGAATTTATAGTAAATTTAAAACTAAAACTTGCTTTATTAGACTAAAATTTGGAAACTTCTAAAAATAACTCAGAAATCTATAAAAAAATATATCAAAACCCTCACCTAGGAAACATTCAGCCTCGGGAGAATGAGTCCCTAATCAAAGTCACATTTTGATTTTCTATGAATTAAAACATTTATTTCTACATTCATGTTTGGTGTTTACATATTTTTGTTTCTATTTGCAATTTATTTTTATTTCATCAATTTGATCGTATCTAGCTTAATTTGATAAAGTTAGTGCATTTTGTGATTTCACAATTGCATTTACAATACATTTTTAGATTTTTACAAATTGTGTAATTAGAAAATTACCTTGATTTAAATCTAAAAATATGAAAGTGGACAACTATTTTAGCAATGTTTGGAAGTCCTTGTTCTCCTTGGTTGATGTTTCAAGTTGTGTTTTTGGCAATGATCCTAATGGAATTGACTCTAATCATGCTCAACCAACTCCTAATGAGTTTCCTCGTCAAGTTGAAATCATTGGAGAAGATGATGCTAGCATGCACGAGTTCATAAACGATTGCCTTAACAATCTTGAGAATAATGCATCCTTCTATACTTCAATGAAACAACCAACACAACTTGAGATGTTTGGTCTTTTACATCCTAAATTTAGTAACAAACTAAGCCTAAAATTCCAACAATGAGTGAACATAGCTCCTCTAATCAAGCACATACCTATCCATCTTATTTCAACAAATTGACCAACACTCCCATCAACCTAGAAGAGACTTTTGGCCAAGGTTTTAATATTTCATCTAAAAAATGATGTGACATAAATAATGAGCATGAAATTCACAAAATTTTAGAGCAACTTCCTATTGAATAAACCATACAGTTAGGATATCAAGATCCTCTTCCCAATATAAGTGTCCTCCCTAAAGAAAAAATAATTCCTCATAAGGATGATAGGATCATCTTAGGTCCTCCTCCTCAACATCTATCTCAACAAATTGGTGAATCAAGAAAAAAAAATCCAAACCTTACAAACTCACAAAATTACCATTCCTACATACTTAAACATAAATTGAAAGAAAAATGCAACTTATTTGTCTAGGATTGATTCATTTACCACCTAAAAGTAGAAGCAATAAACCTAAGAACATAAATTATTATTCATATCATAGAACTATTGGACATCTTAATAATGATTTTCATGATATAAAGAGGATATTGAGTGAATTCAACCCTCCTGATAGTTCCTTTAATGTTATAATCAAATAGAAATTACATGCATTTTTCTCCTTGGAATTTAATAGTTTTAGGATAATAGCACCCTCACTATTACATGTTTCACATTCATCAAAAATCATTCTCTTTATCACAAGGAGCTCTTTCTCATCACCCATCTTAGTTCATCCTTGTCTTGCACTTAGTGGGGAAAAGGGGTTAGATAGCCTTGTCTTAGTTTTGGCATTTGACATTGTCCCTTTTTATAGTTGTCCTCCTTCTGCATATACCAATCAAGATTAGGATGCAGATGACCTAATATAGGTTGACTTGCATGTGCCTTACTAGTCTTTTGCATTGTTTTCTTTTTCATGTTTCTTTATGTTATTGCATGTGTGTAATGTGATATCCCATACCGTTTTGTTTAATGTCTCTCTCTTCATGTGTATCCCTTTATTTGTATCTACATTCTTCTATGTCATAAGAATTTTATCTTTTTTCTTGTCTTGTGTTTCCCTTTTAAAGATGATGCAAGGAATTGAGACATTTAGGTCTCTTCCATGTTGAACTGAAATGATTTTTCTTTGTTTTCACTCTTTTTGTGTCATTCTTCTATTTTTATGAGTATTTTGGGAATGATGATTTTTTAAAGCTCTATAACAAAAATTTAGCAAAGATATATTGACCTCGAATCCATAGATCCCTTATGTATTTTTGGGGAAACCCCTCCTTCCTTTCCATGCAATAGCTTTATTTTAGAAACATATGACTTGGCATAGGGCTTACCAAGGAAGCTCTCAGGTCTTAGGATTGAACATTAGCTACTTTAAAGAAATTTCTCATAGTAATGGTGTTAGCAACCACTTTAAAGTGGGGGCATACGTCAATAATATCTTTCAAAATTTTATGTTTCATCTTGTGATTTTATTTTTTCTTGTGATGTATCCTTTTCTTGGTGGTGTCATTGGTTTTGATGTTCTCCAAGAGTGTGATATCTCTTAGCATATGACTTTCCTCTTAGTAGTGATGTGACACACTGCATTCCCTAAGTTGTGAATCTTTTACTTTTGAATTTTCCTCTCTTGGAGACATTAGGCATGATGTTCCCTAAGAAGAATACCTTACATGAACTAAGGAAAATCCCTTTGAACAAAAATCCTTTATTAGCATTATTTTTCATAATATTTTAAGAACACACAAATTTTTAACCTTATGAAACTTGAACCCTAAAATTCAACGCCACCAAGAATATTGCACCTTCCTTGTCTGTGGATACTTTCCTTCTTCATATGTACTTAGTGTAACACAACTTAGTAAACCCTATGGATCTCAAAACCCTCTTCAAGGCCACCTAGCATAAAATACCTTACTTTCCTATGGCACCTTGCTTAGCATTGTGGTGCCTTATTAAAGTTGTTAGGAGGATAGATTTGATATGGTATGGGAGCCTAATATGATTCTCTCATTTTCCACTCTTTTGGGATACTTTCCTATTGGAAAACCTAAGGTTCTGCTAGCCTAGAGTGAGAGTGAAAAATAAAACATATGGCTTAGATGTGTTCCAAGCTGATCAAATCATCTAGGCTTGATCTGCCCAGTCTTTGATGTTGTATGATTGTGTATCTATGTCATTGATGCATACATAAGTGTCTTGAATTTCTACTTTAGTGTTAGTTTGACATGGGTTCATCCTCTCACTAAAGTGGGGAAAAGATATAGTGTAGGAAAAAGTATCCCTTTTTCACACTTAATTTGGAAATAATTAAGCACAAATGAGCTAAATTATGCCTTAGTTTAGTGTTGTGATATATTTTTCATCTTCACATTATGTTTAGGGTCCTTTTAAATAAAATGGAATTAATTGTGCCTTATTTTTGGTGTTGTAAGTTGTACCTTTAAACTTTCACATTAATTTAGGGCTTCATTAATTAATTGAGGTTAATTATGCCTTAATTGGCCCCTTTAATTCAAATCCAAGCCTAATTAATTGCAATTTTTGAGGGATAAAACCTGACCTTCATAAATGTCATCGCAGAGCACTTAACTTGGGAAGATGTGTGCCTTAGGTAAGTGACCTATGGCGAATGGTTCCTCACTTAGAACTATGAGCCTAATTTAGACCATGCTTAAAATTGAGCAATGTGTGTCTTAGGTAAGTGACCAAGGACCCATTCACCATAGAGTGAATGGGTCCTCACATAGACCTAAGGCCCCCATTAAAATATTTTTTTGGTTGTATTTTAATGATTTCAAATATACAATTCAATGTGAGCTTGTGATATTTAAATTTTGGTAATTAATGTTAAAATATGTATAAGTACAAGGTTATTTCACTTAGTTTCACCTAGATTTTAAAGTATTAAAATATTAGAGAAATTTTTTATGAGATCAAGAGCATTCAAAAAAAATTCAACAACATTTTTTAAGGCATTTCAAGAGTAGAATTATTGAGGATTATTGCAGAATTCAAGATTTATTTCATCATGTCAAATATTTATTACATCATGCATGTTGTTTGAGCTAATATGGCACCTGATGTAGTGTTCAAGACTATTCAAAGAATTTTTTCACATAAAGTTTCATGATTTAGATCTACATCCATTGAAGCCACTTCATGAAAGTTTGCAGATCTACATTCCAAGGTTTAAACTAGGTTTGATTTTGGCTTGAAGATCCTTTGAAGAGAAAAAATGAAGAAAGTTGAAAGTTGTCAACGTTGCAAGAAAAGTTGTCAAATCATAGAAAATACTCTACATAATTTATGTCTAGCTTGCCGATAGTGAACACCTAGAATCTAGAAGTGCAAACCTAGTAGAAGAACCCAAAAAGCATTTTTTTAGGAACCTTAGCCAGAACCCATTTTCCATAGGGTAAATTTATCCTTAGTGAGCTTCAAAAGGAAACTTTTGGTGAAAGGTACACACTATTTTCCCCTTTCCAAATCTACCTTTTGATTATTGTTTCTATCATATTTAATTGATGTTATTCATATGCATTTCATCACTTACATTTTGAAGTTTTTTTGGTAGTTTTCATCTTTCTTCCTAAAGTGCAATTTAATTCATACCCTCATCCTTGCATAGACATCTGAAATTTGTTGATTTATACCTTTATTTGATCAATACATTATACAAGACAATATCCCTTGCAAACCAATATGGATTTGTTCCTTACAACTTCAAAATCTTCATTTAGCTTATTTTGAAACACCCACTTGTCCCTATCACATTCTTGTTAGCGGTTCTATAACCAATTCCCAAGTTTGATTCTTTTTAATATGACCCAGTTCTTCTTCTATTACCTTTATTTAGTTATCATCTTTACTAGCATCAACAAGGTTCTTGGGCTCTACTTTTGATAGTAGAGACAAAGTTTCTTCTCCTTAGCACTCCTTCATTCTTATCTCCCAATAATATCATCTATAGAATGATTCTCTTGAACATATTTTATTGGATTCTTGAGAGTCTTTATTGGTTTTGGTTCCTTCTCTTCTTTTTCTTCTTCTGCTTCTACTTCTTCTATCTATGGAGGAATATTAGATTTTCAAACCTCTAGTTCTGATGATATCTAACACAAGTATTCATCTACTTTAACATTTGTGCATTCAATCAACCTTACCAATATTTTATTGTAGCATCTATAAGCTTTGATCTTGGTTGAGTAACCAAGAAATATTCCTTCATCATGCCTTGAATTAAACTTACCAAGTTTTTCTTCATCTCTTTTGATATAACATTTTCTACCAATTTTTTTATTATTATTTAATAGTGGGAGGTCTTCCATACCATAGCTCGTAAGGGTTATTTCTATTATTTACCCTCAACTATATTCAATTAAGAAAAAATACAACAATATGAACTACTTCCCTCTAATATGTATCTGATAGATCAACATCTTTCAACATTTTTCTAGAAATTTCTTACAATGAACCATTATATTCTTCCTTTCAACGACCCCATTCTACTGAGGGGTCCTAGGAACAAACAAATATCTCCCAATGCCATGATCTTCACAATAATTTTCAAATTTATATGATGTAAATTCAACTCCTCTATCTGAGCTTAAATATTTGATCTTAAGATCCATTTCATTTTCAACATTTCCTTTGAATATTTTAAACTTATCAAAAGCTTCTAATTTATCTCTTAAGAAAGTAACCCAGGTCAGTCTACTATAATAATCTATAAGCAACATAAGGTACCTTTCACCTTGTTGATTCCTAGTCCTTGTAGGTCCACAAAGATCAATAATAATTAGCTCCAATAGCATTGAAACAGAGCACTCATTGCTTTTAGAACTTGTCATTGTTTGTTTTCACATTTGGTATTCTTTGCATAATAAATTTGCAGAATTGATTATTCTAGGAATGTCTCTTACTTCATGAGAGGATATGATCTTCACCATATGGTAAAAATTGATATGTCTCATCATTTTTTTCCACAACCAACACTCTCTAGATTGAGCTAATAAATTTATTCTTCCATTAGCCTCATTTTTGTGATAAACATTACCATTTATCCTTATACCTTCAATAACTAACATTTTAGATCCTTGTTTCTTGATCTCACAACCATTAGCATGAAAGGTGAGGTTGTACCCATTACTACACATTTGAATTACACTTAGATGATTATGCTTTAGACCTTTGGCATAAAGGACATCTTCAGTTCTATTTTTTCTATCAATCATTATATCTCCTTTTCCATAGATTTATGTAGACATATTATCATAAAATTTAAATTCTCCACCATTAACTTACTTGAAACTAATAATTTTTTTTCTATCACCAGTCATGTGATGAGAAAAATTACTCTTAATCACCCAAGTATTTTCCTCTTCCTTTCCATGAAAGGTAGTCCATATATCCATGGATCTTTCTTTGCCCTTATCATTCTATGATGTACCAGACCTCTTATATTCTTCAATATTATTCCTTTTTTCTTCCAAATCCACAAAAAGGCTTCATCAAATGAATCATTATCTTCATATTTAGAAGAAAAAAAACTCTCCTTAGAATAGAAACTTATTTTGATCTTTTCTCTTTTGTTATCACCAATTGATTCTTTATAAGGACATTTAGATTCAAAATGACCAATTCTATCACAATTGAAACATTTAGAAGGTGACTTACCTTTTCAATTTATAGTGCCTTTATTTAACATTCTTATAAAGTTTTCTTGAACTTCATCAAGATCATCATTTTTATCAACAACTTCAATTTCTAGCTTTGTGTTAACTTTGAGGGAAATTTACTTCTTTAGAGCATCAAATTTTCAATTATCTCATCTCAAAGGTTTTGAGAGAACCAAATATTTCATCCATAGAGTACTAATCCAAGTCCTTTGATTCTTTAATGGTAGGCACTTTATGACTATATGATATCGGGAGAGATATTAATACTTTCTTCATAATCTCACCATCTTTTACTTCTCCACCAAGAGCAGTGATGTCAACCACTAATTCTTGGAATAGAAGCATATAGCTTGCAATATATTCATCCTTAGTCATTTTCAGAGACTCAAATTTACTTTTAAAGATCTAAATATTGGCTTGTTTAACTTTATAATCTCCTCCATAGCTTTTTCAAATATTTTCCTAGACATCCTTAGTAGATTTTCAATTCATCACCTTCAAGAGATTTGAATCAAATAAACCACACAAGAGAGTATTCTTAGCCTTTCTATTAAATTCATATAATCTAATTTCAACAGGATCTATTGGATTAGTAATAGGAGCAATATAAACATTTTTGATAGCTTTCCATACACCAAAACCTAGAGAGTCTAGGTGGTTCTACATCCTCAACTTCTAGAAAGTGTAATTAGTCCTATCAAAATTAGGACACTTATAGGGGCCTTCATGTGACATTTCATATATTTCCCTCAAGTGGTTAAGCTTCTGCAAAGGAACCTAGATTTGATACTGATTATTGAACATACCCAAAGAATCAATCTACTTAAAATATCAAATCCACAAGAAATTCAAACTTATTTGATAGATCATCAAAATAGATATAGCATTCTTGAGGTCAACAATAAAAGATATATCAATTTAAACTTTAACTATTTCAACCATAATGATAAATAAAACAACAAACACACATGCACAAGATGACACCAAATTTACGTGGAAAACATAATGAGGGAAAAATCATGGTGAGAGTTAACTCATAGTAAAGATGCTCACTACAAAATTGCAATTATGCTCACTGCCAAATACTTACTAACTAATCCTACAACCTTAGGGAAAGATAAAAGGGACTTGCAAAAACTAAAGAAGAGATGAATTTAGGGGCAATATGCAAGAAGATATGATGAGATTCACTATCACAGAGTAGGATACAAAGAGTATAGAAAATATACAAAGCTTGTCAACAGAACACTCTACTCACTAAGAAAATTAAGCACAATTGATCTTCCTTTCACACCTTCCCTACTAGATATTCAATACAAAGCACACACACACACTTTCACACATGTTCACTAAATCCATACACCTTCATCTAAAAGGATATTGTATTTATATCCACCATAACACTTCATATATGTTGGAAGAATGAAGAAGGTGTGCTTCGGGTTTGTTTTCATTGATGCCAATTTTTTTTGGTAATTGACTAAGTAAATTGTGTCTCTACACTAATCTGGTATTTTGATCCAGAAATGTTCTCAGTAAAAATAAATTTGATGAGTTGTTGATATGTTCCTCAAGTATGTTGGTTACATCTATAAACAATTTTTCAGAAAGTTTGGTTGATTTGGTTGAGTTATCCAAGTAACAAAAGATTGGCATTCTTTTGGCTGACAGGGTTATGAACTATTTATCTTAAAGCGTTCTTTATTAGGTCTGAGCTAACCTAATCTATGTTTGTTATGATTTGTTGAACATGCCAAAAGGAATTTTGATTTAATCCAACCTAATTGATGTATAAAGATGAAGCCATGTATATATATGTAAGTGATGTAGATGAAGTATAAAAAAGAAGGGATAGAGATATAGATGAAGGAATGGTGTGGTATATAGTGACACGATAAGTGTGATAGTGCAAAGGTTTTAACAATGTTGTATGCCTAAGACCGGGGAAAAAAATTTGGCATCCTAGAGCCTAACCAGAAATGATCTTTGCACATTGAAGGTGTACTTACCCAGTTCATCATTTTGTAGTGAGCCATACATTTTGGTATCTTGGTAATAAGCCATTTTTGTATTCATGTTGCAAGCCTTTCAAGGATAATGTGTCCTAGTAGTGAGCCCTGTAATATCTTATAACCAGTTATAATATATTATGAGCTAATCCTCACCATGGTTTTCTCCTTTGTGGGTTTTTCATGTAAAAATATTGGTGTCAACATGTTATGATATATTTTATGTTTTGGTTTACTCTTGTATCTATATGTGGATTGATAATTGGATGATTAGTAATTAATTGTGTTAGCATAATATTGATTCACTCCCCCTCTCAGTATTCGTTGTATTCAACAATTGCTATTAGAGCTTGTTTCTTTTGAAGAAGTCTTACAACTTGAGGAAGGTACCAAAATTTGAATGCATGGATAACAAAAGATATCTTGTTCCTCTGGAAGAAAACTCTACATCTAAGGAAATCAATGTTTCCCTTGAAGAATTGGACAAAAGTGAGGATGAGAAGGAAACTTTGAAAGGAAACCTAAAGAAAGCAAATGAATGCATCAAAAAGTTAAGAGAGTAGATCAAAAATTTCAAGGAAATACATAGAGAAGTCAATGATCAGTTGAAAAGGCTAATGAAGACATTACCATACTAAAGGTGCAAGTTGAAGAAAATAAGTGAATTGAGGAATGTTAGAAAAATGGGATTCAAAATAAAATTGATGATTGCACAAAGCTTGAACAAGAAGTGGTAACCCTAAGATATGATCTAGAAAAAGAGAAATATCATGAAGAGAAGTTCAAAACAAGCTCTACAAAACTTGATGAGTTGATTGCATATTAGAAACCTTCTAAGGATAAAAGTGGTCTAGGACTTGAAGAAGGAAAAAGATCAAAGGCAAGACCTATTTTCAAAAAAGTGCACAATCAAAAGAAGTTGCAAGGAAATATTCATCAAATCAAGAACCAAAGGAGAAATACCACAAGGCTTCCTATTCGACAACCTAATGCTCAAAAGTACCCATCTTTTAATTGTTTTTTTTTCTCATGCAATAAATTTAATCAAAGAGAAACATAATGTAGAAGTAGAATGAACTAGAACATAATGAGTCAGAATGTTGGATTCTTTGTTGGAAAATGCTATGCTTGCAATAAGTTTGGACATAAAGCTATCGAGTGTAGAAGCCAGATAATGCTAAATAGATTTAATGCTAGTAGAAGGATTCAATATTTTCAGGGCTATTGTTACACATGTAATATCTTCAAACATAGGTTAATTAGTGTAGGTCAAGATGAATGCAAATCATTTTGATCAAATATATGTTTTGTGCTACACTTGCAACAAACCAAGA
Organism: Sequoia sempervirens; assembly: GCA_007258455.2. NCBI lineage: Eukaryota > Viridiplantae > Streptophyta > Pinopsida > Cupressales > Cupressaceae > Sequoia > Sequoia sempervirens. Next base: position 380,900,492 of record VDFB02000015.1, on the reverse strand, counting down.
CATATCTTAGAATTTTGTAGGAGAAAATTTGGGAAGAAACCTTATCCAGAACAAAAGAAATAATTTTGTGAACAAAGTGAATCCTATCGAAGTAAGAAAAGAAATGGAAAAGATTTGGAGAAAAAGGGAAGAACCTAAGAAAAAGGATGAGTCAAATACATCTATATCTACATCCTATGAAAACACCTCTTCCAAACATTGAACCCAGTAATGGTTTTAGGGGGGTCAATCACAAAAAATCTAAAAAATCCCTGATATATAAGGTGTCAAGTAGTTGCACAAGGATATGTGATATGAGTCATCATTTTGAAGGCATTGGAGAAATATTTGATAGATAGTAGGAATATATAGAAAATTGCAAAACCCTCTTTGGTTTATAGTGTGTTTCATAAAGTGTTTGTCAGTTTTAAAATTTGAAAGGTAATAAATGTGAATTAGGGAAAAAATCATAAGTAATAAAGCAAGAAACTAAGTTAAAGCAAGGAACATTTGCGCAATTGGAAGAAGCAGTGAAAGATGAAGTGATTTGAAGGTGATTCAAAGCATCATACATAAAAACCCTAGTTCTCGATAGGCAGAAAAGGTATTCTATGTTATCTAATTCTATGGATTTAAAGTTGAAGGAACTTTCTATTAAATCATAGTAAAGTTATTTGAGGAGAATGACTACTCCTACTATTGTGGAAATCTTTGAGAGACCCAACCCAAATTTAGAAGATTTTCATGGAAAGTGTATGAAAATGGTCCCATGGGTGCATTCTCGCATATTCCAAGGCAGGTGCTACCCACTGAAGATACAAGAACATACATTCATGGGAAACTAGAAGAATTCAATCACCAAGAGCTGAAGGATTTTTGGGGTAATGAGTTGATGAGAGATGATCTACTACTTAAGCCCAAATATGAAAACCTAGTTTGAATGAAGCTGAATGTTTGGAATTGGTTTCCAAAATTTTTAGTGAGAGTGAAGCGAAGTTTGTTAGAATGGCACTCAGTAGGTTTCATAGGAAATTTGTGTGGACAAATGAACCAGGGGTTATCAACAAGGAGGTAATTTGAGTTGTAACTAGTCTTTATGATATTGGAACCATTCCAATTCTAAAGGTAGTGAAAAATTTTGCAGTCACAAGGATGACTAGTGCTAAATTTGACTAAAGAGATTTAAATACAAATTCTATTACAAACCCTACTATCAAGTATGTTTCCATAATGATTGGGTAGAATATCTATTTCACCTATAAGGTAAATTCAGTGTTTGCTACGAAATTTCACACTGCATATGAAATGGTGGAGAATGGAAAGTATTTTTATCTTTGTGAGTTGCTTAGGTTGCAACTTATGGAGAACTTGAATATGACTAAGTCAAAGAAGCATGTCTTTAAATTTGGCACTCTAGTTGTTTGCTTATTATTCTATTTCTTGAGGGAGTTAATGGGAAGAAAAGGCATAATATGGGATAACACTAGGCCAATTGCATATCATAATTTTAATCATCTGTGCAATCTAGGAGATTTTAGGGCACATAACAATTCCGTAGCTGATTTCTTTATAGTATTTCATAATGAAATGCATGAAAAGAGATCAGATTCCAAGGAATTTGGTGAAGTATGAAAAATATATTTTTTTTTGTGTCTATAGATGAATGTATCATTCAAGCTGTAGAACCCATAAATCAATGGATTGAAACACTGGGATATGAGATTGAAGAAAAAATGGTAGAGAGGTACATTGAAATTATATAGAAAGGTCCTAAGGATCCCTCTCAACCTAGGCATGAAACTTATTAGGAGAAATCTATTGAAGTACATTTAGAGGCTATTGCATCTAAAAGAAGAAAGAAGGTTGAAGATTTCTTCCAAGGTCAAAAAATTTCTAAGGATGATATAGAACAACTAAAGGAGGCCCTTGATGAAAGAAAAACTAAATCTATTGAACAACCCTCCGGAGCCAGGAAATTATGAAGATTATATTTTGGTGCTACACCAACACCTATCTCTAGTACTGCCACTTCTAGTATTGCTAATATTGTGAAGGGAAAGAGGAAAGAATAGATTCCCCATGTATCAGTTGATTTTGATGCCCCTACTAGTCCTAGTACTCGAAAATCTAAGAGAAAGGTCACAACTCTTGTTGCACCATCTGCTACTTCATGAATAAGAAGAGTAAAATAAAAGGCTAACTAGAAACCAAATTTGAGAGATGTTGTTGAGGAAGAAATAGAACTTTGCATAGAAGAGGAGTATCAATTGAAAGGGAAAAAAATAGTAGTACCTCCCATGAAGAAGCTAAAACCAAAGTTGACATCTCTATGGATGAGGAGAAAAAAGAAGAGGAGGATACTTATAGTATTCATGTGCATAAGAAGAGTGAAGAAGTCTCATATGACCCTGTGGAGCACATGCCTAGATCTCCTCTGGTAAGTGATCATCCAACTTTAAATCTAGGAGCATTGGTAAATAATATGATTAACAATGACCTTATGCCAATTTTTGAGTTATATGATTTAAAGTTAATGATGAAGGGAAAAGAACCATCATAAATGCATTTATTCACTATATAGTTGTCTATAATATAAGTATGGAGACCATATAGTCAAAAGTTACTAAAAATGTGTAGAAAGAATTAGCACTTAGAAGGCAAGAGGCAATAAATATTAAAGATAAGATGAGAAATGAAGCCTTAAAATCAATCAGTTCCACTTTTTCAAAGATAGAAGCTACTATTCTTCTTAAAGAATTTTCTACATTTTTTAGATTCAAGCAAAGAGTTAATATGTTAATGACTAAAGAAGAAGACTATATGAAAAAGTAAGGCAAGAAACCCAATATGTAATCAGTCAATTATGAAGGAATTATAGGGAAAGAACCAGTTCTTCATCCCACACAACTCAAGTACATGAACATGCTACTGTTGTAGAAGTAATGGATAATCCAATCTTGGAGACTGTTGATGAAACACTTGGTAATTCAGAGACCCCTACCCTTCTGAATAACACAGAAGAAAACTATGAGCAAAAGGTTAGGTGATCAACATAAAGATCATTCTGGTGATAAGGAGGAAGAACATCAAGAATCTACTAGAAATAGGGAAGAGAAAAATAAAGATGAAAGTGAAGGGACTAAGGAAAAGAAGAAGAATAATGACAGGGATGATGAGGACAAAAGGAAGAAAGAAAACATAGAAAAATCCTCTAGAAATTGATTCCAAGAAGGAGAAAAGGAAAAAGAAGAAGTAGAAAAGGAAAAGGAATAAGAAAATAAGAATGAAGAATACAAGAAAGACATTTGAACTTAGAAGAGAAAAGGAGAAATTTCCAAAGGCCTTGAACTTTCAAAGCCATCCAAAGAATCATCCGGAAGTACCCTTAAAGGTCTTCTTTCAAGGAAAAATGCACTTCAACATGTGCTTCCACCTCAACTAGTTAAGCTTCCATCACATTCAGGTTATGTGGACTTGACAAAGATCACACCCAGTGACAAATTAAAACTAAGTGATAATTTTCTCAGCTCTATCACACATGAAGCTGCATAGTCATATCAAAAGAAAAATGAAACAATAAATGAAGCTAGCAAAGCTTTCCAAGAGACAACCCTCTGTGTTACACCAGATAACTCATAGCTCCAATTGAAAATTTGAGGCTTATATTTGATTCAATCAAACAGTACACATCTAACCTCAAGGTAGAAATAGCAAAAGAAGTGGAGTTGAATCTGCCAGAGAAAAGACTATTGTTTCCGCAAGACAAGTGTACAACTACACATGATAAGTGTTTGCAAGCTTTAAAAGAGGTAAGAGAATGTGATGAAGAAGCCCAACTACTATGTTTTTACTACATGAAATAGTTGGAAGCTACTCGAGGTATCAAATATTTAATGGACTTGATTGAGTCTCAACTTGTAGACACCTCTAAAGATTATAAGATTGTAGATGATAGAAACTACGTTAGTTGGGTTTCTATTGTAGATCTTCAAAGAAAAGTTCTCATCCTGTAGAGGTAGAAGGAAGATGTTATGAGACATTATGCCTAGCTTGGAGACCTGGTTATGTCTAGACATGTCTCTATATCAAATGCATTGATGAAAGTAGAAAAACTTGAGAAGATCAACATTGTTCCATCCACTCTCGAAGAAGGAGAAGAATACCTATCAAAATTAGAATCTTTGCATAAAACTCTTTCTAGGGAAAAAGGAGTCTTGGATGATGGAAATCTAGCTTGGGAAGCAATTCTCAAGGAGTTATAGGGTGCCCATAGTTCCTAATTTGAAGTTTTATATTTTCTCAGTCCTTTTTCCTTGATGTCAAAGGGGGAGAAGAGGAGAATAGTGTGTATAAAGTATGTTACATTTTGGTGTTTCTATATATATGCTAGGGGGAGTTGAGTACATTAGTGTTGTACAATATTTTTTTTGAAGAAATTTCCACTTTTGGCACATGTTGCCATATCAATGACAAAGGGGGAGATTGTTGGAAGAATGAAGAAGGCGTCCTCCAAGTTTGTTGTCATTGATGCCAACATTGTTTGGTAACTAGCTAAGTAAACTATCTATCTACACTGATCAGATATTTTGATCTAAAAATATTCTTAGTAAAAGGAAATTCAATGAGTTTTTTATATGTTGCTCAGGTGTGTCAGTTATAGCTATAAACAAGTTTTTAGCAAGTTTTGGTGATTTAGTTGATTTATCCAAGTAACAGAAGATAGACATTCTTTTGGCTAACAAGGTTATGAACTTTTTATCTTAAAGCATTCTTTATTAGGTCTAGGCCAACCTAATCTATGCTTGTTATGATTTTTGGAGAACCCCAAAAGGAATTTTGATTTAAGCTGACCTAATTGATGTATATAGATGAAGCTATGTATACATATGTAAGTGATGTAGATGAAGTATAAAAAAAAGGGATACAAATATAGCTGAAGGAATTGCGTGGTATATAGTGATGCGACAAGTGTGATAGTGCAAAGGTGTTAACAATGTTGTATGCCTATGAGTAGAGCAGAAGTTTTGGTATTCTAGAGCATAACTAGAACTAATCTTTGAGCATTGAAGTTTTACTTAGTTCATCATTTGGCAATGAGCCATACCTTTTTCTATCTTGAAAATAAGCCATTTTTGTATTCAGGCTATGAGTGTTTCAAGGATAGTGCATCCTAGTAGTGAGCGTTGTAATATCTTATAACTAGTTATAATATATTGTGAGCTAATCCTCACCATGGTTTTTCTCTTTTTGGGTTTTCCACATAAAAATCCTAGTCTCAATGTATTATGATCTCTTTTATGTTGTTTTTTACTCTTGTAGCTAGATGTGGATTCATAATTGGATGGTTATTAATTAATTGTGCTAGCAGAATATTGATTCACCCCCACCTCTCAGTATTCCACATATTCAACAATATCATCAATTAGGTCAGTCGAGAAGAAGATAAACAATGAATTCACCATGTCATCCATAACAACATAGTGAGGTCATGTAGTGTAATAAAAATTATTCCTTTTCACACTTAATTTGGGAATGATAATTAATAATAAAATGATATTTATGATGCCTTAATTTAGTGTTGTAATATCTATTTTAAATATTGACATTAAGTTTAGGGCCCTTTTAATTAAAATGGACTTAATTGTGCCTTATTTTTGGTGTTGTAAGGTTTACCTTTACACTCTCACACTAATCTAGGGATTTATTAATTAAGTATTGAGGTTAATTTTCCTTAATTGTCCCCTTTAATTCAAATACAAGCCTAATTAATTACAATTTCTAAGGGATAAAACCCAACATTCATATATTCCATAACATAAAATTTAACATTAAGCAATGTGTGTCCTAGGTCCCATTCGCCATATGGAAAATGGGTCCTCACTTGTAGGTAGGACCTAAATTAAAATTATGTTTTTGATAGTTTTTTAATGATTTCAAATGTATATTCAGATGCCAAATTTTGATATTTGAATTTAAGGAATTAATATTAAGATATGTATAAATAAGAGGTCATTTCACTTTTTTTCACCTATCAATTTTGATGAGAGCATCCTTATAGAAAATTTTATGATCAAGATTATTGTCAAGATCATTCAAGAGTATATTTCTTCATCGTTTGTTGCAGCAATCAAGATCCAACCATCATGTCAATGTTATGTGGAGTCATGCATGTTTTCGGAGCTAATGTGTTGATGTAGGTTTCATGATTCAATCAAGCATTCAAAGTATCATTTCAAGAAAAGATTAAAAGTCAAGATCCACATCCATTGAAGCCATTTGATGCAAGTTGTAGTCCTACATTATGAAAGTTTCATCTAAGACATTTGGTGAGTTATGACAAAGTTTTTCATTCATCATTCCTTTCATGATTTTATTGATTTCAAGGTTTAATTACCAAAATGGGGTTTGACCAAGGAAAACCCCCATTTACCTAGAAAAAAACATTTTTCTATCTTTGATGTGTGATTGCAGATTTTGGATGGAAGATCCTTTGAAGAGAAAATTTGAAGAAAGTTGCAAGAAAAGTGTTCATTTCATGGAAACTCCTCTATAGAATTTATTTTTGACTTTTTGGTAGTGAGAATTAGGAATCTGGGAGTGGAGACACACTAGAAAAGAACCCAAAAGAAGATTTTAGAGAACCCTAGCTAGGACCCATTCATAATATGGTGAATGAGTCCTTGGTGAGCTTTGAAAGGTGATGGTTAATGAAAGGTACACATTATTTTCTCCTTTCCATATATGAATTTTGATTAATGTTTCTATTATATTTGAGTATTGTCTTTCATTTGCATTTTATAGCTTGCATGTTGGATTTTATTAGATGATTATAATCTTTCTCCCCAAAGTGATATTTAGCTTTTACCCCCGTCCTTGCATAGAAAGGAAATTTTTTCATTCATACCTTGATTTGACTCACCTTTTTGGTTGTTAGTGACTTCATTGTTTGGATCTCATTTACTTGAATGAAATTAGAGAAATAAGTCATGTTGGTGAACCACCCTTTCATAACATTTCCCCCCAACTATTTTTCATTGTTTTGTTGTGGCGAATCTAAGTTTTGTTGATGTGTTTTTTATGCACTTCTCAATACAGGAAGTGCGTAGGTGCACTACCTCTCTTGAAAGAAAATATTCCACAATCAAGTTGCAGAACACTATCCCAAGGTCTCTAATGTGAGGTCTTGACAATGCTTGGAATATCTCAATTGTTTGATGTGATTTGTTGGAATCACAAGGCGGTCTTATGGATGAATTACAAAGCAAGGGACGTTGGGTATGCGAATGGAGTTCTTAAGATGGGCAAGTTTTTGTGCATTCACTGTAGGTTCAAACAACAGTCTGGAACCCCATTTTTATCATTGGATTTAGCTTTACAATGTGTAATGAACCTTAGCATAGGTCACTATTAAAAAAAAAGGAAAAAGGGCAAGGGAGAGAGGAAGTTCCTGGATCTGCAACTAACTACGAACAGTGATAATGGATTCTTGCAATGGAAAGCTTCTTAAAACAATATTCCACTTAACCAGAAATCTCACAGTATCATGGAATTTGTGCTATCTTCTAAGGTCTGCGAATATTTTATCTTTCATTCACCATGTACATGCATGAAAAAAGTTGAAAGTGTGGAGCAGCTTTGAATTCAAGTACAAACTAACTTTACACAGCTATCTACCATCAGCAAACAACAAAAAGTATGGACCAAGAAGGCATCTACATAGCAGGAATTTTCATAACCACAAAACAACATTCCTAAAGTCTATTAAAGTGAGTAAACAGTTAACTAGAACATCAATAAAACCTAAGCTAAACATCTAACAATGGAGGTTGAATCAACCAACATGTGGGAAACTCAGAAAATGCACCAAGTCAATGTATTTTCATTATAAATTTCTGCAACATGTCTTTACAACAACTCAACTCCCTTTACAAATGAGAGGAGAGCCCTATTTATAGTACCCCAAAAGTCAAATGAATGGCCAAGATTAATTCTCATTGTGTGGCCAAGATTCATTACAAAATAAGGTTTCACCAACCCTTAATATATTACAATTTAAAAAATAATATTTTGTCCCCTTCCCTATTTTGTCTTCTAGTGACGACACTGTAGCATTTTGTCCTTTTGCTGATTGTTGCTTTACTGTATCTACTCTTTGGGAAGCTCTTCATCATCAAAAGGGCTCTCCTCCTGCTTCTTTGATGTTGTATATTCTATGAACTTGAGGATGACCGCCTAGAGCTTGTCCACCTCAATAATCTCATACCATAGCACTTGGTAGCTCCACTCCTTTGTATTATCCTCCAACCTTCTCCAATCCTCATCGTACTTAGCACCCTGGTCCCTAAATAGCTCTGACTGATCAATGGCATGGGAAGCAAAACTCAAGAATTCCACCGTGATTTCACCAGACATCCCATCCTCCATCTTCTTTTGGAAGTAGGGCTTCACCTTCTTTGGATTCATCTGTGCTACGGGCATGTCATACTCCGTCATTAACTTGAGATAACGAGTGCACTCTGCCCTGATCTCTTTGATCCATTCAATGTTCGGGTCCACTTTGTTCATTATTTGTTCTAGCCTTTCCTTCGGGTTGTCAAAGTCTTGCCACCACACATCCATCAACCAATGATCAACTGTTTTAAATGCAAGCTCCTTTTCCCACGTGGCTTCTAGAAATTGAAGGATAGCCTTCATCTTTGGGAAGGTGGAGTCGTATACTGTAGGGAATTCAGTGCACAACTTCCTCATGCCTTCCAAAGATTGCAATAGGACTATGAACTTGTTCACTATTCACACAACTCAGCTAATTCCCATGTTTCCGATGTATAAGACCTGTCGGAACTAGCTCTTTGTAGTCTTCTCCAAGTTCTTCCTCCTTTCCATTTTATCAATCTGCTCCTTGGACAGCAGTTGGGGCATGGTTGTGGACGTAGTAGGTAGGTCGTCCATCAAAGACCATTGTTGTATATATTCTGTTAAGGCGGCCACCTGTGCCTTCAGCCCATCCTTCGAGATCTTATCCTATTTTATCAAATGCACCACCGTAGCCACTGATTCCTCAAAGTGTTCTACCTTCTGCTCTTTGGTGGCGGTCCCCAATTCAATGGTAGAGACATTGTAAGTTATTCCTTCTCGACCTACCACAGGCGTGGCTATTTGCATAGCTCAAGACCCAGAAGCATCCATCGTCACCCTAGATCAAATCTTAGGCTTCTTCTCCTTCTTTGTTGTGATCTGAGCTCGGGCTAAGATAGCCTCTAGTCTCACCCTCGGGTCTTTTGGTATGGGAGTTTTCCTTTCGAGCTACATTTCTAACCATTCAAGCATAGAAAACTTGTCCTTATGTGACCCCTAGTCACCCTCACCCCTCTCAGTCAAGGCCTCTGCTTTCTTATCTGTTGCATCCCCCTCTTCCTCGTCGGAGTCCTGGATGAACACATGGTGCTTGATAGGAAGCCTGGTAGACAATTTTTGCATGAGACCTCCTTTTTCCGTTGTTTCTTCTTCTTTCTTTTCCTCAGCATGCTCAACTTCGTGCATGGGTTCCTTGGATTTCTCAACTTCGAGGCTCTTAACAACTTGGGTTCCACTCTCAGGTAAATGTTCTCTTGGACTATCTTCTGGTTGCTCTCCTCCTTCTTTAAGGGGTGACTTTTCTACTTACGTTTCAGTGTCCTTCAGCTGTCGGGCTAGCTCTTCCTCAAGATCATTGTCAATGGTTCACACGATGACCTTACTACCATCGTCCACCTCATCCCCACTCTTGGAAGAGCATGTTTCCTCCTCCTCATAAGCCACCCTATCAATTATTCAGTGCTCATACTCTAGGTGTTCGTGGTATTCATCGACCTCCTCTTTAAAGTGCCTCGAGGCTTCCCGCTCTTGTTCCTCCCACTCCTTAGAGATTAGCATGGTGGCTTCCATAGCCAGTGGCCCTATCGGTGGTGGAAGGTTGAGCAGTAGTGAGGACTCACGCAAGGGCTGCCTGCAGAGTGGGATCCATCAAGATCTGGGAGAGCTCAGGGGGAAGATTCTGCATATGCCTCAAGAGAGCCTCAGGCATAGTGGAAGTGGGAATAGGTGCCTTCACCGCAGCTAAAGGGAGTGACATGGTTTGTGACATAGCAACAGAGGAGGGAGGAGTAGTTATGGAAGAGGAAGAGTCAACTTCTATTACAGACTTGATATGGGGGAAGGGGCAAGATGGATAGAGATGTCCACTGCCAGTGGGGATCTAGAAATCATAGTTAGAGAAGTATGTGGTGTAATAGTAGGGGTGGGTAGAGCCAAGAGGGATTCCAACTAATCCATACCCTTTGCTTCCTCTTCTTGGGTTGAGGGTTGTTCTGTGGGGCTCCCCATCTGTTTGAGCCTTTTGGAGGGTGAGCCCCCCGTTTCTTTTCTTGCATAGACCTTAGGGTCAGGAGACTAGTCCTTTTCTATTCCTTTCCTTTTTTGGATCTGGTGACTAGAGGAGACTTCAATATCTCGGCAGTTGAAGTGGTGGCAGTGGCATCCTCTATTGCACTGGGCTCACTTTTGAGCCCCTCATAAGTTAAAATCATTTCTTGCTGCTTTAATTGGGCTACTTGCCCATCAACCCACTCCTTGGTGCGAGCTAAGATTGGCCCAGTTATAATATCGAGGTCATCGACCTCCTGCTCATCCCAGTCAATCATTTGTATTGGCAAATTGGCCACCGCAGGGTATCTAGGGTCCATTATGGTGCTCTCATCCTATTGGATTTGATCTGGGATAGGGAATGGCTACACCTTTCTTATGAAATATGCAGTCATGCACATATAATGCCTCGCCTGTAACTCTTTATTATCTTGGTAATCTTCCTAGAAGTCTTCTATATGGTGAAGATGGGCATATCCTGATCCTAGCGCCTTTCTTACATGCCCGTATGGTTCTATTCGTAGGCAGACAGTGTGCAAGTGAAAGTGGTAGTCCTTTAGTTCTTTCTCAGAGTTAGCAGTGCACTGGGAGGTTTGTAGTCTATACATGCCCTAGGCGAGATTCATGGGATAAGAGATCCACGCTATGTGCTTGTTGCTGAAGATTGCCTGTATGTGTTGGAGCTGCCGAGAAAGCTCTAGAAGGATGATCTGGTCATTGGGGTACCGAGGCAACTTGTTCGGCCTTTCAGTGAAGCCTTGGACATGGATGTATGTGAACTTCGGGTACTAAATGAAGAGGAAGGCATAATAATCTAAGAGTTCCCTGGCACTGTGGGAAACTTGCCTTTCGAAATCCCCGACAATTATTTTGACAATATGGCCAATGAAGGCGTCATTCACTCTGCAATACTCCCTCTTGAAGTTTTTGTATTAGAGCTTAGGGTATTTGTCACAAGCCTTCAATCTTCGACCCTGCTCCTAATCAGGTGCCACAAACAACCCATTGTACTGCCTCCAGTCCACCAAGGAGTAGACGAGGTAGGAAGTCATATAAAATTTGGAGCTTTTCTTAACATTAACGAACTGCTCGTGGAAACAGTCGCTTATTATACCTCTCTAATCAAATGCGGTCTTTGTGGTAACGTCCTCAACCCCATGAAGGATTTGCTCAACAAAGTACACCATCCACCCCTAAAAGAAGGCCACAGTAGGGAGGCCCATAACCCTGCTTAGCATTGTGACCAAATCATGGTAGTCTTCATAGAAATCACTGAGCAAGAGTTCGTTAGGAACCTTCGTGGTGCTGCCCCGCTTTTCCTTGAGCCAATGTTGATTTATTAACTTCCTGCAACTCATAGGGTTAGCATCGTACACCGCCTGGCACTCCTCAATGGTAGGTTTTCCTGCAACCCATTTGTTGTTGGATTGACCTTGACCCTTTGTGTAAACTCGTCAATATTGACGTGGCCTATGTTGGTATCGGTGATCTCCTTCCAATCCGTGGTAACCTTCGAGTGCAGAGGTTCACCCTGGAATTGATATTTCATTTGGTCCTTGTCTTCCTTCCCTCAAGGAATCTTTCCTGACTTCTTTCCTTTGTCCTTCTCGATGGCTGCCCCCGAAGGTCCCACACTCAATTCCATATATTCTACAAGAAAAGACGTAGAAAGTGCAATTGATCATGAAAACATTTATGTTAATTGAAATCCCAAAGATGAAATCCATTTTAAATAATCAATCAAGCATATCATGATACTTTTATCTCCCGATGTCATTGATCTTTTGATTGAGGGTATTTGGACAATTTGGGCCTGGAGAGCCAGACTTCCCTAGCAGGAACACCATTTTTGGAAAGGGAAATAGGGTGGAGGGATCCAGGAGATTCTCTCTAATCAAATTTTGATAATTTGAGAGGCTCACAGTGGAGAGGACCAAGATTCAACATGTGGGTTAACATCAGATTTCACATTTGGGCTCATTTGGATTGGTTTAGGAGGATCCGGAGGTCTTAGGCTGGAGAGCCGTCAGGAGATGGTTGTTTGGAACGGTAGATCAAAAATAAAATTCTGAAGACAGAACTCTAGGGTCCGAGGTCCGGTGGGTTGTAGGGCAGTGAGAAGATAACAATTTTTGCTTGAAGGATTGGGTCTAAGGAACCGAGAAGCCATTTGGAATGACCATCACTGGGGGGAAGTCTAGAGGTTGCAGCCCAGCAGTCAGGGCCCGTCGTGAAGGTCGGCTAGAGATCAACCATCGATGCAAAGTCATGGTGAACACCTCGGGTCTCACCAACCAGGGCAACCGGGGAAGGGAAGTCGGCGAGAGGTCATGGTGGTGGGGTTAGG